>JAUPFT010000006.1:2812500-3412500 GCA_036936625.1 Parnassius smintheus behrii
AGTTTTAAATAAAATTCCCAGGATTTTAACAGTAGTATAATAGGTCTATGACATGTATAAACCTAGTACTTGCTATAGTATCCTGTCTAACAAAAATATAGCACGCTAAATCTTGACATATTGGGAAGTGTTAATTAGCAGAAAGTCCAGGCTCTCCATAATTGTGGTTCATTCATTCATTCCTTACAGAAAAACAAAAAAAAAACCTCGGTATGATCTAAGCGCAGTGGAGATTCTTACGCCACTGTTTTAGAGAAAAATATGAAGATGAGAAATATCATTTTTATACGACAGATAAAATAATCCAGATCGGCGACAAAGATCTCAAAGGTGCTAGGTATCTGGAGCTGAAATCGCTAATTCAAACTTGGCAATAACGGCAAATTGTTCTGCCATAGGAGTGGTAAATTTTCAGCAGTTGGACTTTGACAGGCTGCTGATGAAGAAGATTAGTAAGCTGAAGTGGCAATGCGCCGGCCATATAGCTCGAAGAACCGATAACCGATGGAGAAGAAAGGTTCTCGAGTGGCAGCCTCGTACCGGTGGGCGTAGTGTAGGGCGACCCCCCACTAGATGTAGTGATGACCTGGTAGGACATGCAGGAAGTCGATGGATGCAGGTGCTTTGTGGCATTACTCGGGGGAGGCCTATGTTCAGCAGTGCACTTGCGAAGAGCGTAATGATGATGATGAAGAAGAAGATGGAATATATTGTTGTAAAATTTACTGTACTTGATTTTGAAGAGCTGTTTGTTACGAAAAAATGGTCTTATAAAGAACTGTACCTTGTGCCTTGTAACTGTGTACATTGTGCCAGTACTTCATAACATCTGTTCTACATTCGATGCTCACACACTTGCTTCCGAAACTATTATTCACTAAACGATTGCTCTTAATGATTCAGGTAAATGCATGTAAAAAGTTTATTTCTGGTATAACTGAAGAAGAGAATTACTACGAAAAATATTCTATGGTTCGCTACGCGCTACTAATCTTAATTTAGAAGCATTAATTACAATGGTATTATGTGAAATATATAAAATTTTGTATTAAGTCAAAAATGAAATATGTTTAGTTTTGTATTTATGAAACATATTTTATGCTTAAATGTTACCAATATAAAAAAATCAACATCCACTGGCCTACGATGCTGATCTAAAAATTTTCCTTAGGGAAATTTAAAAGAAAACCGTTTGAAGCACCCATATACGTAGACTTTGAAAAAAGATAAGAGAATAAATTGTCTTTTTTTAACATCGTAGCAAGGAATCTGGTGCTTTTTGTTTATCAGTTACTTAAGGAATAAAATTATTGGTTGGGAATGATCGGAGCCAAAAATATATATATTTGTTATACAGCTTTTATCGCATGTACTTGTTGGGTTATAAAAATAAATATAATCGGGTATAAAAAAGTGTGATATTCCGGATCCAATTATGTCTTATTATAATAAAACTACGTGACTCAGCGAGTACAAGAATGAATAGAACAGTATTTTCAAAAGACAAAAGTAAAGAAACACATAGACAACATTTGTTCACACTTTGGTACGACATGTCACTAGTAGTAGGTACATAATCTATATTTTGCTATTTATAATACTCCCACTCAAAATATAGACATTAAAAATATATAAACAAAAGAAACAATTACACTTTAACAATTCCTAAAGTATTCAAATGTTTATAATATTTTACAGCAGCTAGACTTTTTGTAAACAAATCTGCAGGCATATTTTGTAAATAGACTGCTGTGTTAATGGCTTCAGCTCAAAATTCCTTTGCCTAGTCTTGCATCAAATAAAAGGCATCTTGCTTTCTCGATCAGAGTCCTATTTATACGTTCATAAAGCCCGTTTTGCTCAGTAGTGTAGGGATTTGTTCTTTGATGAATTATACCCATTTTATTCAAATAATTATCAAAATCTCTGTTACAGAACTCTGTGCCATTATCACTTCTCAGTGTTTTTATTTTATTTGACGTTGAATTCTCAACTTGCTTTATATTCTTTAAAATATTGTAAGGCCTCATTTTTACTTTTTCAAAAATAAACATATGTCATCAACAAAAATGAGAAAGTACCATTACATTACACATTCGTTCTCCATTGGGCCACATATATCACTGTGTACTATTTCCAATAGTTTAGTACTCCTGTTCCCTTTATTATAGAAGGGCAACCGACTTTGCTAACTGCTTGCTGACTTACTGACTAACATTCGTTGACCATCCAATCTTTGCTTGTCAAATGCGAACTTACGCCAGAGTTGACATATCAGTCATTCTTGTCAAATATTCTGCTAAAACGCGGCACTGAATGCATTACTTGTTTTTGACGATTTATTTTCAGAATTCTTGTAAGATTCATATTTATTAGTGCATGGATTACGGTAGTGGCCATGTTGTTTACAATTATAACATTTGACGTTTTGTTTTTCTTTGACAGATGTCGACATTCGTTCATTCCCACCATCTTTCTTGACCATAGACTGTGTACTCTTTACATTCTTTGATTTTTAATGTTTGCGGAAACAAGCAAACGCATTGTTGGCATCACTGTCTTCCTGTTCCATGTCCATCAATTTCCCTTTAATGGCGTCGTTTGTGATTACCATGCTGGTATGCTTGATTGCCATTATCATGGGCATATATTTTTCAGATAATCCAGCCAACATGATAGATCCGATCCACTCGTCATTTATGCCAAATCCCGTACCTTTTAATTTCTGACCAGCTTCAACAATTTGTGTTACATATGACGTCATCGAAGTGCCTTTTTCTAATCGAATAGATATTAAATTCCTCAGAAGACTTATTTTTCTTGTAAATCCTTCTTGTAAATTCTTTCGATGTTGCTACATTCTTTATATGAACACAAAGAGCCGGGTCAATTGTTAGAATCAACTTCGCTTTTGTTCTCGCATCGTCTGCAGCTGCTGGAGCAACGTTTGGCTCAGGTTTGATATACCCAACCATTTCCTCTAAGACAAGGAAATTTTCTGCTGCGAAACACCATTCACTGTAATTTTCGCGCCCTTGCAGATTCGGCACACTAATGTGATAGTTTGAACTGGACGCCATTACTAATGCCTGACGACACAATAAATCTGCACAACTCAACACCCTTAGTCCTATTCTGCCACGATTATTATTATCAATAATGTCCTGATAATCAATAATTATGCTGTCGCGAGAACTAGGTACTTTTTATGAGCCAGGAGCGGCCTGGGCCCATAACCTATAATAAAACGACGTGACTCAGCGAGTGCAAGAGTGAACAGAACAGTGTTGCTAGATGCCTTGAACCTTTTATCTGTAGTTGAAACAGCTAAAATCTGTATTAAATCTGTATGCTATTTAAACTCAAAATCCGTATAAAATCTGTATTTATTACCTTGAGTTTAGCCTATGGCACTGATATTATACAAAAAATAAAAATAAAAATTTTGAGTTAAATAAATAAATAAATTTAAATCTATCTAAATTTAAATCATATCCACTTTACCAACGGCAATAAAACAATAAATTTAATTGCCATCTTTGACCTTGTCACTTTGCAGGATCATAGGCTAGGAGGGACATTATTTGGATTTCGATAGAATTCATTAATTAATTTATTTTAATCATGTAATGATGTGTTTAACGCGGTATCTAGTCATATATTTTGTTTCGTTCTGTTTTAAGTTGTATATTATGATAATTCAAACAATAGAGTTAAAAACTCCGTATAAAAATCTGCATCCAGTGTTAATCGGTATTACACACCGAAAATCTGTATAAATACGGAGAAATCTGTATATACGGCAATACTGGAACAGAACAGTATTTTCAAAAGACAAAAGTAAAGAATCACATAGACAACATTTGTTCACACTTTGGTACGAGATGTCGCTAGTAGTAGGTACATAATCTATATTTTGCTACTTATAATACTTCTTAATGGTTTTAAGGGCAGGAGCACCTTCCTGATAACAATATAAAAAATAAAAATAAAAAACTGCCGTCGCCAACCCGTCTGCAAAGCGTGGCATCTTTGGCAAAATTCCCCATTAAACAATTTTATTTTCTAGAATACGGCCAAACGAGTATGCGGCTCACCAGAAGTGGTGTGCGCCTCGCAAGCAATAGTACGGCCTTATGAAGATGAAGAAGTAAATAAATGGGCCGAAGTTTATAGAGTATAAATATTTGTTTTCGTAAAATTGTCTACTAAACGATTACGTAAGCTACCCCCCCCCCCCCCCTCCTTCACATTTTCTGCGCCACTGTTTCGTGTATTTGCTTGCAACCCTAACTGAAACTGACACGGACACTGGCATGTCCTTATAATGACAATTTCGTAGTTTTCGTTTTTTTTAACATTTTGCGTGTTCTAATTCTAAGAAATATCACATCAATGTAATCTAAATAGTATATATATATATATATATATATATATATATATATATATATATTTCTTAGGAGTGGAATTATTTTCTTCTAATTTATTTAGGTAATATATAGTTATAATAATAAAAAATGTTATGATAATAAAAAAATAATCATCAAATTGGTTATAATATTGAAGCAGAATTCAAAAATCACAATTTTATACATAGTAGAGCCATGCTTCGGCTTTAATATGGTTGTAGCACAAATGGATCGGCTCGACCGGGGAAGGACCACGCTCTCACAGATTAACAGAGTAAAATAGCAACTTAATACTGCTGTGTTTCATATGGCGAGTGTAAACATCCGGAGACCCTTTTTTACTGAAAACGAGGCATTCCATTCTTGTACTCAGGGGTGACAACGCATTTGAATTTTGATTTTTAATCGAGAATAAATGTAAATGTCTATGGGCCACAGTATCCATTTACCATTCCAGGTGAACTGTGTGCTCGTTTGTCACCCCTGTTCTATAAACAAAAAACAATCAATATGCAAAAATTATACTTATAAAATGATTTCTTATGTTTACGCGGACACTACACATTTAAATAAAACTAGTTTTTACGGTTTATATCGCTTATATTAATTTATATTATATTTCCGTCGATAGGAGCACTTTTTATCACCAGTGGTCGTGGCAGGGAGGGGGCTGAGGCGTTCGACGTTCCAATGTTACTGTTAACCACGGCTACGTCGATATTAAAATTATTAAATTTTGTTCCGATCTACGCAGTATGAACTTATAGCATCTTGATGTCTTGCGGTTGCAATTGTTTCCAGAACGTCTTCATTTGTCCCAGTTTAGGTTTACAACTTCGAGCGTAGTGTTCCCAATAATTACTGTTATGAGAGTAATAACACGGACATGATTTATCATTATATTTACGAGTAGATATAAAAAAAAACCTATTCAGTCGAACGTTAAAAACTCTGAATTAATTGCAATGTTTATATGCAGAATTAAACCAACCATTATGCAGAATTGCCTTTTTTGTTAATATAGGCTCGATCAGGGTAGGACCACGCTCTCGCAGAATACCAGTGTAAAATAGCAGCTTGATGATGCTTTGCTTCGTATGGTGAGTGTAGAGAACCGGAGACTCTTTTCACTGGAACCGAGGCATTTCATCTCAGTTCTGAGGGGTCACATCTTCATTTTAATTCTCAATAGAGGATAGATGTAAGTCTCTATGGGCCAGGAACTACTTACCGTTATCGTGCTTGTTTGTCACGTTTATTCCATAAAAGACTGTCGACAGATCACCACGAAATGATTCATTTGAAAATAGTTCGGGCTGTAAGGAACGAGAAATATTACAAATGTTAACATTTATTTAAACAGTTACAATTATATACATTTTATGCACTAGATGCAAATTAAAAAAGAAAAAATAGTACAACTCGACAAAGAGAAAATGATATCTCTGGACTATTTATAGCATGGGTATTATTCACTATATGTACTATATGTACTATTATTTTTAACTTCCCGCTAAGAAAATTGAAAATTTTCAAAAATAGGGCAGGTATTGGTTTCCCCCCGATTTTCGAAAATCTAGTTTTCATCAGATCTCGACGTTTTGAGATCCCAGGAATCTATTCTGACTAATTTCAAGTGGACGTCCGTACGGATGTATGTATGTATGTATGTGTGCGTAAGTATGTAAACCTTTCATAACTTTTAAATGTCTTAATCGATTGATGATCGATGATGAGATGCGGTTTATGACGTTCTAAAGATCTCAATTTGGAATAGATTTGGTGATAATATGAATTGATTGAGTAGAGAGTAGTTGAAAGAGTTATGAAAGAAACTGATGGAAAAATTTGGGATGTGCAAGCGGGTTTTAGAAAGGGAATGGGGTGTACAGATCAAGTCTTTTCCATGCGCATGATTGCGGAGAAGTTTTTGGCCAAAAACCAGAAAGTTTTTTGTGCATTCATGGACTTGGAAAAGGCTTATGACAGAGTGGACAGGAATTTGTTATGGCAAACACTGAAGTCATATGGGTTGAGCGATGGTTTGATACAGGCATTGAGGTCTCTTTATAGGGACTCTAGTGCTTGTGTCAGGATCAATGGGGTCTACTCGGACTGGTTTGGCATACAAAAAGGTGTCAGACAGGGCTGTGTAGCTTCCCCTTGGCTGTTCAACCTATTTATGGACCGGTGTTTGCAAACTTTGAAAGATGAAGAATGTGGGTTAAGAATGGGCGAGTTAACCGTCAAATGCCTTTTGTATGCCGATGATCAAGTCATATTTGCGTCATCGGCGGCTGAGTTGCAAATGATGGTTACATTAATGAACTGGGAATTAAAAGAAAGGGGAATGAAAGTGAACGCATGTAAGACGAAAGTGATGGTTTTTGAAAGAGAAGAAAGCAAAACGGTATGTGAAATAAGAATAGAAGGAGAGTTAATTGAGCAAGTAAATGAGTTTGTGTATTTGGGATGTGTATTTAGCAGGGATGGTAGATATGATAGGGATATAGAACGACGAGTAAATGCAGGGAATAGAGTGAATGGGGCACTACACTCTATTATGAAGAACCAGAATGTGTCAAAACAGGCACGTATGGTAATTCATAATGCTGTGTTAGTCCCTACTTTAATGTATGGTAGTGAAAGCTGGGTGTGGCAGAAGAAGCACGAAAGTAGAATAAATGCTGTAGAAATGCGGTCTTTAAGGAATATGCTAGGGTTGAATCTGAATGACAGAGTGAGAAATTGCGTGATAAGAGATAAATGTGGTATGCAAGATGATGTTGTGACCAGGATTAAGAAAGGAATGCTTCGATGGTTTGGTCATGTGGAAAGAATGAATGAGGAAAGAGTGACAAAGCAAATTTATATGGCAGATGTGAACAGCCGAGTCGGAAAGGGACGCCCTAGGAAAAAGTTTATCGTACAAATTGGCGATATTTTGAAAATGGGCCACGTTAGAAGTACCCTTAACCGACGAGCATGTATGCGTAGATATATGGATGTAAAAGAGGCGAAAGAGGTATGTCAGGATCGTGCCCAATGGAAGTCCGTAGTCTCTGCCTACCCCTCTGGGTGACAGGCGTGAGTGTTTATGTTATGTTTTATGTTTGTTATGTTTTATGTTTATGATTGAGTAGATTTTGAGAAATCTTAAAAATTAATATTTTGGAAAACTGTTTTTGGAATAACTTTTAAACAGCTTTACCGATTGATTTCAAAAACTAATAAGCTCTTAACCTCATAAAACGACGTCGAATACCGTTTGGAATATAAAAATCAGTTCATTCGTTCGTGAGATATCGAAGGAGAAAAATTTGAAAAAAATGTTTTTTAAACAAACTTCGAGATTTCGCATCATAATTTGGTAAAATTTGGAGCGCTTTGCATTTGAAATTAGCGGAATGTTCCGGGGATGGCCTACTGGGTCAACCAATTTTTTTTGGTTTTTATTCTTTTTTTTATTACTGCTTTCTTTATTTCTTTTACGTAGTCTTTTTCCTTTTTTTCTTATCTACTTAATACTTAATACGTTTGATGCTTTAGTATTTCCTATTTTTCTTATTTTATATGGGCTGTTTACATTATTTATTTGAATATATTATGTTACAATATCCTTTATTAATATTATTATTTGTTCTTATTTATTACCTTATATTCAGACTAAATAGAACAATGTTCTCCACTGCCCCGTATCGTCCCGTGGGTGTCGTAAGAGGCGACAGAGAGGAACTGCCAAGGCAATAGGCGGCGGCATCTTCCTAATAACAAATAAAAAGCGCCATACATGTCAACTATGGGAAGCCTGTGTTCAGCAGTGGACTTTTATAGGCTGTGATAGCTTAAGTTATCAAACTTTTCTTGCAATAATTTTAAGGATAAATATTTAAAAGTAGTATTTTGTGGGCAATCTTTACATTATTGTTATTGAATAATATACTTTTAGCTGTAAATTAAGAGGCAGACGAAAAGCTGTATGGAGTGACAATTTGGTAAAGGAAGCAGTTGCTTTGTGAAAGAAGACAAAACTGTTTAGTTATATCCAATAAGAATATACGTATGTATATTTATATAATAATGAAACCAGCTTCCTGACTCCGGGCTGTTACTGAGAATATCTTTACATAATACCCCAATAGCTGATTTTGACCAGACCTAGGATTCGAACTGGGGACATCATGATCAACAACCTCGTTTATGATAACTAGATCAATGAGGCAGGCAAAGTTAACTTTATATACACTACATAAACATTGGAAAAGACTTGAGGAATAGGCTGTTAAATAAAAAAAAATTGTATTCTTTACAATTTTTGAATCGGAAAGAATGTTTGATCGTTCAAGAAAAGAGCTTACTCCGTTCTAAAGGGCCGGCAACGCACCTGCAATTCCCCTGGTGTTTCGGTTGATCATGGGCGCCGGTAGTCACTTAACATCAGGTGAGCCGCACGCTCGTTTGCACCCTCTTCTATAGAAAAAAAAAAACATTTAATATTACAAAGATCTCCGCTTGTTCCTTGTCGAGGTAATACAAGCGCGTAAAAGAACATTGCGCTTGCTAAAACTACTGAAAGGAATTCAATTTCGATTATGACATACAACATATTATGCTTATTGAAGCGGTTCCTGCTCTTGTCTATAGTCTCCTTTTAAAATAAAAGAGATTAGTACAGATTTGTTTGAATGTTTTTATTAATACACAATATACTCGTACAATACTGGAGTTTTCACCTCGTCTATACTTTTAATAATAAATAGTATTTATATTAATAAATAGTAGAAGTTTTATTGAGAGATTTAATCTACCTAAATAAAACTAGTATTTACGTATTTTATCGCGTATCCTAACTTACTTTGTAGTAGTAGTTTCAAGCGCTTTACAGCACCCATGGTCAATTGGTTATTGAGGCTACCTTCAAATTAAAATATTATTGGTCCGATCCACGCGGTATGAACATACCTTGAAGTCTTGCAGTTGTATTAATTTAATTTAATTTCATTGTTTTATGTCACAGATCATGTTAAATAAATATCTTAAAATTTTCTTTTGTATTGAGTGTCAAAAACAAGCTAAAACATTAGATTGATATCAAATAGTTATGAAGAATCACGGAAAACACGCAAAGTGCGCTTGACATATGTACGAGTATGGGTGTGAAGTACGGCGCTCGTTAAGGCTTCTATCGAACACTTCACCTTGTGTCTTGTGCTTTTGGCTAGAAAATGGTGTTTGAAATTATATGTCAGAAAACCAAAGGCTTTAATTTTGGCTTAAAGGAATGAAGTTTAGCTCATTTCATCTGCTATTTTGAGAGAGCGTTATCCTTCCCTGATCGAGAGCCCATTCTTGTTGAAGCCGTAATACAGCTGTAACGTGGCTCTACCACGTCATCACAATTGCAGAAGCACCGACTTTATGTACCTACAGCCTCCCGTCTGCCCAGCGGAGTGAGTATTATTCGAGTAATGCAATCCAGATAATTTGAAAGGCATTTCCAGAGTTGCATTAACTCAAGCTGGGAGCATGAAGCCTTCCTTATAGAAAAACAGAACATTTTTTAGTCTAGTCGTTCTTTTGCTTCATTTTCTGCAAAAGTCCATTGCTGTCCAAACAATAGCAAAGGTCCGTGTAGAGTGTGAGTATGAGTGTGTAGAGAGTATTTACTTTTATCGTCATGCTTGGTGAACTGTTTCAATTAAATAACTTTTAATGAATAAAGAAAGTACAACTTAGATCAATTATTTTGGCAGCATATCTTGTCAAGGTAGCAAATACGTTTTCGATCTTCAAATTATTGAGAGTCCAGATTTTGCCTACAAGAAACAGTTCTCTTAATTATATTGAAACGGGAAAAATAAAAAGAGCTCTAAACCACTATAATGGATATAAACCTTCGCGATGTGCCGAACAAAGAAGTAACAGTTTTGTTACTTGCTGCATAAGTTGTACGTGACATATATCTAACGTGTTTAGGCGCCTTAGGTTGGACGGAAGTACTTCTTGTTTTTGTAACGTACGCGACTTGATCGTGCTTTTTAACATGTAAGCGGTCACATTTTCTTGCGAGACTTGGTTTTCACTACGCGTAATTTTCAGCGCTTAATATAATTAAAGATACGTTATTAAGCCACTTACCTTTTTTTCATTTTAAATGTGCCTATAAATGTCCACTGCTGAACATAGGTCCCCCATAGATTGTCTCACCGGGAGGACAGGATAGGATTCAGACAGTAGCCACGCTCGGCAGGCTGATAGCGATCGTAATGTGTTCATTACTTTGAGTTGTTGTCAGGACGATGCTGCTGCTCATCTACTGTTATAATATTTACAATACTTATTTCAATCTTGTGTTTGTTTAGGATTTTTGTATTCACATATGCATACATGCAATACATGTGGTTACCTAGCAGGAATATAAAATTTATTGTTTTGGCCATTTTTATCAATAACGGAAAAATCTGTTAGTAATATTTTTCTTTTACATTTTATGTTTATCTATTATTATAGTAGTAGTCGCCCAATGGTTTAAATTAGCTGTTTACTGCAAACGTAAAAAAACCCGGTGACAGGCAGTAGCTTCATAAGTACGAGAATATTTTTGTAAAGAATACTAGCACTATCTTTAAAGAATAAGTCACAGACAAGTACACAGTTTGTGTGGAATTAGTAGATTCATCCATTTTAGCGGACAGAAAAACAATTGAAAATTGTGGGAAAGTGTTTTTTATATTTTATCTTTTTATAACGTCTTTTATGTATTGGCAGTAAAACCAGCCAGATACAAACAGTACAACCTAATAGATTTTTCTTCAATTTTATACAAACAATGTACAGAAGACTTTTTCCCCGACCTACTAGATTACAAGAATAATTATTGAAAGTCATTTAAGCTACACAGCTTGTTCGAGAAAATACTTCTTCCTGGAAAGAACCAACTAGAAACCCAGTTGGACTTTAAAACAATTACAATATAATATTTCATAAAATTAATATGAAAATATTTAGACACAGCACGAGAGCGACGAGGCTGTTATCAATAATGTACCATTTAGAAGTACGCTTTGGAATAACCCTTAAAATAAAATAAAATAAAACTTTTTGATAGATAAGGTTTATGGTTTTACAAAAAACACCCATAATATTTTATGGGTATTTGTTGTAAAACCATAAACATGAAGGAATTACTGACACTTTGGAGGCGCGTACCTGGTATAAACCAACTTGTACTTTTATGTACAATGTTTTATATACATGCATATATTCTGTAAATACTCCTCATAATTCTGTAATCATGAGAGTACGTACAGAATTTACATTAATATTTTAATCAAACCATTAAAAATGACATTAAGCTATGAAAATAACTAAAATAAAATAATCTAAATGTTTCAACACATGTAAGGCCTTTAATCTTTTTTGCAGCATATGTTGCTAGCTACCTAAGTTTGCTAGCTAGTTTAGATTTATGAGAGTCAGATTGAAACTTCGCGTCAACTATGAATCTGAGAAAAGCGGCACATTTAACAAGACTTAGCTTTTCCCCATTAAAAAACACACTGGTACGACTATTCACCTGTATAACATTTGGTGTTGTACGTAGGCGGTCCCATAATGAATTGGCCTAACTATGAACCAATGAAGGAAATGAAACGAAACCAATTTTATTTTTCAATATAATCACCATGAATACTAACACACTTCTGACATCTGTGAATCAACATCTCTAAACCTTTATAAAAATAATCACATTTTTTATCCTCAAAATGACTGAAGACGGCCGCCTGCAACTCTTCATCGCTTGAAAATTTTCTTCCCCTTAAGTCCCGCTTTAAATTTGGAAATAAATAACAGTCAGACGGGGCCATGTCTGGACTGTAAGGTGGATGTTGAACTTCTGTGGACCCGCATTGACGAACTGCATCCTTCGAAACACCAGCGGTATGAACAGGGGCGTTGTCATGGAGCAACAGGACACCTTTAGACAGCTTGCCTCTTCGTTTTTCCTTTATCTTGTCTCGTAATTTATATATTAAAGAAATATAATATTCGCCGTTCACGACTGTATTACGTTCTTTAAAATCCACCTTCAAAATGCCTTGAAAATCCCAAAATATTGTGCACATCAGTTTTTTAGTCGATTGTTGCACCTTTGCCTTTCTAGGGGGCTTTTCACGCTTATAACGCCATTCCATTGACTCGCGCTTGCTTTGTGGATCATAATACAAGATTATAGTTTCATCACCAGTCACTAGCCGCTCGATCACAGTCTTTGGATTTTCGCCACAAAGATCCAAAAACTCCGAAGCGCAGCGCACTCTTTTCTGTCTCTGTACCGCTGAAAGAAGTTTCGGTACCCATCTTGCACTCACTTTTTTCATGTGAAGATGTTCATGGATCGCGCGATAAACGGTACTCTTGGAGAGCCCAAGCCTTGCTGCAATTTCCCTAATCTTCAAACGGCAGTCACTCAGAACCTCCTCTTCGATAAGAGCAATCGTTTCGGGAGTGAGCACTTCCACAGGTCGACCGTCGTGGCCAAAATCTTCGACGGTTTCTCTCCCGAGGCGAAACTCTTTCACCCAATTTTTCACTGTGCTATAGGAGGGGGCAGACTCCTTATACACGCCATCCAATCGTTCTTTTATTTGGACAGGGGACAAACCTTCTTTAAACAGAAACTTTATGACACTTCGATACTCAGTTTTCGACATTTTGAAAAAATACGCGACTCTCGTTATTCAAATGCCTGTTAAACTAAGACTAAGCATTTCATGTCGATGCATGTTTCTTATATTAAATGCACGATAAACGTACTATTTAATGCAACACAACATGTAGCGACATGTCGCGTTGAACTATATCAGGCCAGTTCATTATGGGACCGCCTGGTAAATTTAATACATTTCGTTTTTTGCCGTTTATGTTTATGCTATTTTAAAATTACGCCCCGCATTGCATCTCCTTACAGTGTGATCTAGCTATTTCGTGCAAGTATTTGTGATCTATTTTTATAGAATAAAAATAACAAACTAGTTCACAGTTCACCTTATTTTAAGGTTATACCATAGCTCATCGATTACTACATATATCCCCTCCAATTAAGAATCGAAATGTCTTGTCACTCCTGAGGATTAAGATGAAATAACTCGTTACCAGGAAACATAGTCTCTGGTTCGCTACACTCATCTTACCATAGTAGCGTTAATCACGCTGGTATTCTGTGAGATTTATAAATTTTGTATTAAGTAAAAATGAAATAATATGTTTATTTTTGTATTTTTGAAAAAGTTTTTACGCATAAATGTTACCAGTATAAAAATAATAAGAACGTCCACTGGCCGACGAAGCTTATCTACAATTTTTCCTTAGGGAAATTAAAAAGAAAACCATTTGAAGGACCTATATACGTAGACTTTGAATAAAATAAGAATATAAATGTTCTATTTATCAATATTGAAGTAAGGAATCTGGTGATTGTATTTATCAGTTATTACCCGGAATAAAAGCGCCGTGGTAGCTCAGTGGTTAACGCTCGCTGTAAATATAACAGAACGCGAGTAACCCGGGTTCGATCCCCGCCGGCACCAATGATATTGTTAATTGCAATTTTAAGTGCTGATTTACCACGTGCTCGGCGGTGAAGGAAAACATCGTGAGGAAACCTGCATGTCTGAGGAATAAGAAAAAAAAATATTTCGAAGACATGTGAAGTTCGTCAACACGTATTGGGGCAGCGCGACGGACACTTCCTTGCCCTAAACCCTCTTAGAAATGAGGGGAGGCCTGAGCCCAGCAGTTGGACGTATATAGGCTCTAACTTTACTTTACTTTACTTTTACCCGGAATAAAAGTATTAGTTGCGAATAACCAGAGCAAAAATATTTTTTTTGTCATACAGCTTTTATTGCATGCACTTATTGGGGTATAAAAATAAACATAAGTCCCTCGATATTCCGCATCTAATTAAGTCTTATCAATCGGCTCAAAGGAAAATTGATTGCCTTTAAAGTTCCCAGTAAAAATAAAACATAAATTTTCCGAACCAGTGGTATATTCTTCTTCAGTATTATTTACAAAAATGTTACACTATTCCTTAATTGTTAATTGATTATTTAATTTTTATAAAATTAATATCGCTTTCCATCCATGTATATTAACGAACCTAGAAAGTCCAACATCTACCGTGAGGAATACCCGCGGCGGACTCCTGGGGGAAATTAAACGGCAATCCGATCACTACGTCTCGCGCTGAGCTTATTGAAACGTGCTGAACCTCTCAACATTTTAAAATACATTCTCCTCGGCCGGCCGCCCGCAGTTGTACCTGTTAACGAAGGATTACTTGTAGATGGACCAGAAAAATTCCTGCTTAATTAATAAACTCTTCTTTAATTTATTAATTTCATTTAAATTGTAATTTATAGGTATGTGTCTTACCTAGTTTGAAGAGCACCTCCCGCCCTCCCTCAATGGCGTGCACTAATCCCGTCACCACTTATCCCACCACCACTACTCTGAACACCACTACTATAGGAAGCCCACACCATCGACTATAATGACTGTGCATGAAGTTTCATTTATATATGATCGGTTGACAAATTCCGAAGAATACTATGGACAGACACACAGAAATGTTACAAATAGTTGTTCATGCCTTAATGACATATAAATAACTCCCTCTACATAATATAATGTAGCAATTTGTACAACAACATTCTATTCAAAGCTATCAATAATGGAGTCTACAGAAGAATTATATCGCTTTAAGTGACGCAGATACTTATTATTGATTGTTTCAATCATTTTAACATAAACTTTGTATTGAGGATTCCAACATGAAGAGCAATATTCAAGAATAGATAGTATATGCAATATATCATTTACATTTAAAATAATTTTAAGTCGTTAAATGGATAGTTTGCAAAATAAACTGTTTTACATACACCTCATTTGTTATGAAACGGATCGTTAAGGAGAATGAAACTTTTAATCAAAATAATAATCGGGCATTACTTAGTTCGTGACACAGGGTCTCCAGTTCTGCGATACATCCATCAAGTTGCGATTTCACGCTCATATTGTGTCAAAAAAATAACCCCCAGTCCCCGACGGCCCCGCTATTCCTGGCTACGGTGGCGACCATGATAACGGCGGGGCAGGGGGTGCTAAGAATCTCCGGTGGAGGTTCGGTTGCCACCTACGACGACTCGACCTGGCAACATATAACGTACGCACCCTGATGACTGACGAGAAGATACTGGAGCTGGAAGAAGAGGTAGACAAGTTGCGCTGGCATATTATTGGATTATCCGAGATCCGAAAAGAGGGGGAGGACAAGGCAATCCTCGAGTCCGGCAACTTGTTCTACCACCAGGGGGGCGACCATCTGTCCCAAGGAGGTGTCGGATTTATCGTCCACAAGTCTCTCGTCAACGACGTTGTAAAAATTGGTAATGTGTCGACGAGGGTCGCGTACCTGATACTCAGAATCACCAAACGGTATTCGCTGAAGGTCATACAAGTTCACGCACCAACCTCGGCACATCCCGATTAGGAGGTGGAGGAAATGTATGAGGATGTTTCCAGAGCCATGCATTCCTCCAAAACTCACTACACGGTGTTGATGGGAGACTTCAACGCAAAACTAGGCACAAGAGAAAGCGGTGAGCTGAAGGTAGGGAAATTTGGAGTAGGGCAACGGAAACGAAGGACAGCAGCTGGCCGACTTTAAGGAGAAGGAGGGACTCTTTATGATGAACTCTTTCTTCCAGAAGCGGCCCCACAGGAAGTGGACCTGGTGGAGCCCTGACGGTTCGACAATAAATGAGATTGACTTCATTATGATGACCATTTTATACGTGGTAGAGCCATGCTGCAGTTATATTAGTAGTATAGTTGTAGCACGAATGGGTCGGCTCGACCGGGGACGGACCACGCTCTCACAGAATACCTGCGTGAAATAGTAACTTAATGCTGCTGTTTTTCGTATGGTGAGTGTAGAGAACCGGAGACCCTTTTTACTGGAAACGAGGCATTTCATCTTAGTCCTCACGGGTGACAACGCATCTGCATTTTGATTCGTAATCGAGGATAGATGTAGATGCCTATGGGCCACAGCAACCACTTACCATCAGGTGGACTGTGTGCTCGTTTGTCACCCTATCCTATAAAAAAAAAAAAAAAAAAAAAAAAGACCAGACGCCAACTGTTCAGTGATGTCTCAGTGATCGTAAGGGTGAAAACTGGCAGCGATCACCGAATGGTGAGAGGCACACTGAACCTAAACGTTAAGTTGGAGAGGTCTCGTCTAATGAAGTCAACGCTCAGTCCCCCTCGTGCTCTAATCCAGAATCCCGAAACCTATCAGCTCGAGTTACAAAACCGCTTTCAGTGCCTAGAGGATTGCAATATAGTGGACGATATGAATGACAAGCTCGTGGAAACTGTCCATAAGGTCGGAGCTAAGTTCTGCAAGACCCGCCGCAGAAGAACACAAAAACTCTCCGATCACACTCTTAATCTCATATCTGTTGAGATGAGGCTGCAATCGTCAACAGATTTGACAGCATACAGGCAACTGAACAGACAGATCTCCAAATGCATGCGGCGAGACTTACGCAATCTTAATACTGCTCGTATTAAAGAAGCGATCGAGCGGAACCAGGGCTCCAAAGTCTTTGCCAGAGATCTTTCTGCCAGAAAGAGCCAACTGTTAAAGCCGAAGACTGAGTGTGGCAGCATCGTTTCCGGGACACCTGAGATTGAGAGGTTCTATGGGTAGCTGTACACAAGTTGGAAAAATAGGAGATGAAATTTATATAATTTCTTTATACACTATGTACCAATTAATGGGTTTTTATATCAAGAAAATCTCAGTATCAGCCAGCCAGAAGTCAGGAAGTTGGCGGTGTCCCCCCCCCCCGTGCCCTGGAAAGTACGTGTAGCCGTCGGTCAAACACCCGATCTCTTTTCGGTCGTTGTATCCTATCGTATAATTTGAGAGAGGGAGTAGAGAATTCACCTGCGCTCGCGCGTGAAATGCATGCGGCGAGACTTACGCAACTTTAATACTGCCCGTATTAAAGAAGCGATCGAGCGGAACCAGGGCTCCAAAGTCTTTGACAGAGATCTGTCTGCCAGAAAAAGCCAACTGTCAAAGCTGAAGACTGAGGGTGGCAAAATCGTTTCCGGGCCATCTGAGATTCTGAGTGAGATTGAGAGGTTCTATGGGCAGCTGTACACATCATCGTTGGAGCCACACGCAAGTGTGAGTAACGATCCAAGAGCAAGTCTTATCCGACACTATTCCGGTGATATCCCGGACGTCAGTCTGAGCGAGATTAGAATGGCTCTCCAGCACCTTAAAAACGGCAAGGCCCCGGGCGACTATGAAATAACAGCGGATCTTCTGAAAGCGAGTGGAACACCGGCACTTGAAGTCCTTCAGAAGCTCTTCAATTCCGTCCTCCATGGTGGCACTACTCCGGAGGCGTGGAGCAGAAGTACGGTGGTCTTGTTCTTTAAGAAAGGCGACAACGCTCTTTTGAAGAACTACAGACCGATTTCCCTTCTGAGCCGCGTTTACGTGCTGTTTTCGAGAGTCATTACGAATCGTCTCGCACGCAGACTCGACGACTTCCATCCTCCCGAACAAGCTGGTTTCCGAAAAGGCTTCAGTACCATAGACCACATACATACCCTGCGGCAGATTGTACAGAAGACCGAAGAGTACAATCTGCCACTTTGCCTGGCATATGTGGACTATGAGAAAGCCTTTGTTTCTGTCAAAATTTGGGCGGTGCTACAGTCCCTTCAGCGGTGCCAAATAGACTGTCGGTATATCGAAGTGCTGAAGTGTATGTACAGTAGGGCTACCTAAAACCTATCCAACTGCAGAGAGGTGTAAGACAGGGTGATGTTATATCCCCGAAAATCTTCACCGCTACATTGGAAGACGTTTTCAAGCTACTGGACTGGAAAGGATACGGTATTAACATCAATGGCGAGTACATCACTCACCTTCGATTTGCCGACGATATAGTCCTTATGGCAGAATCGCTGGAGGACTTAAGCACTATGCTCAATGAACTCAATGGTGTCTCCCAACGGATAGATCTTAAGATGAACATGGACAAAACAAACATCATGTTCAATGTCCATGTCACACCTATGCCGGTAGTTGTTGGGAGCACTGCTCGAAATTGTTGACGAGTACGTTTACCTGGGAAAAATAGTCCGACTAGGTAAGTCCAACTTCGACCGAGAGGTTAATCGACGGATTCAACTCGGCTGGGCAGCGTTCGGGAAATTACGACACATCTTCTCGTCAGGTATACCTCAATCTCTGAAAACTAAAGTGTATAACCAGTGCGTGTTGCCAGTGATGACTTACGGATCTGAGACGTGGTCCTTTACTGCTGGCCATATGAGGTCGCTCAAGGTCGCTCAGCGAGCTATGGAGAGGGCTATGCTCGGAGTTTCACGGCGTGATAGACTCAGAAATGAGGATATCCGCAGTAAAACCAGAGTGACCAACATAGCTCAACGTATTAGTAAGCTGAAATGGCAATTGGCCGGCCATATAGCTCGAAGAACCGATAACCGATGGGGAGGAAAGGTTCTCGAGTGGCAGTCTCGTACCGGTAGGCATAGTGTAGGGCGACGCCCCACTAGATGGAGTGACGACATGGTAAGACATGCAGGAAGTCGATGGATGCAGGTGGCTCAGGACCGTGCTTTGTGGCATTACTTGGGGGAGGCCTATGTTCAGCAGTGGACTTGTGAAGGGCTGTAATGATGATGATGATGATGATGATTGTGTGACGCATGGTTCTCGAGTAACTAGGTAAGTTCAAAACTTCATTCTTTATAAATTTATGGGTTATTATCATCCATAGTTGGTTTGGTGTGGCTGGTAAAATGTGTTCTGATTGTTTCTCTCATTCTCCATCCTGAATCCATCTTAACTTCGAATGGAATTAAAATAACGTGACTATCCGATAGAGATCGTCCTAGGTCGTTCTAAATATGAATGTGGCGCCATTACAATCATAGTAGATTGTAGGCGTGTGGCCATATTATGTGAGTTCGCTTTTCTGCTCCCAACTGTTCGAATAATGAAGTAATCAAAATGAATAATATTTAATACAAAATTACTTTTTATTTAGGTGACTTGTATTTACTATATTTATTATTATTTATACGCACGCACGCACACACGCACGTACGCACAGATACACACATATACAAACAGACATACGGATATTATCAACAAAATAGCAAGAATAGTTTCCCTGGACCTCGAGGCGTCGAAATATGATGAACAATCAAATTCCCAATTTTTTGAAAATTATTTATTTTCATGACGGGTAGTTAAAAATCTGTAGGACGCCACATTAATAGATCACGACGTGGCGAAGTCGAGGCAGGTCGGAAGTATATTTATAATATTATTTTCTTTACTCGTTACTCGTAGGTATATGGCCTAGAAAGAATGAAATCATCTGGGTGACTGTGAGCACATTAGATACCCTTTCTTCTTTAAAAATAAAAAAACACTCGGTAAAAGTGAAACCTTCAAAAAATTACGAGCAAAATTGCTTTGTAAAAGCGTAAAATCTACTTAATTCTATAGGTACAGTAATTTTATCAAACACATGGATTACCTCTCTAGCTGGCGTGTTAAATAGACATAGATAGCCTAAACACGGCTAATTTAATAAAAATCGGTATGTTATTAAATCATGGATTGTTATGAATGGATTCGTTAAGACAATTTTATTTAATATGGTTAATTTTATTTTTTTATTTTTTATTTTTATTTGAACATTTTAAAGGAATATTTATCATCTACAAAGTACTGCATAAAGAGGAGACCGAGATAATAGGAAACTATGTATTGTATTTTTTCTCATTTTCTGGCAAACTTAATCCTATAGATATATATGTTTATCATTTTTTAATGTCGTTTTTCTATATATTGGGTATCCGTCGACATTTGTGACCGTATCATTGGTAAAATCTTTAGGGAAATTTTTAGTACATTTTCCATCAGCCATGCAAGGCGATGAACTATTAAGAGTACCACATGGACCATGAATCATGTTTGCTGTAACAATATCAAACAGCAGTTGGTCAGTGGATGGATCTGGAATTTCCGCAGAAATGATACTATCGATTTCTTCAGGACGGATTTTGTCGATGAACCAAACCAAAATGTGTGCATGAGGTAATCCTCACTTTTGCCACTCAACCGAATACATCCAGCAACGTGTGGGACCAAATACATGTGATTTAGTAATGAAACTTATTAAAGACTTCAACTATTGTCTGAACACACGTGCTGTAATGTCATGGCGATGTATTGCATTTTGGCCAGGCAGTAGCAAAGATGTAATCTCTGGCCATTTGGGATTACATGTGAACGTGATAAATAAACATGGTCGTCCATATTCGCGCACGAAAGTCAGAGCATCCTGTATATATTCTTGCATATGACGTGGACTGCCTACGTACGATGATGGTAAAATGACATGGTTACCAATTTCGGCGACGTCGGCGTTGTTGTTGATAGCGTCTCGCAAATGAATGTACTCTTCCGCGCGCAGCTTTTGTTGATTATATCGTAAGTATCGTAGTCGTTCGCTCTCAATCTTCGCGTACATGTCGACCATGAATTGTTGACAAAGCCCACGACATCGTAAAATGACGTTGTCCAGGCCACGTCTAATCATTAATCGGTACGCATAATAATCCTTTGAGCTAACGTTCTTGTTTGTTTCAGCTCCTGTAATATTTGTTCATAAAAATTATTTTAAATTTATTACGTTCAATAATTTAATTGTTTTGTTGTTAAATGATTAATGATCAAATTAATAATCAATGAAGTACCTGATACGGGATCTCGTTGTTTTATGTTTATGCAATATCCGTCTTGTCCCTTCCAGAATATTAGTGGATATTGGAAAGCGTCATATGAACGATGTGTGTCAGCAATGAACTGAAGATTATTATTTCTTCTACGAATCACAATTTCTCGTGCAGCTGTACAATCGCCAACCATGATTCCAGCAACATCATCAACAACGGGTGCATTGAATCTACGAATATGCTCTCCAGCTGGTGTTTTATCAGGATTAATGACGATAGCGTGATTATCGCTTTGTAATTGGTGCATATGTGATTTGAATATTTTCAACAACTCGTTGTGCTCGTTCAAAAGAGCATCTAGTTCGCTGACGATGCGCCTGGCATTAAGTGAATCAAGGTTATTATAATCACAACGTGCATTCACGCGATTGGCAAGTGCGCTTCCGGAATCCTCGCCGCCCATAAAGTAGATTTGTAAGAATTTATGTGGTTCGTTTGGCATTGGCAGCAGTGAGCCCATTTTATGATAAACTTGGCCTCTGATTTTGAATCTAGAATTGAATTGTTGACCATTTGCATTAGTATTTCGAACTATTTCTGTTGCTCCGAACGATGTCATTTGAAAGCATGAATTGAATCTTCGAATTGACTTCAGGAACACGTTAGAATCTGGATCCGTGCCGATAAGTAAGCCGTTCAATGGTTCAGGTGGTGTTTCAATTTCAGTTAGTTGCACTTTGCCTGACGCGCAACACATCCCAGCTGGCTCATTTTTGAATTTCAGAGCATGACAATGCGGACATTCCTTGTCCATAGCACCAATTACCACTTTTGAATGAGCATAATATTCAATATCAGGCTCATACTGGAATGCTAGACGCAGGAATGAATCAGATATAAATGCTCGATGTACCTGTTGTCGTTGTTGGTCATTTGTTCTTCATCTACTGACTGTGAAACGGCGTGATTGTCGTTGTTCTAATCTTCTGACTTCATTGCGTTCAGCTCGTGTATCTTCTGGCTCTTCTTGATGCAATTGCGCCATTCTGACACGTGCATCAGTATTTTGTTGCTGGGTTTGTTCTTCTGTTCTTTCGGATCTGCTATTTCGCAAGTTTCAAGCTTTACTTGTACTGCGGCTCGAATCAGCCCCTTTGCGTTTTCTTGGCATTGCTCACTGTACAAAACATACATAAATAAAATTAATGAAATTATTTAATGATGAAAAATGTTAAAAGTATAATTAGGGCCAGGATTTTTGCCGCAGTTTTGAAATGATTATTTTTAATTTATGAAATTATAACAAAAATATAAGTTTTATGGAAAAAATTTTCAAACAAAAGTAAAAAATTAAATTTTATGAAAACATTGTCTCTTATAATTTTTTCATACAACCAATATTTCCATTGACATTTCAAAATAAAGATTCATAATGAATGATTTTTTGGAAACTATGAAAATCTTAATTGTTCACTTACATTTTTTTAATAAAATTAAATAAATTTTTTTATAAGATCAACAACATTTTCGATATAAATAAAAAAAGTATACTTACAACACAAAATCCGTTGTTATTGGAAGCTCGTGTCACGTGTTGAGTACTTTTGAGGTTATAAAATCACTTGATTAACTAATCGTGCAAAATACACTCAAAATTGATAATATAATTATTATTGATAAAATAGGAATGATTAAAAGTTAATATGAGAGTTACACTGAGATAGGAAAATAATAATTGTCAACGTTACTACTACACTTGATGCATAAACAATAATGATGGCCGACAACTGTGTAGGGAGTGAGAAAGAAAGGACACCGGCTTCGTTCTCATCCCTACTCCGTGCTGTTTACTGGGTCAGAAGTGACACCTGTAGACATCTGGCGGAGATAACTAATTAAATGACGATTGATCAGTTTTCGACCGGAGAGGAAAAATGATTAAATTACTAAAATGGCTATTAAAAAATAAGGGTTGATCGTAGAAGGGCGAAAATTGAGGATTGTATGTATTTTTGTATGTTGTATCATAAAAAAAATAGAAATTAAAAATTTTGTCCAAAAAATAAAAAAATAAATTTAGGGGTGGACTATCCCTAACATTTAGGGGGATGAAAAATAGATGTTGGCCGATTCTCATAGATACCGGATAAGCAAAAAAAATTTCATCAAAATCGGTCAAGCCGTTTTGGAGGAGTATGGCAACGAAAACTGTGACACGAGAATTTTATATATTAGATGTGACAATAAGGAGGTCCATAGACACCTTCATGTAACCTCGATTATGAACAAAAAATGTAGATACGTTGTAACTTTTTATAATCCCTCGTTAACAGTAAAAAGCTTCTTCGGTTATTAATTTTGTGCATTGATTGGTCCAATGATATAATTTTTAAAAGCTACATTAAAACTTCGACTATTCAGGGCAAATCTATTCCAAAATAAATTAATTGTTTGCGATCAAAATACTTAGACGCGCGTTGTTGCCGAACAAGCTGGAGGAAAGAACTCGCTTATTAGTCGCTTCGAGTATGTTTGTAGTATTCGAGTATAATCCAATAAAATTCTATGGAGTAAATTTTAAAATTTTAAACTGCGCAAATTAAGAACTTTTCGTCTTTTTTGTTCGCGTGGAATCAGTCCTTTTTTAATTCTAAGTGATGATGATTTATTTGTAAATTAAACTATCGCGAAGACTTAGAAAGACATTAATCTGAAAAAAAAAATACATTAAGTTAGTCGTTCAATCAGACAAACAAACGAACGAACGAATAAACGGACACACAAACGAACCGAAAAACGAATGGGGAAAACTGTACGCTTGTGTTTTATATCGTAAATAAAAAAACAAAATGACCGCAGTAACGTAATCCCTAATTTGCTTCCGAATTTCTCTAACCAATACTTGTTTTCCATACAACAAATAAGAGGTTGCCATAAATAAGCAAAGACCATCACCAATTCTTGATATAAAATAAAAAAATAAAAAATAAACTACATTCCAATGCCTACCTAAAACTAAGTACCTACACTAACAGGTGAAATTGCGTAAGTGTCTATATTTTGTCTCACCCTGCAAACAAATAGAAATAAAACTAAACTAAACCTAGGAAAGTTTTTTGACCTTTAAGTAATAGGTGTGATTAGGCTTAAATCAGTTGAGTTATCTATGAAGAAATTCAGTAACAGCCCGGAGTCAAGAGTATAAAAACGTTTCATCCCTATGCCTCAGAAAGCACGTAAATCCGTTATGTGTGTGTATAATATCATTATGTTTTTTCTGATTACTAACTCGGACACAAAGATAAATTGACAATTTTTAATATTAAGACCAATTTACACTTCGACAAGTACAGTAGCGTGTTAACTTGCGAACCTGGCGAGTTAAGTATGAACCTCGTTTGAGCGGCAATAAGCGATTTAAGTAGCAAGTTAACGATTAAGTTGAACGGGATAGCCGGCTGAGCTATTTTTCGGCGAGTTAAGTGCGAAGTGCTGCCCTCCCGCGCGTCTGCCGCCACCCGCAACTAAACTTGCCGTTCGAGTAAACGAGCGAGTTTAGTTCATTGCATAAGTTGACAGGACGCAACGTTTGCGCGCCAAAACGTAAAAATTGTACTTTTATAAATCTCGCCACAAGGTTTGTAAAATACTGTTTATTGAATTTTTATACGTTTTATATTGAGTTTTAATAATAAAATGGACGGAAGATATCACGTATAAATTTCTACAAGAGTATTTAGAACACGAATGTTTATATAATAGTAGAAGTTCAAATTGTAAAATTAAACCTACTCCAGATGCTGCACTCATAAAAATTCTTAAAAACTTCTTTAGCAACAACCATTAACTTCTCTGACTGGATCATTTAATTCTTGATGTAATCCTAGAACCATCTTTAACGAAAGCCAGAAAATTCTATAGTCTCGAAACGTCATACTCCAACGAACTCTATGAACTAATGTCCTTAAACTAAACTCGTTACGAAGACATTGTTTGAACGCTACTGCCTACTTAACCGTTTACTGTCAACTGCCCTATAACTAAACTCGCTATTTTACTCGTCGAAGTGTAAATCGGTCTTTATGTATATAATGATCAATAGGGGTAGATTTTTTAAAGTTCTTCAATATTATTCATAATTATCATAAATATGACAACGATGGCAAATAACCTCCTACGATGTGATCTATGGGTGAAATATGTGTTCAGCTGTGGATTTTAATAGTATGTAACGGTAACAGTAATTCAAAGCGCATATGAAAAGCATTCTCATTTTGAAGGATATTTTATACCTATTAAATGAGGACTTAAAAGATAAGTATGTGGATATAATGAACTTACTAGGACTTTTTTATTAAACTAACCGTTAAGAGATGGATAATCTACAAGTGAGTTTCTAGCTGCTTCTTCTCCCAAGGTCTACCTACTGTAGGGTGATGAAACGAATAGAAGCGATGGTTTAGCTTCTAACTTTCAAAAATGCTTTGTAAAGGCCAATTTTGAATGGAAATATGTTGAATTTGGTATTGATTTTGTTACATCAAAAATAAATATAAATTACATCATCATCGCAAACCAATCAAGCATGTTCAAAACAATTTGCTAAAATAATGTTGATGACCGTGAAATATTTTTCATGGACATCCACATTTTTGCGTTTGATATGTGCATGTAATATGATTATATCTATACCTATGTACAGATATATTCATATTACATGCATGGTACATAACTTTCTTATATGGATTGGATTATATTTAATAAATTATTTTCTTACATTAAAACTATTAAAAACTTATGCAGTGCAGACATTCACATTATTTTCTAAAATAATATGGATGTCCATTAAATATTGATATCTCCGTATAATGTGACTATATCTATACCTATATAATGTATCCATGGTACACTACTTTCTTTTTGGTAAATGCCATTGTTTTATAGGACACGTTTTGTTTTATAGATTGAATTTTATATTTAATAAGTAATTTGTTTACATTAAAACGATTGAAAACATATTATGCGGTTAAATTCTTTGGATAATTTGTGAAAATATTGCTATTAATCGCGTGAGTGCGCAGAACAATTTTACTCTCCCGATACACAACAAATTAACGAAAATCTGCGGAACGATTACACAATAACGTAATCAGAAGTTACAAAACCAACTGCATCATGAAATAAAACTATCTTCCTTAATCTGTTATTAAAAACTTTCATTTAAATGGACCATGTTGAAAGCTCAAACCATTAATGAAATAGACGCTCGTATTAACATAGAAGTAGGTTGGATAATCATTGAGAAGGTATTAATGAAAATTGCTAAGGAAACTCAATATCCTGTTCAAAAATAGTGAAGCACAGGGGATGCGATACGAAAACTCGCGATCAGGAAGGCAGAGAGAGTCAGTGCAGAACGTATTTCCGTTTTGTTGTGACACTCGCACTTCCGGAAAATTCACCTTTCCCATGAAATTAATAAAATATATGCAATACTTCTGAGCATAGTAACAGTGTGGTGCGACAGATACCCTTCTGTTGCATAAACGTAAGAAACCTTAGCATTAAATATGAGTATTCAGAATACTGAAAACTGTATTAGCAGAACGCCGTTTGATCGTGGTTAGATGGTTTAAATATATTCTTGCCTCTAAACAATATTGTACCATAAGTATCGTAAGATGCGACAGAGAGAAACTACCTGGAGACAAGCAGCAGCGACATCCTCTTAATAAGATTTAAAAAAAAACTGCGATTGCCAACCCGCCTGTCAAGCGTGGCAGCTATGGCAATTATATTTTATGAGACAATCTATGTGGGAGGCGTATGTTCAGCGGTGGACTTTCGATAGGCTGTAATCGTAACAGTAACACCGGATCGGTGAGCTTAAGCGACAAGGTCTAGCTATACCTGCAGTTCAAACAACTGATTAGATTGGGAAGGCAGCCTCGTGTAGGTAAGCGGAGTGTAGAGTGCCTCGCTATTGGAAGGAGTGATAACCTGGTAAGACATTTAGGAATTCGATGAATGCAAGTGGCCCTTGACCATGTTTTGTGGTATTTCTTGGGGAGCCATTTGTTCAGTATTGGTATTATAAAGCGCTGTAACGATGATGATGATTCGATAGTAACGTATCGCTTAAATCTACTTAAATAAAGACAATATTGTGATACCTCTCAAAGTATCAAGTATCATGGAGGCATTGGCTTTACTAGGTAAATACAGAAAGGGAACGGTCTGTCGCAGTATAGATAGGGTGGTATTAGGTAATAAACCTAAATATACACAAGTTTTTTTTTCCTCTTATATTCCGAAAAGAAGTGAATATTTTATTTTCTAATAGGACTTACAGTGATGGAGAGGAAAACCTCGAGATAACTACGGATCATTTGTTTCTTTAGAGCTAGGGTCGACCTCGTAATGGACAACGAATTACGGTAAGGCGATGCGGTCAGTTAGTGTCGCTGTGAGTATAAGTATGATATTCATTTGCTTTGCTTTATGTAATAGGTTACTGAGAACTGTTTATCAAAATCAGATGATTATACAACGTTCATAAAATAATGTCTGTTCTAGTATACATATTAAAATTAGTTTTTTAGGACAAAAAATTTCAGTCCACTTCGATTGTGATTATTTGCAACAAAGATATTATTCGCAACTTGATTTATGATTATTTTGTGATTGCATTAATAACTTACTTACCGTGCAGTTGTGGTGTAAAATTATCCCCTACCCCATATCTTCCTATGGGTGTCCCTAGAGGCGACAGAGGGAAACAAATCAGGATATGGACAGCAGCGTCTTCATAATAACGACGAAAAATAAAAAAACTGCGGATTCCAACCCGCTTGCCAAGTGTGTGATGGCAAATACCTCCCCCCTACAAGGCATTCCCTGGGGGAGGCCTATGTTCAGCAGTGAACTTTAATTGGCAGTAACGGTAAAAAATCGTTTCCGACAAGTAGGTACATATTTGACTTGTGAGATTTATTTCGTACTAGCGACCCGCCCTGGCTACGTGTGGATGGGGTCTATTGCATAATCAAAACCATTTATTTATCAGATATGTAGCTTAGGTCTCTCCTGGCACTGCTCTCTATATCTCCGTAAAGTTTCATCACAATCGGTTCAATCAAGCTGAAAATTATCAAGGACTGACAAATGGACACAAATTTTAAAAATGATTGTATGTCTCTTAATAGCATGCAAATGACCCCTGAGTTTCTTAGCAGCGAGTTGTTTCAATAATACAGACAATACAACTTTATTTGCATGTATGGATTACATGTAAAGCAAAAATAAGTTTAATGTTTTTTTTTTTCATTTACCATTCCATACCATCTTGTTACGAAACTGTGATAATGTGAATGGGAGAAGCCTTAAGAATCATATGGACATTTAACGAATATAAGAGACAGACTCTGTTCGTGTATTATTTTTGGTCTAGTACAGAGTAAAAACCTACATCTCCTATTTCTACACTCTCACGTTTATTAACCAATTTGATTACTCATATTATTAAACAGTTGGATGATGTTTTAGTAAAAAAAATCATCGTATTGTTTAATAATATTGACCAAGAAATCAAAAATCATAATCGTCATGCGAAACAATATACTTATAGTCGAATAGAAAACCTGCTCCTATTTTGAAGTCGGCTAAAAACAATATACTTTTCTTTAAATTTAAAATTTTCTAATTCGATTGTTTAGACAAAGTAACAAAATTAATACCTTTACAATTTACGGCCGGGCAATTGCCACTTTTTCACCGATTGTTGAAACTACCAGATTTGAATTAATGTTGCCGAAATGCGGTCACTAAGGAATATGTTAGGGAAGACTCTGAATAACAGAGTGAGGAATCGTGTGATAAGAGAAAAGTGTGGTTTCGATACTAACCCTGAGCTTCGACGTTAAAAAATTGAAACTTCGATTGTCAAACGGCAAATTTTTCAGATATACTACCGCTTAATGAGCCGTGGCGGCACAGATGGTTAGTGTTCGCTGTAAATCTCACAGTACGCGAGCAACCCGGGTTCAACCCCCTGACCGACACCGATGAAATTGGTAATTTAATTTTATGCGCTGATGTACCACGTGCTCGGCGGTGAAGGAAAACACTTACTTTCCCTATAACCATCTTAGAAATGAGAGGAGGCCTGTGCCCAACAGTGGGACGTTTGAAGGCTGTAACTTTAACTACCGTTTAGAAATGAAGTCCTATGACCGGAGAAGAAGCAGCGAGAAAAAGAATCCGTGGGTATCCTCAATCAATTAATTTTTTTTACGATTATATATTACAAAAGTATCCCATATAGTAAAATTATTTGTATATTCATCGATATAATTCATATTCTGTGATACACTAAAGAAGTCATTTTTACCTTATCTTTTTATAGTGAACCCTAGTAGACAAGCCCCTACAAGCAACATCTGTCCACAGGCATGATGTATGCGGCTGCCATCGCCCTCCTCAATCGTGTTAATGAACAGTGAAATACCCAACACACAAAGCCATCGCATAAAGAGTTCTCATAAATAACATGAAAATAATTATGTTTGTTGAAGTAAATGTTTTTACAACTTTACAGCGATGAGTTTTTTTATACAAAAAATAACTATAATAAAAACAACGACAACTTATGATACACGTTTACCAAATAAAATTTAATGGTAATAATTTAGATTAGTGGCGATAGTGGTATCATACCAGCAGCGCCGCTGACGTATGTGCTGAGATTGGATCGTGTAGTGCCGGAAGACTATCTACTACCCAATATCGTTCCGTGAATGTCGTAAGAGGCGACAGAGAGGAACAAACCACGTGACCATCATCATCAGAGTGTTCCTAATAACACCTAAGAAGTAAAACTACAATATACAACCAGCGACTGCTAAATGTGGCAACTATGTAATAACCTTCTATTCGTAATAAGGCAGTCTACGGGAGGCCTTCGTTCAAGAGCAGACTTTGATTGACTGTAATAAATGAATTGATTAATTAAAAGTTAATGTAAATTTAAAATGTTGAATAAATTATGTAACTCTTTGTTTTTTTTTTTTTTTACAAGAAGCATCTTTTAATCTTTATATGAACGATTGTCAGCACGAAAGCAGCTTGTGTGTTGTAGCTTCTATATAATCTGCTAAACATCGGATTAGGGAAATAAGTGGCTGTTTGCTGTTTTGGTAAAAAGCTAAATATACCTTTTTACCGAAACAGTTTTATGGGTACAATTTCTTTTAATAAAGACAATTATTTTTCACTAAAATATGAATTGAGACATCCAGTTCCAAGCTCTCTAAGGGCAATTAAAAGCTGGTAGATCCACACTACAACTACATTGTGGTTATAACATGAATGGGTCGGCTTGACTGGGTAAAGACCAAGTTCTCTTGGAACGCCAGTGTAAAATTGCAGCTTAATGCTGCTGTTTCGTATGGTGAGTGTAGAGACCGTTTATACTGCTTATGAGGCATTCATCTTAGTCCTCAAAAGTAACAACGCATCTATATTTTGGTTCTTAGTCGAGGATAGATGTTTCACGGTTACAGTATCCACTTACCATTAGCTGGACTGGGTGCTCGTTTATTTTGTATTAAAAAGAACAAGCGTAAGTTAAATATAAAACGTAAAGTGTTTTGTTATTGATTACGGAGTAATGTAGTTGTAATTTTTTTAAAATTGATTAAAACGATGTTCACTATCGGTTTCAATCACGGATACACATTCTGAATACAGTCGAATGCTGTCAAATGCACTTTCTGTAACTTATTTCCCCGTATCTGTTACACTCATGTAATAAGATGGAAAGTAGGCTAAGATGCTGTTTCAAAATGCAATAAGACTTCACTACTATGTCTGAAGGATGATGTCTCCTTTTTATTGATGACCATTTTTTAAAGCCCATATTAAGTGACATGCGTGATTCATGAATTTGCTGTATAAGTTATATTTTTAAAATGTTTCAAAAGTCAAACAACGCATGATTGATGAAAACAGAAGCAACCGAGTGTGAGATTAAAAAGTTATTCGCGCAGCCATACACGAAATGAGTCCGTTTACGGTAATTAATACTCGAACATCACGGAAAAGTGTTTGAGCTGTCAACATAATGTAAATTTCGACCCCTAGGTAAATATTAATCATATTTTTAAACATTATGAGCTAGTGCTTACCGACCTCGATGTAAGGGGTGTTTTAGTCGAAGATAATAATGCGCACTGACTTAGCTATCATCTATTTCATTCATAATACAGTAATACTAGACGACTTCGTAGCACAGTAGCTTGGCAATGATTTGCAGCGCTAAGCACGCCAGCTTTGAATCTTCGTAAGAAAAACAGCAACATTAAGCTACTATTTTACGCTGGTATTATGTGAGAGCGTGGTCCTTCCCCGGTCGAGCCGACCCATTCGTGATACAACTATGCTACTTATATAACTACAGCATGGCTTTAACACATGAAATCTGCATTAATCTTCGATTAAGAATCAAAATGCTGATGTGTTGTCACACCTAAGAACTAAGATGGAATGCCTCGTTTCCAGTAAAAAAAGTTTTTGGTTTTTTACACTCACTATACGAAACACTAAGCAACATAAAGCTGCTATTTCACGCTGGTATTCTGTGGGAGTGTGGTCCTACCTCAATCGAAACAACCTATTCGTGCTACAAACATATTATATCTGTAGCGTGACTGTACCACGTATTAAATAACTTTATAACCTTGACAACCCAACTGCATTTTGATTTTTAGTAGAGGATGATTGTATATGACTATGGGCCACAGCACAGCATCCAATTACTATTAGATGGATTGTGTGCTCGTTTGTCACGCTTGTTGTTTCCAAAAAAGAGAAGGTTATTGCATAAATATATCTATTTTTAATCTGTCAGATGCTACATAGGTGACAAATTGCATTAAAAATTTTGCAACCGGCTTCAACAAATCAGTTCCTTCAGAGATTTATTCGAATACGTCACGTGAGAGATAAATATTCAAGTAGACACTTTTATTCGTTATCTCCCCGTAGCACCGCCTGCTGCGAGTGACACAGTTGCTTTGCATATTGTCTGCACTAGGGTTGGGGAGACAACTACGCAATTATGTAGTAAATGAACATTAGCAAAGTTCTATATGAACATGTTTAATTAAAAAAATAATCAGTATTACACACGTAACTAACGCTTACTAGATGGTAGGACTGCCTAGGATTACATCTGATTAGGTACCGTCCTCTTTCCTGTTTCTGTTGCCTAACAACAGTGTCTGCACTGCTGTGTTCCGCTCTGAGGGATACAGAGAGCTTGTATAACTTACTGTAAGACATTACATCTTAGTCTTCAGAGGTGACGAGACGCATCTGTAGCCTTCATTCTTTGAAGTTAGCTGCAGATGTTTATGGACTGCAGGTGCCACTTACCATCAGGCGGACTGTAAGTTTGTTTATAACTATATTTTATATAAAAAGTTGAAACATCTTCCTGGAGTATATTTTATCACTAATATATCAAACAACTGAAATGATGATGAAAACAAAATTAAGACGAATATAACGGAATCCCATATATTAAAAACGATCAAGTATTTTCGGCTACAGAGTGTACCAAAGAAATATATATTCATACACTCAAAAAACATTACTTTCCTGCCGGGGATGTCGAGTAAAAATTACTTTCAGCATTACAACCGACAAAAGTTCACTGCTGAACATTGACCTCCCCTATAAATTGCCTTATAGAGGCGATACCTATTTTTCTAATCCTTCCTGTAGTCGCCCCTACGACACCAGCGAGACTAAGTAGATTGTGGACATGTTTTTTATCCAATTGCCCCCAGAGGGGTTAGGTTATGATTTTTTAAGAGTATGTATGTATTTATGCCTCTTCTTTTGCCACACTCTGTAGCCTAAACGGCTTAATATATTTTAACATATTATGAGGTGTCTTCTTCTTGATGTGTCACTTCTGCTCTGTTCAGAGATTCTCATTTTGAAGAAAAGTACACAGTTTTCAGTTAAAGTAAAAAATTTAAATTTCTTACGTTAAAAAGATATTATTTCAAAATTTTATTTAAAACTAACTTTCCCGGTGACTTCGTCCGCGTGAAATTTATTTAGAGTAGAGAACCGGTGACCATTTTCACTAGAAATGAGGCATTTCATCTCAGTTCTGAAAGATCGCATCTTCATTTTGATTTTCGGATTTAGGATAGATGTAAATCTCTACGGGTCAGGAACTACTTACCGTTACCATTTATTAATTGTTACTTATTCCATAAAAAAATCTCGATAAACCACCACAAAATGATTTATTTGAAAATCCTTAGGGCTGTTGAGAACGAAAAATATTATATATATATATATATATATATATATATATATATATATATATATATATATATATATATATATATATATATATATATATATATATATATATATATATATATTTTAGATTCCCACCCAAGACAAATGTTTGTGTGATGAGCACGATCATTTGTTCTGTGTCTGGGTGTAATTTATCTACAATATTTAAGTATTTAGAAATATATAAGTATGTTTATCAGTTGTCTAGTACCCATAACACAAGCTCTGCTTAGCTTGGGACTAGATGGCGTTGTGTGATAGTTGTGGAATATTATTATATGTATATATATATATATATATATATATATATATATATATATATATATATATATATATATATATATATATATATATATATATATATATATATATATATATATAATATTTGTAATAGTTTTCGTATGTAAAGTGTATGATATTATACATTTTTGCACTAGATGTAAATTAAAAAAGAAAAAATATTACAACCCGAAAGGTCTCTTAAAACGAGGTTCCATCAAGTATAAAAGTGTAACGGGAAAATATGTCAACATTTTCTTAACCGCCAAATTCCGATTTCGATTCCTCGCCGTGATTGATGGGTGAGGCTACTAAGACTACCTGAAGACGGAAAATTCATCTAGAAACGTCATTTTCCATTTTAACTAACTGGTGATGTAGAATAGCTTTACCCTTTAGGAAGGGTCAATGCATTCCAGCTTCTTCTGAGCTTTCAAAGAATAAGCATACAACAGTTTCTTGAAGATATATGTAAAGGATTTATTGAATCATTTACATATATTTTCAAGAAACCAGGTTTTTAAATTGATTTTCAAACATTTTTGTAGATTTTAGTTTATTCTCGCTGTACCAAGAGTTGAGTTGAATTTTGAATAAGCAATTCAGACTAAGCAGAACAATATTCTAGCGTGTAGGGGCGGTGTAAGAATATCCATTACCCCATGTCGACCTGTAAGTGTCATAAGAGGCGACAGAGAGGAACTGAAAAGGAGAGGCAGCAGCGTCCTGCTAATGACAAACAACATTAGGCATGTTGTTTGTCATTAGCAGCCTAGACACGGGAAGCCTGTGTTCAGCAGCGGACTTTTATAGGCTGTGATTGCTTAAGTTATGAAACTTTCTTGCAATAATTCAAAGTAGTATTCTGTGAGAAATTATTACATTATTGTCATTACATTGTAAACTTGAAGCTTTAAAAAGGGGCAGCCGAAAAGCTGGATGAAATGACAACTTGTTAAAGGAAACAGTTGTGAAAGAAGACAAGACTGTTTAGTTATATCTAACAATAATATACGCGTGTGTATAATAATGAAACCAACTTCCTGACTCCGGGCAGTTACTGAGAATTTCTTCACATAAAATCCCAATAACTGATTTGACCGGACCTGGGATTCGAACCCGGACCCTCGGGATCAACAACCTCGTTTACGATAACTAGAACAAAGACGCAGGCAAAGTTTGCTATATTTAGGGGTACATCTAAAAAGGCTGAGGAATAGGCTGTTAAAGAAGAATATTATAAAAATTGTTATTGTATTCTTTATAATTGTTGTATCTTGAAACGCTTAATATTTCAAAGATCTCCGCTTGTTCCTTGTCTAGATAATGCAAGCGCGTAAAAGAACATTGCGCTTGCTTAAAATACTTAGAGGAATTCAATTTCACGCTTATAACATATTGCTATTTGAAGCGATTCCTGTCCTGTGCTATAGTCTATGGCTATCTAGTCTATAGTCTCCTTTTAAAGTAAAAGAGGTTGATACGGATTTTCCTAAATGTTTTTATTAAAACCTAGTCGTATTTAAACTGGAGTATTGATAGCTATACTTTTATTAATAAATAGTAGTTATTTTATTTTTATTGCGAGACTACATCTATCTAAATAAAACTAGTTATTACGGATTTTATCGCTTATGTTAATTTGTTTTGTCGTAGCAGTTTTGAGCGCTCTACAGCACCCATGGTAACGTGGTTAATTATGTGTAACGTGTGCGTTCGTGTCTTTTATTTTTTGTTACAAATAATTTTTTATCTTAATTTTAGTTGACGCCAAAATATTTTCTTTTATTTTCCGCCGGAGCTGTTTCAAGTCCGACATTAATAACTCGTAAAGGACGAAATACAAGTAGTTCCGCTACTTGTATTTCGTCCTTTATGTATGTCTGTTATAGTAATTTAATTTAACGTGTAATTATCAGGCATGACGGCATGGAATTTAACCGTTTTCACAGTGAAACAACAAAGCGGGACGGCGGCGGGTTTACGTAACGTAGATACGGATAAAATTTACGGAATTATACGTTGAAAACACTAAGTACCGAATTAAAACTTACAACTTATAACTAAAATAATATAAAAATAATGTAATTAATTTTCTTAAATCTTAATTTCACCTCATTAATAGAGTGTTGGTAATACTTTAGAGAACCACCCAGGCGAGAGTCTGTCTAGAGAAGTCAATAAACTTGGGTTAGTTTTTTTTAAAATAAAACTTGCCAAGATAACGTTTAATGTGATGACATACAAGCTTAAAAATTACGTTTCTTACGTAGTTGTTCCATTTTACACCATAATTTAGATAAATACAAAACTTGAAGGGCTTGTCGTGTATAAATTTAAACAAGTGCATGTGGAAAAAATAAGGATGAAGATTTAATGTAAATATTTAGACAATTTTTTTATAGAATAAGGGTAAGAAGTGAGCACACAGCCCACCTGATGGCAAGGATGGCCCATAAATATCTTCATCTATCGTCAATTAAGAATCAAAATGCAGATGCATTGTCACCCCTGTGGACTAAGATGGAATGCCTCGACTATATTCGAACGTACACGAAAGTATATACAGAAGAAATGAGATCCTCTGCCTTTTTCGCTTAAAAACGGAAGGAAATAATTAAAACAGTCTTGCTTATTGTGTCAATTAAACTCGTAACTATTAAATTTTATTTACTTGTTTCAGGTACCCATAAAAATATGCTGTGCAGTGGCAGGCCTGGCAGCGTAGGGGAATCCATCACTCTTTCCATTTGTAACATAAGGAAGGCTCCTTTTCATTAAGTGTTATTTTTTAGATTAGAATTGTTTTTATTAAATATAGATTATAAGTAAATCTTATTGAAATTTTCAGCTTGACCCTGTTTCTGAGTAAATCTCTGTCCTGGGAAAAACGAGCGAATGAAAAAAATGAAAATCAGACTGTAGTCTATTTCTTTTCCATAAACCGTAAATTGCATTTATAAGACAACATATCACATAAATCAATTGAATGATATCGTACCCAGTGTTTTCATTTCCGTTCCTTAAGTGAATGTTCTCCCTCCAGATAAGACCGATTCTGCGATTTAATAAGAATGGGAGTAGGTACGTAGTAAATAATGGCGGCGGTACATCAGCTGCGATAAAATGTATGTAATATAATGTAATGTAATGTAAAAGTATTTTAAATATTTTTCTGTATATATTAGTAAAATAAGGCGTCAGTCTGTAATATTGAAACATCAAGCTTCTATTAAGCTGACGGAGTTTTTTGCATACTATTAAGACATAAGCAACCATTAAAACAATTGTCCATCTGTCTTTAAAACGGCTAAACCGATTGGAACAAAATTTGACGAAAGGATAAAGAGCTAGCTAGCTAGGCTATAACATATCCGAAAAGCTTAAAGATTTTTAAAGAAAACTGAGAAATTGTTAAAATTATTCTATATTAATAAATCCTATCCATACGAAGCTGGGCTGAGTGCTAGTCTCACAATAAAGTAGTAATTGTGGGCTACACTGTGTTTTGGTAAGATAAACCCACGTGGTAGGAACGTCGCGGCCCATAGCCACATCTTGATTTTAAATCGACGTGACTATGCGTACGCAGATGCGTTAGTGTTTCCGTAATTCATTTACTTCTATTATAAAGTTTTCTCACGATCTTAACCTTAAACAATCATTGCATTTGCAAATAGTGATTAAAATTTTTCGTGAAATATGAAAAAATTATACATTTAAGGGTGAGCACACAGTACACTTGATGGTAAGGGTATATGGCTCATAGACATCTACTCGCGATTAAGAATCAAAATGCAGATGCATTGTCACCTGTGATGGACTAAGATAGAATGCCTTTTTTAGTAAAAACGATTTTCGGTTTTCTATACTCACCATACGAAACACAGCAGAGTTAAGCCGCTATTTTACGCCATACAATATTCTGTGAGTGTGGGTTTCTTTCCCAGCCGATCTGACCCATTCATGCTAGACCAAATATTTAGCTGCAACGTCTCTCTACTGCATGTACAAAATATGTTTTAATTGAATATTTAAGGTGATTGTTCGTAAAACAGGAGATAATTGAAATATAATCACGTTTTACGTGGTAGAGCCATGCTGCAGCTATATTGTGGATGTAGCACGAATGGGTCGGCTCGACCGGAGTAGGACCACGCTCTCACAGAATAGCAGCTTGAAATTGCAGCTTAATAGTGCTGTGGTTCTTATGGTGAGTGTAGAGAACTAGAGACCCTTTTTTAATAGAAACGAGGCATTCCATATCAGTACTCCGGGCTGGCAACTCATCTACATTTTGATTTTTAATTGAAGATAAATGTAGATGTCTATGGCCCACAGCACCCACTAAACACTCAGGTGGACCGTGTGCTCGTTTTTCATCCTTATACTATAAAAAAAAACATCATTTCATCCTATGACAGCCCACTGCTGAAAATAGGCGTCCCTCATATAGCAGAGTTGGCAACCGCAGAATTTTATTATTTTAAAAAACTATCAGAAAATCTTCTGATAATTTTGTTGCTCATCTCTTGTTTCGGTTTCCCTGATTTGCCTCTTACCACATCTACTGGATGACGGAGTAGTAGATACTCTTACGATTACACGGGGGTGAAATGAAAACAATGATTATATATTTTAGTTTACTTTAATAATATTTTTATTTTACTTAATAAAAAGGTAACTCACTCACAAAAAACACTCATTGGTAAAAGGCGTTGTGTACCAGTCTACTTTTTTATAGAAGAGGGGGCGAACGAGCATGGAGCTCACCTGATGGTAAGTCGACCGCCGCCCATGAGCAACTGCAATACCAGAGGAATTGTAGGTGCATTGCATTTTTGAACAGGAATTAAGCCATTTAGCGTAGTGCGCGTTAAAATCACCGTGGACCACGATCTCTGTGGATGGGACCTGATTCACGGAGTCTGCAGCCATTTGTTTTACTTTTCGGTTGGATAGAAAATAAAAATAAAAATGTATTATTTAAAATTTCACGAAATATAAACAAAAAGCTTAAAGGTTAAAACAGCAATTCATAAAACCCAACTGTGTAAGAAATTTTACTAAAGGAAGAGAAAAATTGTATACCCTATGTCACTTCCACAAATAGAGCAAATCTAACGACACTCAATATGTTAAAATCCATCAAGCCGTTTAGTCTATAGAGCGTGCCAAAGAAATAGACATACATACATAAATACATAGTCTCGAAAAACATTACCCATTTTCTGGGACAGTCGGGTAAAAAAATTAAAACGATTTTATGCAAACATCGTTAGTTTTTTCTCCATATAATATATTAATTCTAAGTCACACTACTTGTTTTATGAAAACATCCATTATAGTGAGTACGGTCGGGTGCAGTCATGAAGAAATCACCGAACCGCGTCCGTTTCCTGGAGGCTACTTCATCACTGTATACAAATAAGTCTTTATTTACTTTATATAGCTGTATCTGAATCACAGAGTGAGAAATTATGTGTTAAGAGATATGTGTGGTTTGCCAAATGATGTTGTGAGTAGGATTAAGAAAGGAATGATTTGGTGGTTTGGTCATGTAGAAAGAATTAACGAAGCAAATTTATGTTGCAGAAGTGAACAGCAGAGTCGGCAAGAGACGCCCTAGATGAAAGTTTTTCGACCAAATTGGCGATATATTTAATATGTGCCAGACTAAGAGAACACTTAATACACGAGCATGTATGCATAGGTATATGGATGTAAAGGACGCGGGGTGGGGGGTCAGGACCATGCCAATTTCAATTCCGGAGTCTCTGCCTAACCCTCTGAGTAACAGGCATGAGTGTTTTTATAATTCCTTTATATTTTAAGTCAGTTGGCTCACTAAAATATTTTTTATTAAGTTGATTGTTATAATTGGATACTGCTGCTCCTCTTTGTTTTAGTTTCCTCTGCCACTTTATAAGTCACCAACAGAACGATACAGCTACCCAATCGTACTGTTGGTCCTACACCACCAATACACGGTTTTATGACAAGTTAAATTCTCAGACTAACATGGGGCTGAAGTTAAATAAATTAAAAATTTCTTCTAAATATCAATGACAGCAACGCTAATCAAATATAAAATACCTACAGTGTATCTACATATTACCGTGTAGTGGCGGTGTAAAAATATCCACTATCCCATATCGTCTCATGGGAGTCGTAAGAGGCGACAGAGAGAATCTGAAACAGAATATGAGTAGCAGCATCTTCCTAAACTAAAAACTGCGGTCACCGACCAGCCGGCCAAGTAAGGCAGTTATAGCAAATTCCTCCTATAAGGCAATCTATGGGAGTAGGCTTATGTTCAGCAGTGAACTATAGGCTGTGATGGATGATGGATGGATTTTGGCAGCATCGTATTGACGACGTTATTTGAATGTCTAAATTTCAGCATGTTTCTAAATTTAAGGTTGCTTAGAAGTTAAATATTTTGCTTAATTGTTATTTATTTTACCTTAAATATAATTCAGCTGTATTTATTTTATACAATATAAATTTGTTAATCAGCACTAACATAGCCGTGGTAGCTCAGTGGTTAACGCTCGCTGTAAATATAACAGAACGCGAGTAACCCGGGTTCGATCCCCGCCGGCACCAATAACATTGTTAATTGCAATTTTAAGTGCTGATTTAGCACGTGCTCGGCGGTGAAGGAAAACATCGTGAGGAAACCTGCATGTCTGAGGAATAAGAAAAAAAAATATTTCGAAGAAATGTGAAGTTCGTCAACACGCATTTGGGCGGCGCGGCGGACACTTCCTTGCCCTAAACCCTCTCAGAAATGAGGGGAGGCCTGAGCCCAGCAGTGCTTTCGCCTCCTTTACATCCATATATCTAGGCATACATGCTCGTCGGTTAAAGGTACTTCTAACGTGGCCCATTTTCAAAATATCGCGAATTTGGTCGATAAACTTTTTTCTAGGGCGTCCCTTCCCGACTCGGCCGTTTACATCTGCTATATAAATTTGCTTTGTCACCAAACTTTGTGACCAAACCACCGAAGCATTCCTTTCTTAATCCTGGTCACAACATCATCTTGCATACCACATTTATCTCTTATCACGCAATTTTTCACCCTGTCATTCTGATTCAACCCCAGCATATTCCTTAAAGACCGCATTTCTACTACAGCATTTATTACACTTTCGTGCTTCTTCTGCCACACCCAGCTTTCACAACCATACATTAAAGTAGGGACTAATACAGCATTATGAATTACCATACGTGCCTTTTTTGACACATTCTGGTTCTTCATAATAGAGTGTAGTGCCCCATTCACTCTATTCCCTGCATTTACTCGTCGTTCTATACCCCTGTCATATCTACCATCCCTGCTAAATACACATCCCAAATACACAAACTCATCAACTTGCTCAATTAACTCTCCTTCTATTCTTATTTCACATACCGTTTTGCTTTCTCCTCTTTCAAAAACCATCACTTTCGTCTTACATGCGTTTACTTTCATTCCCCTTTCTTTTAATTCCCAGTTTATTAATGTAACCATCATTTGCAACTCAGCCGCCGATGACGCAAATATGACTTGATCATCGGCATACAAAAGGCATTTGACGGTTAACTCGCCCATTCTTAACCCACATTCTTCATCTTTCAAAGTTTGCAAACACCTGTCCATAAATAGGTTGAACAGCCAAGGGGAAGCTACACGGTCCTGTCTGACACCTTTTTGGATGCCAAAGCAGTCCGAGTAGACCCCATTGATCCTGACACAAGCACTAGAGTCCCTATAAAGAGACCTTAATGCCTGTATCAAACCAGCGCTCAACCCATATGAGTTCAGTGTTTGCCATTACACATTCCTGTCCACTCTGTCATAAGCCTTTTCCAAGTCCATGAACGCACAAAACCTTTCTGGTTTTTGGCCAAAAACTTCTCCGCAATCATGCGCATGGAAAAGACTTGATCTGTACACCCCATTCCCTTTCTAAAACCCGCTTGCACATCCCAAATTTTTAATCAGTTTCTTTCATAACTCTTTCAATTAACATCTTAGCATACAGTTTACCCACAATACTAAGCAAGCTGATACCACGGTAGTTTTTGCAGTCCTGCTGTGACCCTTTTCTTTTATATATTGGTATTATAACTGCTTTACACCAGTCATCCGGTACCCGTTTTAATTCCCAACAAAATTAAACAAGGTGTACAGCAGGCTTGCCACCACTCCCTCTCCAGCCCTTAGCATCTCGAGTGGATACTCTATCATCTATTTCTACTCTATCTATTTTGTGGGATTTTGTTGTAAAAGCGTATAATTTGCCCTAAAAATTAATTATAGATTCGATGGAGTCTAGTAACTGGTACCTAATACTAACTTGTGACTGTTCTTAGTATTTACAAAAATAAGTGATATCAATTTTGCTTAAATAAGTGATATCACTTATTTTTGTAAAACTACTTTTATTTTTGTATACGTACTACGTTTTCATAAATGTATTGAGAGGCCAAAGCTGTTTTTTTACTTATTATAAGACCACAACACCACCTGGTGGTAGATGGTGGTGCAGCCTTAGACGATAAATCGCACTGTCTTAGCTTAACAAAAGCATATTCACTCTAGTCTTGTAGACGCCCAGATTTTATTCGGACGGAAAAATAGACGCCGTCAAATTATTCCACTCCTTTGCTGTACGCATTAAGAAATTCGTAGCAAACCATTTGGTTGTGTGGAGTGGAGGAAAAGGGGAGATCTTCCGCCGGGCAAGGTGTTCTGCCCGGGGAGCAGCCAACGCTCCGTGTGATAGTTCGGAGCTGTTCTATATATACTGTTTATGATTCGGAATGTTGATAGTGCGATTTAGGCTTCGGTGTGTTTCGCTTGTGGCGCGACGACAGCGCCGCTACATACCCCCCTGCTCAGACCGGAGGTCGATAGTGCAGCCTCGTTACCGACGAATGTGCAAGTGCCAGTGGATTGCCTTGTAGTGCGGTGAGTTGAGAAGAAGACAAGTAATCTGCGAGAGTGCCAAGAAGCAGAGGCGAGCAGTAAGGCTCAGAGCCGTGCCGAACACTGTATAGCGCAGAGAGTAGATTGGAGGAAAAGGAAGCATTATTATTCCAGTGCTGCGATGAACCTTGTGAAGCCAGCTGGCTTGCAGGATATGAAGACTGCAGACGATATCTGCTCGGGAGCGAATGGGTGCGGTATTCTATGATGATGATGAAGTTTGAAGTTTCCGAAGGTTGTTGGTTGCGTGGCAACATCACGTCGGTTAGTCACCAATGTGGCCGTGGAAGGAAAAGGGGAGATCTCCCGCCGGGCAAGGTGTTCTGCCCAGGGAGCAGCCAACGCTCCGTGTGATAGTTGGAAGCTGTTTTATATATACTGTTTATGATTCGGAATGTTGATAGTGCGATTTAGGCTTCGGTGTGTTTCGCTTGTGGCGCGACGATAGCGCCGCTACAGTTGTATTTCGTGGAATATCAACAACAAAGGGGTGAAGACCCACCTACCACCTGGTTATCGGATGGTGGAAAGGAGAGGGAGGAATTAAAGCGTGCGATTCCTGCGCACATACACCGAAGTGCATCCTGTAGAATACTGAGAGGTTTTACGAGTCAGTGCACAAGACACTGAGCGGTAAATGCATTTATTAACGTCACAGTTACCGTGAAGTGTTCTTTGCTTGAACTTGTAAATAAATTGTATCGCATTTATCATTTAAAGCTGCCTTACCCGAACGATTTTCATTATAAAATTTGACCATCCATAACTGTATTATAGTGCAAACATTACAATAGGTTCACGTTATTCATCTCGCACAAAATATGACGCACTGGTCTAATACTTTCGTCTTTAAGCTTTGCGATATGGGAGAGGGTTTGTCCTGTCTGTACTCACATATGGTGCCAAAACTAATGACTACCCGACAAACCCAAAGTTGCCCAGCGATGAAAAGAGCTGTGCTCGGAATTTCCCAGGTGGATAAGATTCTTAAAGAAAAATTTGTCACATCTGTCGCAGAAACGACAACCGACGGATTAGACGTTTCATAGAGTAAAGACGACGTATAAGTGCACGCAGTGTGTGCCGTCTCCTGGCTAGATAGAGTGACGATCTGCGCAAGGCAGCTTGCAGCGACTGGATGCGTGAAGCTGATTATCAGGCTAAGTGGTGCGCCTTAGGAGTCGCCTATGTGCAAGTGGACTGTTCAAGGCTGATGAACAAATCAGAATAAAGTCTATTAACTCGCCACTACTGATGTGTTTTTCGTAGAACGAACATGCGGCTCACCTGATGATCAGTGACTACCACAGCTCAGTAATAACTGCAAATCCAGGGGAATAGCAGAAGCGTTCCCGGCCTTTTAAACATGGTTGATTTTTCTTGTAGGTCCCTAATTCTATCGATACAGAAAAATCGCTGGTTTAATCGAAGTGTCCGCCACGGTACTCTTTGTGTGTTGGCAGAATTCCAGCAAATCCATCAGAGGGCTTTAATGGGTTAATGAAGAAGATAAAGAAGTTTTAATGTTTAACATTTTATTTCTAGTAGGTACAATATGATATTGTTTCTTTGAGTGTTATTATATTAAATATCTTCAATATATTAAGCAACTTATTTTTTGTCGAAGAGATAGTTTATATACATAAATTGCACAAGAAAAAACATCCAGACCCGTAACAATATATTTTTTGCCATACAATACACGTTCCGTGCGGGATTCAAACCCGCGTCCTTATGCACTGCAACTCAGTGCTACTGCGCCACAAAGCCGACATTGACATTACATAGTATAGACATTATTTAACTGCTTATTTTAAATAATATATAAAGATAATGCTGGGAGGTGAACTATAGATATAAATAAAGGGAAAAGAGAGACGAAGTGTAATGAACAAAACTGATAGGAATTTGAAATATAAAAAATACAAAGGCAGATAAATTGAAATATTAAAAATAAGCGCAAAAAATAACAGCATACAATAAATATAAATTAAGATAACAATTTTGCGGCAATTCGATAGAGGTTCCATAAAGTTGATGTTTGTCCTTTATCACGTGACGCCCAGTGCGTAACAGATTTACATTTCTTTTGAAGTTAAAATCTAATGACAAAGTGAGGACGGAGGAGACTCATAATTGGTGTCTTCAAGACAAAAGTAAATGGGCTTTTGTTAAGCTAAGTCGGTGCGCTTTACAATCTTCGGTTGCATCTCCACTTACCGTCATGTGGAATAGGTGTCAGGTACTGGTTTACACTAGTGAAAAACCTGGTTCCGTGTAAACATATATTTTGCTTTGTAAAATATCTCTTTTGTGTTGTAATGTTTTCAAAAAGGTCTTACGGTGCTTGCTGGATCGCTGAAATAGGTAAGTAGCTGGTGACCAAAGCGAACAAGACATTAAATTACTAAGTGTGTCAAACAATCAAGTTATAATACAATATTTAATTAAATGAACATAATGATGGTATGTACAATATAAATGTGCCCACCGACACCTAATTTATAAAGAATTATCTATACTGTTAAATATTATGGCGGAAAAGTTTCTTTTTATTTGTAATTTTGATTGTTTAAACGCGATAATTTCCGAAACTACCAGTCAGATTAGAAAAATTATTTTTGTATATGATATAGCCAGACAGGTTATCTACCATTAATTTACACCTGTATGCTAGCCTTATATATTTACTTTTGTTAATCAAGTCGGAAGAAAAACCGCTCCCGAATTTATTTATCCACGTGCGCTGGTCTAATGGTTGCTGATACGTAAACACAACGTTCTACAAAAATAATGATATTTAATATATTTAAAAAAAAAGTCACCTATATCATATTCTTATACATAAGTCACAATAATGTATTTTGTGACAAAAATTATTGAAAATTAAAAAGAGATTTATTAGCGTTATTATTAGGTATGGCATATTAATCCTTATAAACGAAGGTTACTTCAAGATCAAGACAATTTTTTGAAATGATTTTAGCAAATATTTACGCGAACACTACACATATAAACAAAAATATTATTTATGGATTTTATCACGCATATAAAGAGGGATTAAGGGAGGGAGGGGGAAGGGCTTGAAACGCCGGGAATATAATAAAGTTAATATACGCGATTAAACCCGTAAAAACTTGTTCAATTTTATGAAGATAAACATTGTTCCTTACAGCATGTTATTGTAACGCATAGGTCCCAATAGAGCAAGAAAACTAACATATTTTAATACCACAGGAATATGTTCCATAAAATATCATTTTTGCCGAAATATAAATCAATCAATCAGTGATATTTTAAATTATACGCGGGTGAAACCGCGGGACATAACTTATATTTCTATATGCGCTTATCCTTCTAGTAGTTGTGATTTTGTAATATTAATATCACCCTACTCTAAATGATCCACCGCGCTTGTTACCTCTTGTATATAAGTTTTAGTATTAATTTACTTTTTTTTTAACCGACTTTAAAAAAGAAGAGCATTCTTAATTCGTCTTGGTACATATTTTTTATATATAACAGAATCAATATGAATTTTAAAATAAAAACCTCCCTAATATGGAAAATAGAGAATGAAGTTAGATGTTAGTTTTGTTTAGAAAAAAATCTAGTTGTAACTTTGAACTTGTGAAAAATTAAAAACTTCGGTGCTAAAAGATAGTATATCGTGTTACGTTGCCTTGAAGACACCTACATGCTCTTATCATTGATTTGCAGCGTATAGAACAGCGGGTTCATAACCTGCAGATAAGAAGTACGTTTTGCCTACGAATAACTGTCCTGGGTCTTAATGTTCATCCTCGTGCATTTTATGTACATAAACTGACTCCACGAGAAAATCTTTTTAGTAAGAGTAACGTATTTTTTAAAAACGAAATAAACCGCCACTATTTTCTTGTTTTCACGATAAATGGCATTTAAATACATAAATTGCACAGTCATGACAAACTTTGAGACCCAGATCAAACATTAATTATTGTAGGCCATACAAACACTTTTTTCATGACAAATTTGCACCAGCGATATCGCAGCGCTGCAGTCACTGTTCTACTGCGACTTTGTATTTGTATTATAAAGAAATAACTTGTTCCCTATTGCTGTTTTTTCAACCAACATTGTTTTAGGTGCGCAAAACATAAAGCAACGGCAACAAAGAAATTGCTGGATAAGAAACTATTAAATATGAATGATTTAAACAAGAAAAATGTGCTGAAACGTCCCCCTTAAAAAGCAAACAAACTAAAAAATAACGTGAGACGAGGGACACATTGGTAAGGTGTGCTTTTATGAGAATGTCAAGCCTCCCTATTATGAAGATTTAAAATTCCTGTGTTTGGATGGTGAATATTTAATACTCGTAATATCTTTGTATATAACATGTAATGTCGTTAAAGTTTAGAGCATTTTTTGGAATATTCATTCAAAAGTTAACTGCAGAAAACGCAACCATAAAAAATATAATTAAAAAAAAATAATTTGAAAATTGTATGTGATTTTACTACCTCTGACTGATACGTTAATCGAAAAGCGGGGTCCTTGATGCTCTTACTCCCCGACCAATGCAGGGTTATAAAAATCACATATAATTTGAAAATAACTTTTTTATGTTTGATTTTTCTATAGTGAAATTATTTCTATACGTTTGAATAGTGATTCTGATAACGCACTTAACGGCAACTACAGGGTTTTTGTTACAATGTTGTATAATTCCGGAGTCCGTGTGTTCGTAATTCTTCTCTACTTATGTGGTAGCTCTGATGGTTCTTAGATATAGTTGGACCAGGTAGGTAGGACCAGTTTTTGAGTTCCAAAAATTAATCGTATAAATCCAGCCGCGTCGCTAGTTAGTTTATAAATATACTAAAAATATTTTTTCTATTAAGAAAAGTTAATAACAGCTTCATTTTCTTTTTTCTAGTTTAGGTGACAAAGCATTTGCACCTTCCTTTGTTCTTAAGTGGTTGCTGGTGTCCATGGACTATTTCACTCTCTTTTTCTCTCTTCCTCTTACCATCAGTTGAACTGTAAATTGGTTTGTCGATACAGTTTTATAAAGAATACAACTAAAAGCGACAGGGGTGTACGGCAGTTAAAAATGTGTGTCATAAACAAGAAAAACTTGATGAAATATTCCCCTTACGCGAATAAAACAACTTGTAAATAACTTGGGGCACCGTTTGTTTTTATAGGCATGTCACACCATCATAATATTAAGATTAAAGTACCAAGCAACGATATAAAATGTTACAAAATTTAAAATTTCGTAAAGTTGTGCGTATTATTTTGCCTTTTTTTTAATTTACGGCTTTAATAACATAGACATGTAGTTGATGACGGCTCGTGGCGCAGTGGCTTACTATTGAGCTATAGCTCAGTGAACCGCGGAACACGTATTTGTATGGCTTACAAATCCTTGTGCAATTTATTTATTTGAACAGCTTCCATGATACAAGAGAAAATCCCCGAGTGGGGGTAGTTTTTTAAAAACCCAAAACTCGGAAAAAATTACTTTCATCCAGTATCTAAATTCCTTCATTTTAGTCAAACGCAAGATTTTTAAATAATACATTAAAATAGTCCTTTCGGATTTCCGATATAAATACCAGTTTATGTGAAATTAGTTTACAAAATGTTATCTAAAACTGACTGAAGTATTTTAATTTAACAAAAATACACTTTTAAATTTAATTGTATGGCGGTGGTGCATAACCATTGCTCCCTTCATACCGGGGGTGTCGTAAGAGGCGACAGAAGAAAACAAATCAGAAGATGAGCGGCAGCATCTTCCTGGTAACCTATATATTGCTGAAGCGTCTGCCGAACATGGGAACTGACAAACATCCCCCCCCCCCTCCCTGAGACAATATATGGAGAGACCGATACCCAGTAGCGAACTTTTGATACGCTGTAATCGTAACGGTAGTTTTTCAAGTTACGATATTCTCTGGAAAAGATGAAGTAATGATTTACTTTGTTAAATTAATAAAAGACCAACCTTCCTCTTACATATTTCTACCATCAAATAACAATGCCTGTATTGCTTTACTTCGGTCTTAATGGTAAGTGTAAAGAGCCAGTATAATATCAGGTGTTAAGACATTCCATCTTAGCAACCAGAGCTGACATGGTGTCAGTAGTTTTCTTTGTTTGAAGTTAGTTGCAGATGTCCATGGACTTCAGTATAGCAGTTTTAATAAAAAGTCTTCTGTTTAACTTCTTATTGGCACCACAAAGCCTTGTCCTCAGTTTCAACAGAGACGTGCGTAGGATAGAATACTAATTTCATACAAAAACAGGTCAATTAAGAACAGTCGTTGCACAATTACAACGTACCTACGTGACTATCACAGAGTTGCTTCTAACTTCTTTTGTTCTCAGTAATATTAGAGTGCGCTGGAGGCGGTAGATAATAAGCCGTGACGCGAGAGTTAAATAATTACAAAAATGCGAAATTATTAAAGAGAATATTTCTTAATTAATTTCTGTTTTTCCATCAGATTACAATCTAGTTATCTTCAAGGTAAGAGTGAGGTAAGCTAAGTCAGTGTGATGCTCTGCCGTACAAATGTCAATTTTAATGATATTTTTGGCGACAAAGAACCATCTTAATCTTATTCTGGATATCGCTGTAAACAACATGACCCCTGTATTATACAACACGTTATAAAAATCTATGATTCCCGTTAAGTGCGCTATAAGCATCAGTATAAAAAGGTATAGAAATAATTATACTTCATAAAAACACATTATAAAAAGTTAATTTAAATAAATTTTATTTGCAAATTGTATGTGGTTATCAATGATACCTATTTACCAATACGCGTATTACATACGCTTTACAAGAAAAAAAAAGGTTACCCAGGTGAGTGTTTGCCAGGTCTTAAGTGTACATAACACGCGTGTCAGTTAGAAGTAATAAAACGGGGGCATTAGCAAGAATGGGTCGGCTCGACCGGGAAAGGACCATGCTCTCACAAAATACCAGCGTGAAATAGCACTTGCTGGCTTAGCTGTATATCGTATGGCGAGTGTTGAAAACGGGCGACCCTTTTTAATGGATATAAATAATTTCATCTTAGGTGTGACAACGTACGTTACATTTTCATTCGTAATCGAGGATATATGTAGATATCTACGGGTCACACGGTGGGTACCCACTTACCATCAGATGGACTGTTTACTCGTTTGTCGCTCCTATTCTATAAAATAAATTATACATCATATTTTATAACAATAAGCGATAGCTTTATTTTATATCACAAAAGAGTAAAAAAATAATGCTGCAAACCCATTTGCTTGATTTCTGCACTGATTATACTCTATACCCGTTTAACAGCTGACAGTGAAAAGCGATAGAATATTTAATTTACGGATTCAACAACACGATACCGGACCGAATTATCTAAAATTTATTGGGAATTTCGATTCTCGATGTAGAAGTTATTAAAATATATCTTTTTCATACAAGTAATAATGTACTCCATACCGAACTTTGATCAGAGCGGCCAGTCTTAAGGTAGACTAGCCATCTGCAAAAAACGTCCCGCTGGGTTTTTTCTGGTTCTTTCCAGGACAGAGATTTTTTTTCGAACCAGTGATAAATTAAAAAAAGGCTTTCAATAAGTATTATGTAAAATCTATACCTTATATCTACAGTTTCTGTTTCTGTTTCGTAGGACAGGATTACAGTGCCCAAGTATATGCGCAAGCACAGGTGTACTCTCTGTTCCCTCACTCTCATAGTACGATGAGAGGATAAACCAACACGACCAAATAGAAATCAGGCGCGGTACCATTCATATCCACATGCTTTCATTATCGACCACAAGAGGGTGATTATCGACCACGTGACTTTCGGACAACATCCAATAACGGCGGCCGACTACTCATAGGTTTATTCAAGGGCTAAGGTGGTGTTGCAACGACGACCGTGGTCGTACTAGTTTCATGGTCACCAACCCGCTGATAGACGGTATCGCGTGATGGAGTCACGACTATCGGTGATATATTACTAGTAATAATAATAATAATGTCCTCCAGACCGAATTTCGGTCACGGCGGCCAGCGTCAACGGAGACTAGCCATCGGCGCAGGACTGGATTATAGTGCCAAGTGTATGCGCAAGCACAGGTGCACTCTTTATTCCATCACTCTATTCCGATGGGACGGTAAACCGACACAACCGGAGAGAGATCAGCGCAGGACCAATAGCTTTACGTGCCTTCCGAAGCACGGGGGTGATATACCGCCAACTTCCTGTCTCCGGGTAGCTATTGAGAATTTCTTGACGGAAAAAACTCAATAATTCACTTTTTCGCCCGATCCGGGATTCGAACCCAGGACCTCTTGATCAGTAGTCGCACCACTATAACCACTAGACCAACGAGGCAGTCATATATTACTAGTATTAATATTACTATTGTTACGGTTACCGCGTGTTGTATACATTCTGCGATGGCCGTGAATTTGCAAATGTTGCAATTATGTTTCGCAGCATAGTGACTTCTTCACGCAGCTCTATTGCGGCTCGTTCCTAACTTGAAATTTGTAACGGATATCATTAGGGTCGGCCTCATTGAACAGCTTGAAAATGTATTGCAAGTATTTCTTGCTGCGTCCATCCCTATGAGTTGTGAAAAGAAGGATTTTGATCATGTCTGAGTCTGCTAACACCTTCTTCGCTTGGATGATCTCGTCTTCGGTGAAATTAGTCATCAGTATCTGCTCCAGAGATAACTGGTCTATAACGTCCAATTTCTGTTCAACAAAGGCCAGGGATTCGTGAACTACGACGGTATCGTAGCGTCTAGCTTGACACGCCATTTCGTGCAGTAGGTACGCTTACGCCACGAAAATATTGAAGGTTCGGCATTAGAGCCTCCATATCGTTATGAAGCAACTGCACTGACCGGTAGTAGAATCGCTAACTCAAAGTAGACACACGTTCGTTTCAGCTCTATTACAATTTTACCAACATCAAACGACTAATAAAAACAAAGGAATCGGCAATATCTTAAGAAGGAATTCCTGAACGATATTCCACTAACGAAACAAAAAGCACCCGCGACCGACTCCGGGGAAAATTAAAAATGAAACTCTGTTACCGAGTGTTCCCCGTACCTAATAACACAATTTTATAAAAACCTTAGCTATTCAAAGAACATTTTCATCGGTTGGCCAACTTTTTTCGTTCTTCTAATTATGAACAAGGGATTACGTTCGTGATGACAAATTCAAGACAAAGATTGTTAAAAACATGTCATGTTTATAATAGCCTTCTGTATTACTGCGATTTATTTTGATAACCAAATAATTATAAAGGGTATTTTATTTAAATGTTACGTTAAGAATTTTATCCCATATCGTGGAGGCGCGGACAAACAAATTCCACAAAGACCAATATCCAGTTCCGGAACAGTTATTTGTAGGCCATAAATATACTTGCTCAATGCGGGATTTCAACCCGCAGCCCTCAGCGCCACGACTTGCGCAATACGTCAACAAGTGGCTGCGAGAAGCTGACCTTTGAGTTAAAGGCGCTATAAAGAAATATGTTTGAATTGCCAATGTTCGAAACACGTTTCTAACATAGGTTATACATAGTCTATGTTAGAAACGTTTTTCGAACATTGGAAATTCAATAACCATTTAAATTTAACAAACATTCGAAAAGAACATGTTGACAAGAGATGGATAATGTCAAGATATACAATCAGGTAGACTATAAACTCACTTGTCACTTCCACATTTTTTTAAAAAAAACAGAATTTAAATCTTGTTTATAGCAACACCCTTCGCTGATCACCTCACTTGTCTTTCAATATTAAATACGAAAACCACACTTTAAGAAACGGGTTACCAAAGAGAAGGTACTTAAAAAGCTTATCAGCTCAGAATGTACTCGTATTAATCAAAGCAGCGGGAGCATAATTATTGAGTTGTTTTTTTTTAATTTCCCCTAGGAGTCCGTTCCGGTAGAGTCAAATTCGGATATCATGAGACACGCCAGTGATAATGTTTAATATACGGGAGATTCATTTTTTAATGCTTTATCGTAATTTCATTGCGACAAAATTGTGCGAGAAATACGTTAGGTAAGTGTAAAGTCATCAACACACAGGAACAGCGGGGCGGAATTATTAGCCTATAGCCCAATCGAAAATATCTTATGCCCAGTTGTGGCAATAATATAAAGACCGTAATAATTACTCTTTATATTCCTAGCACAGAAAGTGACTGGCTGGTGTCACATAACTTAGTCGTGATGTTTTATTCTAAGGACAAGTACACAATATAACGTTTTATTTTAAAGACATGTCGGTGAACAAAATAGTGTGTAAATTTTATTAACTTCATAATCTGAAATGTCCTAAAACTCTACTTTTTTACTTATTCCCAGTGATAACCGCTGATAAAGCTTTTTTAACCTTTTTGGAAAGTCATTTAAAATAATATTTATACCACTTGTGTAGTCTCAGAAAATTACAGGTACAAAAACAACTATTTTATTAGGTCAAGCTACGGTAAATATTATCCTCTACTGGACGCGTCGCATGACGCCAAACCAAGCATCCTCCTAATTTCCTTGTATGGAAGGATTTCATTTCTTAATGGAACACTGCATATAGGTTTCAAGCCCTACATGCTTACTTATATATTTGTAGTAATTTACGTTAACTTATCAACCCTCAGTTTAAGGTTTAGTGTAAGTAATTTCGAATAAATGAAAATAAAATTAAACACTACAATTTTTTCGGAACATATTTTATATAGAACAAAATTAAAAACAACAACGATATGACGGATATCACATTTTAAAATTATGTATATTTAAAAATTACATATAAAACACAAAAAAGTACCCCGTGTTGTGTGCTGTGGCAAGTTAGGCAAACAGATCAGCGCTGGTTTACAATGGGCTCGAGGTATACGTGTACGTGGTATGTGTGGGCGGGCCATGCTTCAGCTGTATTTTGGTTATAGCACAAATGGTTCAGGTCGACAGGGGAAGGACTTCACTCTCGCAGAATACCAGCTTAAAATAGTAGCTCAATACTGCTGTGTTTCATATGGTGAGAGTAGAGAACTGGAGATCCCTTTTACTGGAAATGAGGCATTCCATCTCAGTCTTAAGAGGTGAAGAGCTGAGAATAAACGTAGATGTCTATGGGCCACAGTATATAAGTTATCATCAGGTTTACTTTTTGTTCGTTTATCGTCCTTATTCTACAAAAAAAGAAATCATCGAGACAGTATTTAAATGCAAATTTTTATAGATAGCATCAACTGCACCATTATTTTCATACCCCGATCAGTTTACGACCATTATGCTCGATGATATGAAATATGTATGTCATTTCTCTTGAGTGTCGTAAAATATGGAAATTCTGGTCAAGTTTGATCAAGCCAATTTGGATTTCAACGGAATTCGAAAAAGAAGAAATTTTTGTGTTTTGCTTTTATTTTTCAATTGTATTTCTTTAATAAATGTTACGCGCCTTTTTCACAATTGTCGACCGATTTCAATGATTCTTTTTTATCAAATTTGCTATTGTTGACGTAAGAAACTTAAATTATCTACTATAGGTCATAAAATATGATGACGAGATTCCAATTGTTATCTTGAGCTTATGACATCGCTTAGTCCACTAAAAAGGTCCTATAATTAAACCTAAAAAAAGTAAAAACCATCACTAAAAATTTAAAAAGGATAAAGCAATTTCTCTCAGAATATACGTATGCATTGTTGGGAAGGCGTTTTACCAGCAGTGGATGTTAAAAAGAGAGAAGATAAACACTGCTATTAAAGTCAGACAGAGATAATGTGTACATTATGCTGAGTCGGTAGCTTTTTCGTTGCTGTGATCCATTTATTTTAAATATTATTATTGAATAACACTATATATATCGCGATAATTTTATCGCGTTTTGTTAACATATTTTTCATTCCCGACGTTTCGAATGCTTTACAGGTTTACAGCACCCATGGTTCCGAAAGGGAGGGAGGTAGCTGAGATGTTTGACGTCCCAATATCATAGGTAGCCCGGCTACTTTCAGTTTTTGAATATTAATTTTAGGCCGATCTGCGCAGAACGAGCTTACAGTATCTTAAAGTCTTGCAGTGGTAGGCGTCGACGTCAAACATCTGAGTCCCCCCCCCCCCCCCCCAACACCATGGATGTTAGAATAGTTTTTTAATGTGTAGTGTTCGCGTAAATGTAAGAATTCATAAATATTTTTGTTAAGTTTTATATTTGTTTGTAAAATTGATATTCTGCAAGCTGCAGCAACAAATTAATAAATGTTCTTTCTTCACATTGTCGTTAAAACTGGTTTCAGTTTACTATTTTACTTTTTTATATAGATTAAAGGTAACAAACGAGCACACAGTTCACCTGATGGTAAGTGAATGCTGTGACCCATAGATATCTACATTATCCCGGACTAAGATGGAATGTCTCGTTTCCAATAAAAAGGGTCAATGATTATCTACACTTACCATACGAAACAGAGCAGCATAGAGCTACTATTTTATGCTGGTATTCTGTGAGAGTGTGGTCCTTCCCCGGTCGAGACGACCCATTATTGCTGCGACCATAATATAACTGCAGCATGGTTCTACAACGTAAAATAAACTAGAACCAGCTACTGACCCAATGCAAATCTAACTTAATGTGTTATCCGCAGTCAGCACTTAACGTAGGCGTACGAGAATACATTTCGCCATTACTTTTGTATACAACAACGCTGACATTACATTGAACATAACTGTTAAAAACGATGCCTAAAGTAATAACGCTTCACGAGGCGAAACTACGCACGCAGCGGATTGTTATGATTGCCTTAATTCCGCAGGCTGGCAGTTTTCGTCATAACCGTTTTCTTTTGGAAGTATATATGGGGGTTGTGTTACAACTTTTGTAGGCCTTTAAGATCATATTATATGAATTAATATTGTATGAAAACAAGTTATTATAAGAGGCAACTACTTATTATAAGAGGCAACAAGTTATTATAATTTTTTATTTATTATAATTGAAAACAAGTTATTATAATTTTCTACGTGGTAGAGCCATGCTACAGTTATATTTGTAGTATAGTTGAGCACGAATGGGTCGGCTCGACCGGGGAAGGACCACGCTCTCACAGAATACCAGCGTCAAATAGTAGCTTAATGCTGCTGTGTTTCGTATGGTGAGTGTAGAGAACCGGAGACCCTTTTACCGGAAACGAGGCATTCCACCTAAGTCCTCACGGATGACAACGAATCTGCATTTTGATTCGTAATGGAGGATAGATGTAGATGTCTCACTTACCATCGGGTGGACTGTGTGCTCGTTTGTCATCCTATCCGATAAAAAGGCTTAAAAACTTGTCGTGCTTACTTGAGTGAGAGCATTTCGAGGAATTGCTTGTATTTTTTATAGAATAAGGGTAACAAACGAGCACACAGACCACCTGATGGTAAGTCGATACTGTGGCTCATAGAAATCTACATTTACCCTCGATTGAGAATTAAAACGCAGATGCGTTGTCACCAATGAGAGACACCATGAGATGGAATGCCTCGTTTCCAGTAAAAAGGGTCTCCAGATCTCTACAGTCACCATACGAAGCACAGCAGTATTAGGCTGCTATTTCACGCTGGTATTATGTGAGAGGGCGGTCCTTCCCCAGTTGACCCGACCTATTCGTACTACAACCATAATATAACTGCGGCGTGGCTCTACCACGTTAAATCCAGTCAAGGTCCTGCCAATTCACGTTGCGACATAATATTGAATACTACATCCATGTCATTGTATAGTATCACCTTCCTTAATCGTCGTTATCAGGCCATAAAAGTCCATTGTGGAACTTCATGTTCAACAATGGTTTTCAGACTTACATTTTGTAAGGAGAATTTACATAAGCGTTTCGCTTCGCGGGCGAAAATTGGCCATCTTCGCACCAGTCGCTTCACACCTTTGACGCTGGTGTCCATAGCCAGTATTTTGTACTTGGCGTAAAAAGATTCATAAACAGCAATCTATCGGAAGCTATATAATTACTCTGGTATAAGCCATAGTCGCCTGTTACGACAGCCACGGGAAACAATGGACTGATAAATTCTCTTACGTCTCCACCACACGGCATATGTATTTTAATGTATATTTAATGTAATATTTTTTCCCTACTGTATATCATAACTAAGTGAATTTCAAAGTACCTTTTACTTAATATAATATAACGCAAATGTTTATTTATTTTTACGTTTGAGCCGTAGTCTCTCATAGTAAAGTCGAGTTCTTAGATTACTATTGGTCCAGTTGACCCTACGGTAAAAGACGATTAGGTTTTAGTATGATGAGTTACACGAATTCTTAGATTACTATTGGTCCAGTTGACCTTACGGTAAAAGACGATTAGGTTTTAGTATGATGAGTTACACGAATTCTTAGATTACTATTGGTCCAGTTGACCTTACGGTAAAAGACGATTAGGTTTTAGTATGATGAGTTACACGAGTTCTTAGATTACTATTGGTCCAGTTGACCTTACGGTAAAAGACGATTAGGTTTTAGTATGAGTTATGATGAGACCCAGCCGACACCAAGCCTTCTGGTGGGGATGATGGATGCGGAGGACTGCTAGGTGACCGTGCAACTCCTCGCGCTCGGCTGGCGGCCCGCCATGATGCCGCGTCTAGCGCCAGCTCCAGACGCGCTCCGGCGACACTAATTTTTCTCCGCACTAATTTCTTATCCATCATCCTTATTATTATTATTATTATTATTATTATTATTATTATATTTTTGACCGAGTTCAAAACGACAAAGCTCTTTTTACGGCGCGTTTTATGGATGTTCCCCGATTTCTCGGAAACGGCCAAACGGTTTAAAAGATTCTTTATTTATTTAATAGGCTTATAATTCAGGAGGTGGTCCCATATAAATTTCAAGATAAAATTCATTATATGGATGGAAAAATAGTGAATGAAGATTTAATAGTAATGAATTTTTTTTAAAAGAGAATATTAAAAATGCTATAAACATTACTAATATTCCCCTTAACCACTCGTGGTAAGCTTAAATGGCTTATGTTACGAGTGGTTCACGCCAGTAGTCGAATGGCGGATTCGAACCCACGACTTTTTTGAGTTCGCGGTCCTTGCCCTGCCATTAGGCTACTGTCGCTTATAATATATGTATGTATATAATATTACTTTAATGGAAACTATACGACATTCTAGTTGTTACGTTGAACTTATAATATTCCTTAGATTTTAACCTGTTTGCTGTTCTTTCTGAGCTAGCGGGTTAATTCTTTGATACACAATACCTTTACTCTACCAAACCTTAAGACGGTTCCGCTAGCGAGAGACCTTGAGCGTTCGGTCCCATACAATCCACGCGCTCTCGCTACAATATATCACGGAAGAATACGCCCGAATATTTGGAATTATTTCAATTAAAAGAGATAAACGAACTTAAGAAATTAAATAAAACGTGTAAAATATAGATTTTTAAATTATCTATCCATTAGTGTAATTCTCAAATGATTAGAGCATTTACTTTAGCAACAGATGCATGTAATCAATAATTTTAGTCATTTTTTAAAAGTAGATTTTAAATGTATTCATAACACATAAAAACAAATTAGAACGTGGAATGTGATGATAGGATATCGAACATTAATAATGTGCTTTTAGATGTAGCTTATTTCTCATAACTAATGAGATAATAGTCTCTGAAAAACGCACTTTTGCCAGGTTTTGGTCAGGGTAGCGCCTTAATGTGGTAGAGCCATGCTGCAGTTATGTTATGGTTGTATCACAAATGGATGGGCTCGACTGAGGAAGGACCACGCTCTCACAAAATACCACATAGCAGCTAAATGTTGCTGTGTTTCGTATGGTGAATGTAGAGAACCCTTTTACTGGATACAAGGCATTCCATCTAAGTCTTCAGGGGTGACAACGCTTCCGCATATTGATTCTTAATCGAGGACAAATGTAGATGTCTATGGGCCACAGTGAATACTTAACAGCAGATGACCTTTATTTTATAACGTCTTTTGACAGAGTGTTAGATTTATTGTACATGTTAACTAAAAAAATTGAAAATTGGTGAATTAGTAACCATTTACAGTTTTATCTAGATTGATACCAGATTACATTAAAAACAGATAATTTAAACACACAAAATTTATGAATTTCTTTATATTTATTGCTTCCTGTTTGTTCCTAGAAGTAAAGTTGTTTTAATTAAAGATTGTTAAATAAAGCTGTCGCTGTCATAACGTTGTTTACATTAAGTAATTATTACTTGGTTTTCTATGACGTATTCAGAATAAATGTCTCTTTCATAGTCGTCCATAACATTTTTTTTTGTTTTCTCCACCACTTTGGTCCAGTTATCTCTTGTGTAGTAGTTGTATTTTCCAGAAATTCTCCTCCGGTGATTCCCGCGTGACAAATAATGAGCTGCTCAACTTTTCCCAAGGCACGGCCGACATCTTCCAAACTTACTCGCAACTTCGCTACAGTGGGATTCACAGAAATGGTAAAAAAACAGACTTGTTTAATTCAAGAATAATATAATTTATGCAACTCTAAAAATGGAAATTTGAATAAAATAATAATTAATAAAGAAATCAAAAATTTTGTTTATTTGAATACTTAAACCGATTATTTACATTAACATAAATTTGAATCATCCAAACATGTCACTGAAACAGCATCAAGCGAAATAGTTGAATCCAGTTATTTTTTTTTATATTTTGCTTTGTTGAAAGATTCGAATTAAAGTTTGTGATAAATAACAAAAACATAATGTAAAGAAATATAACACAGAACAACAACACGTTGTAATGTAATATAGGTTCCTTGGATTTACTTAAAAGGTTATTTTAAAACTCGTGTTGCTAAACAAACACTAAGTATTATTTTCAGTGTGTGTACCTAGTGACAGTAACGGCGTAAATGAAAGCGACATTTCTTAGACATCAGAAGTGAGATCATTGCAAGCACGTAATTTATTTAGTGACACTTCGAGGGATGATAATGACCGGTGACGTACTTTATTCACACAGTAATAGTATCCAACTTCTCGTGGGGCCTTTACACAAACCGCAAGATATGATATATATATATATATATATAAGACGGAGTACAAAATACAAGGCAGTCGATTGATATTTATTATTGTTAAAGCTATAAAAGGATCTGCTCGCGGTTCGCACAGGTTGCTTATCCTACTATGCTATGGGCAGAATTAAAAAAAAATTCTCAGTTTCATACGGCAGAGACATGGGCAGCAATAATTTTTAAAATTTTCAATGGTAAACCGCATGATGGCGAATCACTTGCTTCATACTCGGCCAGATTATTTTCTTTACTTATGTCACGGTGGCCTAATTTAACCAAAGAACAAGTAGGTATATCTACAATTTTTGCTCATATTGGTCAAATTGAACCACGCTTAGGTACAATGCAATATTATTACAAAAGAAATAAATAATCGCTATAAATTTTCTTATCGAAAACGGATGGTTTAATAAAGAGATACCAATAAAGCTACTTATATACCGGATATCAAACGCTCAAAATATTCAACTACTGATCATATGAATGTTTCAATCGATCAAATGATGAGACTAAACCTACCTCAATTCCCGATAATTTTAATAAAAGTGAAACAACGATCAAATATGTAATTAGGTGCTACAAGTGTAGGGTCGAGGGTGACGTGGCGTCGCGATGCTGTGATTAAAAACATCTCCACGGAGTAGTATACAGCAATAGCCAACAAAGTCGACGAATGTGGAGAGAAGAGTTAATCTTATAATTACACAGTTTGGTGAGAAATTTTCATTTTGTTTTGATTTCGGAGCCGATTATTCACTTATCAAAAAAAACTATAGCCAACAAATTGACTAGCAAACTACAGCATACTATTATCACTACTGTTGGCGTAGGCAAGTCTTAAGTAATATGTAAATCACAAATTTTATGAAAAGTAACTGTTTGCAGCTACAACGTAGGAATATTGTTTCACATTATACCCGGTGAACATTTGAATAATGATATATTAATAGGACGTGATTTGTTAGGGATAGGTTTTACAGTAGAACTTTCATCCGATAGTCTAACAGTTAAGCTAGCTAGGCTGTGACTATATTTGATAATATTGAAAATCATTCAATTTATACTTTAAGCGAAATTTTCACTAGAACGCTAACTAGTAGAGTCAAAACGGGAGAATTAGAAATAAGATTAGTAAATCCTAATAAAATTATGCAGAGGAGACCTTATCATTTAAGTATAGAAGAACGTGAAATTGTTCGTAATTAGTGTAATGAAATTTTAGCAGCGGATGTGATTCGTCCTAGCAAATCTCCATTCTCTAGTCCTATTTTGTTAGTTAAGAAATTATTTATATCACCGCACTTCTAAAAAGTAAATTAAAAAATTACACACTAAATGTTCCTTATATTTTTGTAAATTTCCTTTGTATGTCGACATACTACAGAAATCAATTAAACGAGGAGAACAGAGTTTTCATTTCCTTTCTCTGAGTAAAATTCCGGCTCCTAATAAAACTGAATGTACGACCTAATGAAAATGAGGGCACGTGGTAAATAATGGCGGTGCTATTTCAGGCTTCTGTCCATTTTTATAAACATTTTTTTAAACTACTAGGTACTAAACTAAACTAACCTAAACTACCTCTACACTAGGATTTTCTCATGTATCGTGGGGGCAGTTTACAAACATAAATTTTATAAGGACAAACATCCAGACCCGGGACCATTATTTGTAGGCAATACAAATACTTGTTCCGACCGGGATTCGAATCCGCGGCCCTTAGCGCTGCAACTCACTGCTAAGTCAATAAAGACCGGGTGTAAAGTGATACACGGTTGTTTACATCCTCGTTTATTAAATACACACACATATACAGCAATTTCACCGGCCGCGCCCGCCCCTTTTATTTTTTCCAATCGTTACCGTAACCGTTATATTGTTTTTTTTTTATTTTTAGTCGTTATTAGGAAGAAGCTGCTGCCCATTTCCTGATTTGTATCCCTCAGCCGCCTCTTACGACAACTGTACGCGTGTCTAAAGTATTATACCGCTCCGTCTTCTCTCGATTTGATCTATACATATTATAATAAAAATGTTAACTGCAGGTGTCCGTACATTGTATATTTTTGTGACAAAATTGTTGAAAGAGACTAACAATAAGTTATCTGTCTACCTGTCTATTTGTTAATAGACGCATCACGTCTAAAATACTAATATTTTTCAAAAGAATCGTTACGTAATTCTTTAGCGTCTCTTGCAATTATGAAATAAAATTGGCGGTATTGTCACCCGTGGTAGCTCTGAGTACGCAAGCAGCCCGGGTTCGATCACCGTCACTCATCGCCACCTTCCGTTGCCAACAGTAAATTGTTAACAGCAGTTTTAAGTGCTGATTTACCACGTGTTCAGCGGTGAAGGAAAACATCGCCAGGGAAACCTGCATGTATAAAAATAAAAAATAAAATGTTTCAGAAACATGCGAAGTTGCGAATTGGGGCAGAAGACATTTCGTTGTGCTAAAATCCTCTAGATGAGGAAAACCTGTACCCACCACTGGGATGGCTGGCCAAATTCTGTAACTTTAACTAACTTTTAACTTCATGAAATTAAGGCTGAAAAACAAACACATAGTCTATTTCACGTTGGGTGGATGTTGTGACCAATATACACCTATATCTACCCCCGATTAAAAATTAAAATGTGTTATCACGCTTGGGGATTTAGCTGTCTTTTACCAAAGAAACGTTCGGTTCTCGTCACGTACCGTATAATCACAGCAGTATGTTATGTTGTAATGTGCGCGTAAGTAGGTATGATAGCTTGGTCCTTTCCCGTCTAGCTGGCCATTCATTGTAAAGTAATTTAGTTTACTTCACTAGACAAAAAGTAAAGTGCAGATATAAATGCAGTGTCAGAGACGTGAGATCAATTCGCAATATAACCAGCAGTTCATTCATTCATTAATTTATTACAGATATCATAAGTGCACCACTGAGCATAATATAGATAAGAGACATTGAGATCAGGAACAATTATTTGTAGGCCATAAAAATACTTGTTCCGTCCTTGTTTCGAACCTAAGTTAACGCTAACTGTACAAACGCTAATGTTTTTTTTTAACATTGATTCTGTTTCAACTACAAAGAAATCCGTGAGGAAAAAGCAAATACATATGAACAAAATACAGAGAGAATATATAAATTGTGAGCTAATGTCCTTTTTGAATGAATTTTCGTCTGACTTGAGACTTGAGGTTCGGATGTGCAGGCTTGAAAAGCTCCTTTTGCTTTTTGGTCCCTAAGCTCTAGCATAAAAGAACCTACAGAATTCCAAAACAAATTCCCTTTTTTAGTCTCTAAAAGATGATGGGTTGCCAAATCAAGGATAGGTAGTCGTTAAGTGCTTCTTGTACAACCTAGGGCTACACTTACCGTTAAACGCGTCATCCTATACTCTACCTGTCACTCATTTTATAGTTTTCATACTCAATGAAATTTATTAAATGAATTTTACGTATTTTATCGCGCTTAATTTTATTTTTTAAATTTGTGAATGTGATTTGATTTAATTGTGTGAACAATGGTGGTGATATACACCGTTTCAATATCCGTAAGTGTGGGTATTTTTATACACGATTGTATGATTAATGCTGATATTAGGATTTAGTAGGTAGTCTTCGTTAACTATGACTTCAGGACGTCAAATACCTTCCCTTCTGTTTACAAGTGTTCTGTAAAGCGCCCGCAATGTCAGGAATTAAAAAATCAAAATTAGATGCGATAAAATCCGTAAAATTAGTTTCTTTTATTATGTAGTATTCACGTAAATATAAGAAATCATCACTTAAGCATATCTTATGTTATACAATATACAATATCACTTATGTTGCATATTTTACACTGTAAACGACAATGAATTTTTTGTCAACGCTGCGGATATTTAAGCGACGGCAGCCTAAATAATACGAAGATCATACGTGGTAGAGCCATGCTGCAGCTATATTATGGTTGTAGCACGAGTAGGTGGGCTCTTCTGGGGAAGGATAACACTCTCACGGAGTACTTAATTAGCTTAATGCTGTGTTTCGTATGGTAAGTATAGATAACCAAAGAATCTTTATACTGGAAACAAGGCGTTCCATCATGCAGTCTACTGCATGGTCATAGAGGTCAAGTCATCCTTACCATCAGGTGGGCTGTGTGCTCGTTGGTCACCTTCATTCTATAAAAAAAAACAACGAAAAGAATGTGTCAAATGTTCTTATTCGTCATTCGACTATCATTGTGAACTACTTCTAGCACTAGCATTTTAGTGTCTTTAGAACCGCTATTAGTTTAAAAAAAATTGAATCATAGCTAGCATATTGTAACTAAGTTATGCAAATGACCGGCAGGAGGTGAGGTAGCCTGCTTGCTGCCAGGTGCTCTATCCCTTGCGTGATTCCTTCACACGTATCGTGAATATTCAGCGCGCGATTGCAGATATGTATTGGCATTTCCTATAAGATTTATATTGTAAATTTTACAAGTCAAGCGTTTCATATTAATGATATAAAAAAGAAGTGAGAGCTTATTCTTTACATATCACCTGTACGTTTTTGTACATGTAGTACACAGTAAACTTAACGACTTTGACATATGAAACAACTGCAGATGATAATTAGTAAGTGCAACCAACTTTGAACAAAGAAGGCAACATATGAGTTACCTTTGCCATTACAGCCTACTAAAGTCCACTTCTGAACGTAGATTAGACTAGAACTCAATAGATTGCCACATGGGGGGAACATCTGCCATAGTTGCATAGCTTGGCAGGCAGGTAGGTAACCGCAGCTTTTTATTTCTGTTCGTTATAGGGAGACACTGCTGCCCATCTCCCGATTTCCTTCTCTCTGCCAACTCTTAAGACTCTTACGAGATGATACGAGGCAGTGGATATTTTTCGCCGTCACTATACATTCACAGATGAGTTGTACTCTGTATTACTACAGTAATCTAGTAATCTCTGCGCGCGCGCGTGTGTGCGTGTGTGTGTGCGTGTGTGTGTGCGTGTGTGTGTGCGTGTGCGTGTGCGTGTGCGTGTGCGCGTGCGTGTGCGCGCGTGCGCGCTTATGTGTGTTATGTGTGTATGTGCGTGCGTGCGTGCGTGCGTGCGTGCGTGCGTGCGTGCGTGCGTGCGTGCGTGCGTGCGTGCGTGCGTGCGTTCATGCGTGCGTGCGTGCATGCGTGCTTTAGCGTGCGCGTGCGCGTGTGTGTGTGTTGCACTTATTATGTTCTGGAGTCATGTAACGTTGAAAGTGTTTTTGAAAAAAACTTGCAACTGTTACGAGATAACATAATAAACTATTTCCTCTTAAGTGTACGGTCTACAGTTTTCAGTTTCCATTATAAAGTGAAATATAATATGTTTCATATTCAAACCGGAGCTTTATTTATACTCGTAATCTTAAGCAATTAATTTCAGTGTCAACTTGAGAACGTCGTTCATGGTTCTAAATTTAAAAGGTATTGTGTTGATAAATAAGTATTATTATTTTATCAGATAACGAATTCTCTAACGGCACCACCACGAGTCAAAATCTTTAATATTTTTTTTTATAAAATTGACTAAATAAAGGTGAACATGGAGTCTTAGTGTAAGAATATTCACCATCGCATATCGTCCCGTGGGCATCGTAGGAGGTGACAAAGGGAAACTAATCAAGAGATCGATTGCAGCGTCTTCTTATCAACTTGGTAATAAAAGCCTGCGGTTGTCAACACGCCTGCCAAGTGCGGCAACTCTGACAAATATCCTGATTATGAGACAATTTAAGACGGGGCGTATTACTTGACAGTGAACTTTAATAGAAAGTAATGCATGGATGGAATGTAGATTTAAGTATATTGATGAACAAATCATCCACCCTGGCATTCTTAGATAAATGAACATCAAGGTAGTTAAGGAGGTGAATAATTTACCAGCGTTAAACCTAACCTCCATTAACGAGTAAATAAGCTTTTATTACGCTTAGGTAGTGCAATGTATGCTGCTACATTGGCCTAAATCAACACCCACCACCATCTGGTGGATTGTAGTCAAGCACTGGCACAGAATTAGTATACGTGGTAGAGCCTCGCTGCAGCTGTAATATGGTTGTACCACGAATAGCTCGGATCGACCGGGTGAGGACCATGCTCTCATAGAATGCATTCAATGAAACAGCTTGAAAAACCAGCTTAATGTTGCTGTTTTTCATATGGTGAGTATAGACAACCGGTGTTGCTTATTGCTGGAAACAAGGCATTTCACCTTGATCCTCAGGAGTGACAACGCAACTGCATTTTGATTCTTAGTAGAGAATATATTATGTAGACGTCTATGAGTCACAGAATAGAACAGAATAAAATGATTTTTATTGAATATACGAGGAGATTATTACATTATACTTATTGAAGGTCATTTTTTTCTACATACCATCACATGAACTTTGTGCTTTTTTGTCACCATTACTCTATAAAAACAGTAATAAAATGTCAGCACTATTGTCAATTTGAAATATGCCAACTGTGTGATGTTTTTCTTATAGCACAGATACAGAATAACCCCATTGTTACAAAATTACCTGTCGTAATAGTACTGTAATCTTAATTTGTTTTTGTTTACTAACACAAACAGGAATTAATTAAAATAAAAACTAAAAAACAGGTATTAATTGTGAGCTAGGCTAGGTCTATGATGAATCATCACAGCTCACTAGACGATAGTTATGAAATTTTATTTTCATTCGCTTTTCATCCATCTGCAAAATTTTAGATAATTGCGTGTACGAATTTTTTTCGAAACGTTTCAGAATTTTTTATTACACCGCATCATAACGTCCTCCAGGCCTAATTTCAGTCACGGCTTGCAACCTCAACGTAAACAAGCCATCTGGCAGGACAGGACTATAGTGCTCAAGCGTATGCATATGCACATATTTATTCTCTATTTCTTCACTCTTAAAGTTCTATGGGATGACGATCTGACACGACCGGAGAAAGATCAGGTGCAGAACCAACGGCTTTACGTGCTTTGTAAGGCAGTGGGTGAAACACTGACAACTTCATGACTCCGGGCTGCTACTGAGAGTTTCTTGGCAGAACAACCCAAGAAAGAATTTTGGCCTAACTCGGAATTCGAACCTTCATGTTGATAATCTCGTTTACAAAGACTTGACCAATGAGGCAGACGGTGGTCCAGTGGTGGTAACAACATAACGTTGAATCGGATACCTATTTGTTACTGCAATAATACGATATGGTTATTGGCATAGCTATCTCATTATTTGAGTATTATCTAGTCATTGTATCACTTTCATTTTGACACTCCCAGTCATCCGTGAGCTTCACTGACAAAGGGATAAGCCACGACCCCAAAACAGAGATTCATTTTCAAGGTATCCTCTTAATATACCACGTTTTTAAAACGGAATCAAAGTATAAATATACTTTTATCTCTTCATACTCTTACTGCGTCGTCTGATTCTGAGCTATTTTCAAAATTTCTCTCATCGCTTATCGAAAAGTTAGTTTTAAATCAAACATAACAGACACACACAAAAGCGACTCAGTAAAAACGTGGTAAAATATTTATTTCTTCGTTAAAAATAAAAATAATATACGCATTCAACCGACATGTTAATTTTCACGAAATTCTCTCCCAATTTTTTGCGTTGTTGCATAATAAACTTTAATTTAAGTTGACTCTGTAGTTTTTTGACTAGTACTTACAAATGGTCGAAGCTAAAAGTCGATAGTAATGGTAGTATATCAAGTCATACCCACGTAAATTGTTGTTGGCAAACTGAAAATCAGCGAGTCTTATATTTCCTTTATTTTCAATTAAATATTTTGGTTACCATGTCTAGGATCTTATCTAACTTTCTTATCCATCTTCCTCACAAATGTTTTCAATATTGCTTCTAATATTAAACGGAATATTTTACATTGAAAGGCTTGAATTTTGCAATCTTAGTGCCTCCAAAAATACCTTTTTGCTAATAATAAGTTTTTAAAGTAAAATTTTAAAATAGCTCACTTTATATTTCCTTTTTTAACAATAGATATACAATATTAGTTGTTTCGTCTTCCATATTTTCTGTGACGGACTTAAGCTGCTCCTTTTCATACATAAAAACATTTGGGTACTAATTAAAATATAACATTATCGTATGCCATAAAGAAGAATAAGAAATAACGATAACTATGAGCGATTTTTTCTCTTTCTAGAGAACTGTACAGTTTTTTTTAACTATAAACGAAGCATTCTATCTTAGTCCTCAGGGGTGACAACACTACTGCATTTTGATTTTTAATCGAGGATAGATGCAGATGTTTATGGGCCACAGCATCCACTTATTATCAGGTGGTCTGTATGCTAGTTTGTCACCCTTATTCTATAAAAGAACAACATTATCTAAACGTTCACGTGTAAAATTTAGGTAGTAGGGCCAATATTAAAAAAGAACATGTGATTTTTAAATACAAATCCTACTACAGGTTATTCGGATCTATTATGACAGAATTAACATATAAAAGAGCGCGCGGGGTGCGGGCGCGGGTATATCTTTATCGTAATTGACACAAGTTCTCAGCAGAACATGAAATAAGTCATTAAACAGTTCGTAAGTAGCAGCTGTTGTCGCGCACCTGAGCGATAACTTAATGAAAATTACAGATTAACATTTGGAACATTACATTCGCGTAACTGCTTTAACTTTATTAATCTATATTATCAAATTCTGAAAACTTAATTATGTCCCATCATTAAACTCAAGTAGAATGTTAGCACTTACTGTGGCTGCATAAGAAACTCCCACACCATTCCGAGGTTGTCTTATACACGGTAAAGCCACGCTGCAGCTATATTAAGGTTGTAGCGTGAGTGGGCCGGCTAGACTAAGGTAGGACCAATTTCCCACAGAATACCAACGTAAAGTCGCAACTTAATTCTGCTGAGTTTCGTATGGGAGTGTAGAGAACAAATGACCCTATTTATAGGAAACAGTGCAAAACATTTTTATTCTGAGAGGTTATAACGCATCTGTATTTTGATTCTTATTTGAAGATAGATGACTGTGAGCCACAGCATCCACTTACAATTGGGTGAAATGTGTACTCGCTTGTCACCCTTAATCTAAAAAAAATAACACTAGTTATGGCCCCAGTATAATTTTTTTATAGGATAAGGGTTACAAATGAGCACACAGTCAACCTGATAGTAAGTGATTACTGCAGCGTATAGACATCTACATCAATCCTCGGTCACGAATCAAAATGCAGATGCGTTGTCACCCGTGAGAACTAAGATGGATGCCTCTTTTCCAGTAAAAAGGGTTTTTATTCTCTATACTCACCACACGAAAGAGAGCAGCGTTAAGCTGCTTTCTTACGCCGATATTCTGTGAGAGCTTAGTATTTCCCCAGTCGAGCCGACCCATTCTTGCTGCAACTATACTACTAATATAACTACAACATGGCTCTAACACGTACAGTTATATAACACAAGCAAGCTGTAACACAGCAAATGTTTTGACGGTACAAGAGAATCCACTACGACATTTAATTCCGCAGTTGTCTTAAACGGTGACAGAAGGAAATTAATCAGGAGATGGGCAACGGCATCTTCCCCATAACAATTCTAAGTAATAAAGAATGCGGTTGTCCACTCGCCTGTCAAGCGTGGCGTCTATAGCAGATAACATGCCTGTAATGCAATATGTGGGGAAGGCCTATTTTAGCAGCAGAGTATTGATAAGACTGTATTACAATACAGAGAAAACGTGACAAAATCCGTAATTTTATTTAATGTTAATTATGTAGATAAGATACATACTAACTTTTGACTAAACTAACGATTTTTATGTTGAATGCTTTATGAATAAATATATTTTTACAGTTTGAAAAAACTAATTTTTTCATTGGTGCTAAATAATAAAATCAAAGTTTTTGTACTTATTATCAAGGAGTATAAAATCTATGTTTGTTACGATATTGGACGATGAATTAAAAAGTACATTGTTTACTATGTTCACTTCTTGTTCACAGCTATCTTGTCAACGTAGAGAAAAATTTACGCGATTTTTCCTTCTCAGTGGAATTCAAATATGTTAAAAGGACGTGTGCGTGCCCGCCACAGTCTACATGCAAATGTCGTTTCCATGCTGATCTTCGCAGCCGCACATCCCTCACAGCCTTTTTTATTGAAATTATCTGTCGTAAGCGCAATCGTCCTTCTTTATTGAGCATTGTTCGCATGACATATTTTTTGTTTTAAATTAAATTGTTAAAGTGTATACATTTTTAACCGCTTACAGAGAAGGATGGTATTATTAATTTGACTGAGTGGTTTTAATATGTTGAATGTATGTAACGCATTTATCTCCCACGTAAATTACTCAATTATGTTTTTTTTAAATTGCAAAATTCCGATCCATTCGTGCTGCGGCAGCAAAGGAAACATGTCATCAGAAAACCGGTATGTCTGAGAAATTTAAAAATGGGAGCACTTTCCATCTACTTTGATGCATAATTCTCTTTGAGAATGCACGGGAATACAACAGCGAAAATATATTAGTCTCTCGTTTTCTCTTAATAAATTTATCAATAATATACAGGATAGACTTACGTATGACGTAGCTGTAGAAGGATGTGTAGGGCAAATTAACTTTAAAAAAGTAAAAGCCGACTTCAAGGTATTGAATAGAATAAAACAATTTCACATTCTGAATTAGGTGCACTCAGCGTATAGAGGAATTAAAGTTCCAAATTCATTATATGAAATTATACATTCTTCATAGCTTACTGAAGTCAGCTTTTACTTAAAATTTTATGTAAATTTTTTTAATCGTTAATAATATAATTTCATCGGGTTTAATTTTAATTTCTTTGCGGTTTCCAATGCGTACTGGTTTACATAATGATTTTTTTATATTTATGCAAATACTACACAAATAAAAAAGATAAATGCGATAAAAATCTGCAAAATAATTTTCATTCAGTGCGTAGTATTCGCGAAGATATAAGAAATCGTTTTTTGTGTGTATGAAGTAACATCACAGTCTTAGTTTCTTCTAAATAGCTACATTAAAAATTGCTTCCCTTATTCGCCATTCTTAGAGGTGGAATATTTTATTACGCACCATTGAAGTATAAATAGAAGACAAGATGTTTAATTTAAGAAAAAATTAAATCATTTCACAATTGACGAGATATTGCGTAACATACATACAAAAGATCTAGAGTCAAATTATAAACAATCTTATTTTCGCCTACCAAAGCCTACTTACTATATTTACTTCAGTAACTAAATATATCGAGTAGTTTTTTGAGCTTACCACTTAATAGTGAAGCTAAAATATTGCTTGAAACATTTGTTCATATCAGAAATTCGACTCATAAGAAAACAAAATTTCACACGACCCCACAGCATCTGTGAGTATTATGTTGCGGGATTGAGTCATGTTAAATAAATATCTTATTTTTTTATAAAAAAATAGTATGACATCAAATAGTTATGAAGAATCTCGGAAATAACGCAAGGTGCACTTGACATTTGTACGAGTGTTGGTGTAGTACGTCGCTCGTTAAGGCTTCTTTCGTACACTTCACCTTGTGCCTTGTGCTTTTGGCTAGGAAATGGCGTTTGAAATTATGTGTAAGAAAACTTAAGGCTTTAATTTTCCCTTCCTTCCTTCTTATCTAATTTTCTTCCTTCCCTGATCGAGAGTCCATTCGCTTTGAACCCCTAATTTATTAGGGGTTCAAAGCGAATGGACTTGCGGCGAATGGAAGCGAATGGAATTGCGGCTTTAGCCGCAACGTGGCTCTAACACATCATAACATTTGCGAAAGCACCGGCTTTATGTACACCGAACCCGACTGCCCAGCAGATTGAATATAATTCAAGTTATGCAATCCAGTTAATTTGAGAGGTATTTCCAGATTTCATTAACACAAGCCTTACTGGGGGCATAAAGCCTTCCTTATGGGAAAACAAAACGTAAGTAGAGTATAAGTATGAGTACGCACTCATACTTATACTCTACTTACGTTTTGTTCGTATATGACGAAAAAGTATTGACCTTTATCGTCATGCTTGGTGAACTGTTTCAATTAAGTTTTAATGAATGAAGAGAGGACAACTTGGATCAATTATTTTGGCTGTATATCTTGTCAAGTTTGAAAACTCGTTTTCGATCTTCATATTATTGGGAATCCCGATTTTGCCTACAAGAAACAGTTCTCTTTATTATATTGAAACTTGAAAAACAAAAGTAGTACTATGAATCACTATAATGGTACTACAAATCAATATGAAATATATGTTCGATGTGTCGAACAAAAAATGATAGTTATGTAACTTGCGACTTAAGTTTTACGTGACACGTATCTTACGTGTTTGGGTGCCCTATGTTAGACGGAAGTACTTCTTGATTGTGTAGCCGATCAGAGATACGTTATTAAGCTACCTGCTACTGTTTTTTTTTTTTCATATTTTTAATTTTAGATATAAGAGTCCACTGCTGAACATAGGCCTCCCTGTAGATTGCCTCATTGGGAGGACAGGATAGGATTAAGATAGTAGCCATGCTTGGCAGGCGGAGAGCAACCGTAGTTTTTATTACTTTGAGTTGTTATTAAGATGCTGCCACCCATCTACTGTTCCAGTTTCCCTCCGCGACCGTGTAAGTATATCTGCAAACCGAGTGTCGTGAGAGGTGACAGAGGGACAACTATCATTGTACTTATTATAATCTTGTATTTATTTAGCATTTTTTGCATTCATTAATTTTGGACATTTTTATCAGTAATGGAATAATCTGTTGGTAACATTTTTCTATTGCATTTTATGTTTATCTATTATTATAATAGTGGTTGCCTAATGATTTCAGTTAGCTTAAACAACTTTCAAACGTAAATAATACTCGGTGTCAGGCCTCATAAGTACGAGAATGTATTTTAAAGAATACTAGCCCTTTTTTTAAAGAATAAGTCACAAACGAGCACACAATCCCCTTAATGGTAAGTAGATGCTGTGGTCTATAGACATTTTCATCTGTCTTCGATTAGGTATCAATATGCAGATGCGTTGTCAACCAAGAGTACTAAGATTTAATGCTTCGTTTTCATTAAAAAGGGTCTTCGGTTTTCTACACTTCCCATACGAAATACAGTGGGATTAAGTGGCTATTTTACGCATGTTTTTGTGAGAAAAGTTTCTCCCTGTCGTTCGTGCTACTATCATAACATATCCGCATCGTGGCTCTACCACTAGTTGACATTTCCAATACTATCGTTAATCTCTGTAGATAAGCTTAAAATGCTTGTGTTAAGAGTGGTTCACGACAATAATCGAGACGTTACGAACCCGCGACTTGCGAAGTTTGCAGTCATGCAGCAATGCAGAAAATTATCAAAATATAGTACCAATATGATCAATTTTTCAAGCGTGACGCCGAAAGCAAATCCACCGTATAATAAGAGAGGCCATGTTTGCTAGTTGACTTTTACGAGACTTTAATTAAGAAGAATAGACTTTTTTAATATAATAATAATTATCTTAAATGGCGACTGGGATTTCGATATAGATTAGTATATTTCATTTTCACGATATATTCAATGATAGTACGAAATTCCGCATTATTCGACTTACTCTTTTTGTAAGATGTCAGATGAAGTTTCCATAAAAACTTTCATTGCTGTCAATAAGTATTACGAACCGGACTAATAAATAATAAATCCCTAACTTTACTAAGTCGAATCTTCGACCCCATATCGACCCGTGGGTGTCGTAGGAGGTGACAAAAGGAACCAAATTATGAGATCGATTGCAGCGTCTTTTAATCCTTCTTTTAGCTCTTCAACACGCCTGCCAAGCGCGACAACTCTGGCAAATATCCTCATTATGAGACAATTTAACACTCCATTAGTCGCGCCCCTGTTTGGGACGCGAGTGCTCGCGCGCTCTACATATGTAGAACTATTTCGTGTAAAGATTTTACAGGAACAATAAACAAATATAAAAATACTTCAATATCATATGAAAACAAACTTTAATAAGAAACTAAAATAGACGAAACATAACTGTTACCATTTATTAGACACTTAATATCAGACTTCTTGTGAATTTTGAGAAAAATCAATGATTTTTTGGCATCAAACCTTCTTAGTCTCCTTTTTTTACTTGCTCATATCTTCCACACAGTCTTTATCATTTTTACAACAGTCAAGGCATTGAAGAACTTTATGTTTAGGACGAATCCACTTATATATAAATATAATAAAAAGTTCTTCCTGGCCTCATTTCTGTAGGCCTTGTTTATTGTATGTACAATATAACCGTTTATAGCACTTATATTCATTAAATTAAAAAAAATGGTAAGTGGCCATCGCCTATAGTTTTTGAGATGTCATAAATACTACAAATTTTGTCTACAATGTCCACGCCATATTTGGTATTGTTGTAAAAAGTTATTATTTCCGGCTTACGTTTCTCTGCTGTTTGTAAATCGATATAATCATCATAGTGCATAGTTGAGTATATAAGCACCACTTTCTTTGATTTTGGCATGTAAAATACTAAAGTACTTTGTTTTTGAAAGCCAAAAATTGACCTCGTTTCGCTTCCGTTTCTTGTGATTTTGAAATCTTTGGGAATTTGTGGCTTATTTTTCTCCACAGTGCCTACGACAGTAATTTTGCTATCTAAGATTTCTAAGCATTGAGATATATTCGTGAATCAATTGTGCGTTGTGGCGTTACAACCTAAACCATCCAATGGGGTAAGCATTCGTTGCACAATGTCCACAACTTTATTTGGTTGTGCATAAGGACCATCTGGCTGAGCACCTGCGTATATTTCCATATGGTAGGCATAAGGTACCTTTGTATCCGTTGGTAAAAATATGTTTATCCCATACTTTGCTGGTTGCTTCATCAGTAATAACTTCTTCCAACCATTTCAAAATATACGTCGTTATTGTGCAAAATATAGTTACTTCGGTTAAAAATAATATTATCAAACAAAAAAATTCATAATAACAATATTTATACATAATAAAACTTTCGACAAAAATAACACGCGAGTGCTCGCGCGCTCTACTATTGTAGAATTTTAGTTTTGGTGCGAAATTTCTAATAAGTGCGATCGCGCAGTTTTCCGAAAGGGTACTAATTGTGATCACCAGCTAGTAATAGAGGAATACTATGAGTGTGTGCGTTAGACACCCACAATTAATGTTAAAATCCGACGAAATGCATGCCTGTTCTACAATAGTAGAACGCGCGACTAATGGAGTGTTAAGGGGAGGCGTATTACTTTACAGCGAACTTTAACAGACTTTAATGAATGGATGGGATATAGATTTAAGTATATTAATGAATAAATAATCCACTCTGGCATCCTTAGATAAGTGATCATTAGATAAATGAACATCAAAGTAGTTAAGGAGTTGAATAGTTGATTACCAGCGTTTAACCTCGACAACACCGAGTGAATATGCTTTTATTACGCTTAGACAGTATAAGTAATTTAAGCTACCTTGGCCTATATCAACATCTGTGCGATTATAGTCAAACTCTGGCTCAGAATTAGTATACGTGGTAGAGCCTCGCTGCTGCCATAATATGGTTGTAGCACGAATGGGTCGGCTCGACCTGAAGAGGACCACGCCCTAAAATAATTCAATCAATGAAACAGCACGAAAGACTAGCTTAATGCTGCTGTTTTTCATACTGTTATACTCACAGTCAACTGGTAATGCTTATTACTGGAAACAAGGCATTCCACCCTAGACCTCTGGAGTAACAACGCATCTGCATTTTTATTCTTAATCGAGAATATGTAGACGTCTATGAGTCACAGATTAGAATAGAATAAAAAGATTTTTAATCAGTGTAAATTATTTTATTCTTTTTATTGAATGTCCTTTTTTACAAACCTCTACGTACCAACAGGTGTACTGTATGCTCACTTGTCACCATAAAAACAGTTACAAAAAGTTTAAACAGGAAAAAAATATTTAAAAGCACTTTTATCAATTTTAACTATGTGTACGATGTGATGTTTTTTTTTTTTTTGTTACAGAATACAGATATAATGTCCCCTTGTTACAAAATAATTACACCGCATCATAATGTCCTCCAGGCCTAATTTCAGTCACGGTTTGCAACCTGAACGTAAACAAGCCATCTGACAGGACAAGACGATAGTGCCCAAGTGTATGCACATATTTATTCTCTATTTCTTCACTCTTAAAGTTCTATGGGACGACAATCTGACACGACTGGAGAAATATCAGGTGCAGAACCAACGGCTTTACGTGCTACTGTGTTTCACCCACTACCTTACGTTTGTAAGGTAGTGGGTGAAACACTGACAACTTCATGACTTCGGGCTGCTACTGAGAGTTTCTTGGCAGAAAAACCCAAGAAATAATTTTGGCCTAACTCGGGGTTCGAACCTTCATGATTGATAATTTCGTTTACAAAGGCTTGACCAGTGAGGCAGACGGTGGTCCAGTGTTGGTAACAACATAACGTTGAATCGCATGGCTATTTGTTGTTGTAATAATACGATATGGTTATTGGCATAGCTATCTCATTATTTGAATATTATAAAGTCATTGCATCACTTTCATTTTGACACTCCTTCAGTCGTCCGTGACCGTCACTGACAAAGGGATAATCCACGCCCCCAAAACAACAATTCATTTTCAAGGTATCCTCTTAATATATCATTTTTTTAATGGAATTATGGGATAAATATACTTTTATCTTTTCATACTCTTACTGCGTCGTCTGATTCTGAGCTATTTTCAAAATTTCTCTCATCGCTCATCGGAGATTTAGTTTCAAATCAAACAGAACAGACATACACAAAAGCGACTCAGTAAAAACGTGGTAAAATATTTATTTCTTAGTTAAAAATAAAAATAATATACGCATTCAACCGAGATGTTAGTTTTCACGAAATACTCTCCCAATCTATTTCGTTGTTGCATAATAAACTTTAATTTAAGTTGATTCTTTAGTTTTTTGACTAGTACTTACAAATGGTCGAAGCTAGAAGTCGATAGTGATGGTATATCAAGTCATACCCACGTCCATTGTTGTTGGCATACTAAAAATCAGCGAGCCTTTTATTTCCTTTATTTTCAATCGCATATTTTGGTTACCGCGTTTGGGATCTTATCTAACGCGCTTATCCGTCTTTTCTCACAAAGGTTTTCAATATTGCTTCCAATATTATACGGAATCGTTTACATTCAAAGGCTTGAATTTTGCAATCTTAGTGCCTCCAAAAATACCTTTCTGCGAATAATATGTCTTTGAAGTAAAATTTTTAAATAGCTTACTTTATATTTCCTTTGTTTAACAACAGATATGTATAATATTATTTGCCTTGTCTCTCATATTTTCTGTGACGGACTCAAGCTTCTCCTTGTTATACATATAAACATTTGAGTACTAATATAAATATATCGTTATCGTATACTATAAAGAAAAAAAATAAAGAGAATGCGTATTTTAATAAGTTATACAATGACCGAATTTATCGCTATAAGCGATTTCTTTTTTTTCTAGAGAACCGTAGAGTGTTTTTTACTAAAAAAGAGGCATTCCATCTTAGTCCTCGGGAGTGACATCGCATCTGCACTTTTATTCTTAATCAAGGATAGATGTAGATGTTTATGGACCACATCATCCACTTGTCATCAGGTTGGCTGTGTGCTCATTTATGATCCTTATTCTACAGTAAAAACAACATTCTTTAAACGTTCACGTGTTGAATTTAGGTTGTAGGGCCAATATTAAAAAATAACATGTGATTTTTAAATTTAAATCCTACCTTTTGATAATAGTCTCTATTATGACTGAGTTAATATATAAAAGAGCGCGCGTGGTAAAATATATCTTTATCGTAATTGACACAAGTTCTCAGCAGAACGTGAAATAAGTCATTAAACAGTTTGTAAGTAGCAGCTGCTGTCGCGCACCAGAGCAATAACTTAATGAAAATTACAGATTAACATTTGGAACATTACATTCGCGTAACTGCTTTAACTTTTATTAATCTATATTATCAAATTCTGAAAACTTTATTATGTCCTATCAATAATCTCAATTATAGTTAGCAAATATTGTGGCTGCATAAGAAACTCCCACACCATTCCGAGGTTGTCTTATACACGGTATAGCCACGCTGCAGCTATATTATGGATGTTGCGTGAGTGGGCTGGCTAGACTAAGGTAGGACCACTTTCCCACAGAATACCGACGTAAAGTCGCAGATTAACTCTGCTGTGTTTCGTGTGGGAGTGTAGAGAACAAAAGACCCTATTTACAGGATACAATGCAATAAATTTTTTTTGAGAGGTTATAACACATCTGTATTTTGATTCCTAATTGATAATAGATGACTGTGAGCCACAGCATCCACTTACAATTGGGTGAAATGTGTACTCGCTTGTCACCCTTAATCTAAAAAAAGTACCACTAGTTATGGCCCCAGTATAATTTTTTATAGGATAAGGCTTACAAATGAGCACACAGTCAACCTGATAGTAAATGATTACTGCGGCGCGTAGACATCTACATCAATCCTCGATCACGAATCAAAATGCAGACGTTGTCACCCGTGAGGACTAAGATGGAATGCTTCTTTTCCAGTAAAAATGGTTTTTTATTCTCTATACTCACCACACGAAACAGAGCAGCGTTAAGCTGCTTTCTTACGCTGGTATTCTGTGAGAGCGTAGTATTTCCCCAGTCGAGCCGACCCATTCTTGCTGCAACTAAACTACTAATATAACTGCAGCATGGCTCTAACACGTACAGTTAAATAACACAAGCAAGTAGTAACACAGCAAATATGTTGGCGGTACAAGATAATTCACTACGACATTTAATTCCGTAGTTGTCTTAAAAGGTGACAGAAGGAAATTAATCAGGAGATGGGTAACAGCATCTTCCCGATGACAATTCTAAGTAGTAAAGAATGCGGTTGTCCACTCGCCTGTCTAGCGTGGCATATATAGCAAATAACATACCTGTAAGGCAATCTACGTGGGAGGCTTATTTTAGCAGTGGAGTAGGGAGACGGTATTACAGTCCAGAGAAAACGTGACAAAATCCGTAATTTAATTTAATGTTAGATAAGTAGATATGGTGGACTAAACTAACGATTTTTATGTAGATCTTTACGCGTATGAATAAATATTTTTGACAGTTTGAAAAAACTACTTATTTCATTGGTGCTAAATAAGAAAATAAAGTTTTTCTAGTATCATCAAAGAATATAAAAACTACGTTTGTTACGATATAGGATAATGACGTCAAAAATAAAATATTTACTATGTTCAGTTATTGCTTACAACTGCGTTATGTCTACGTAGAGAAAAATTACGCAATTTTTCCTTCTTAGAGGAATTCAAATAAGTTAAAAAGACGTGTGAGTGCCCGCAGTCTGCATGCAAATGGCTTTTCTATGGTGATCTTCGAAGCCGCACATCCCTCACAGCCTTTTTTATTAAAATTATTTGCCGTAAACGCAATCGTCCTACTTTATTGGGTATTGTTCGCACATTATATTTTTAGTTTTAAGAAAAAACCTGTGTTGCTATTCAAAATATTATGACGCTTTTTATGCTTTTCTAACGTACGACTATACATTTGCTTCCACGTTTCTTTTTATTGACTTTAAGGCGAGGGTTTTCCATGTTAAAAGGTTGTTACGTATAAAATCCCCCCATTGTACGATATTTGTCCTGTACAAAGTAAGCGTGCGATGTTTGTGAACAAAATATAATTTATTTCAAACGCTTTTGCTTGTTATCAGTATAAAGAATCTTACCCAATAACTCGCCTTCCATACTATCGAAAAATATTATATGGTTATCGTTTAGTAAAACACGAAAATGTAAAGAATTTTAATAATCGAATTTTATTGAGTATTACATGTATGCCCATATGTTTGCTCCGTTTATCATACTATTTAAAGAAATATCCATTATCGAGCGTCAAAATCTCAAAATATGATATTTTTGTCCCACCTGGTCAACATTTGATTCGATCCTTTATCGCGGATGGATGTAGATGTCTATGGGTCACAGCATCCCCTCACAGTTAGGTGGGTTTTATGCATTTTATCTCCCTTATTCTGTGAAAAAGGTATTTTCCTAATTAGTCCTCCCTCAAGGAATAACACAAAGTGCGATCCTGAGCCACCTGCATCCATCGATCCTGCCCGCATCTTAACAGGTCATCACTATCAATTAGAGGGATGGAAGCGTCCTACACTACGCTTGCCAGTACGACGCTTCCTCTCGAGGACCGTCCTTCCCCATCGATATTTCTTCAGGCTAATCTATTGGGCTATGTTGATTACTTCGATTCTTCTGCGTATATACTGATTACGAAATCTATAATACAGAATAAACTCCATCACATAACAAGCAACCCTGAATTTGAAAGATTTAGAAAGATAAATATATCATTACCATTATTCTAGAGAAATGAGTCGTATGTTAATTGTTATAGTGTTTACATTTTTAGCCGTTCCCAACGAAGGATGGTATTATTAATTTAACGAAGTATTTTTGATATATTGATTGTATGCATTAGAATATTTGTTTTATTTTAAATTTTAAATATTCATCATATTTTTATATCGTTTCAGGTAAGTTGTGTGTAAGGTCAGTAAGCTGAATCTGAATGACAGGGTAAGAAATTGTGTAATAAGAGAAGAGTGTGGTTTGCAAGATGAAGTTGTGACCAGGATTAAGAAAGGAATGCTTCGGTGGTTTGGTCATGTGGAAAGAATGAACGAGGAAAGAGTGACAAAGAAAATTTATGTTGCAGAAGTGAATCGCAGAGTCGGAAAGGGACGTCCTAGGCGAAAATTTATCGACCAAATTGGCGATTTATTGGAAACGGGCCAAATTAGGAGTAACCTTAACTAACGAGCATGTATGCGTAGGTGTATGGATGTGAAGGAGGCGAGAGAGGTGTGTCAGGATCGTGCCAAATGGAAGTCTGTAGTCTCTCTGCTACTGCCTACCCCTCTGGGTGACAGGCGTGAGTGTTTATATATATATATATATATATATATATATATATATATATATATATATATATATTCAGGTAAGTTGCGGTGAAGAAATTGTACTCTTACCGAAATTAGCGCATTTACTGCTAATTGAGAAACAATTGGCGACACTATGTTTACAAGTAAGTACAATAACGACTATGAGTTGTTTAAAACTTATTTTTATAAGTGAGTGTGTGTTCTGGTGACTGACCATGGGTCTCTGTATTACTAAAGCAGCCATGAGATTTGATAGGCCTGGGATCGAAAGAAGAAATTGTTTAATTTATTATATATATATATATATAAATATATATATATATATATATATATATATATATATATATATATATATATATATATATATATATACGTCGATGGCCTCAATAGTGGTCAACAAAGATCATGTTTAATGTCCATGTCACACCTATGCCGGTAGTTGTTGGGAGCACTATGCTCGAAGTTGTTGACGAGTACGTTTACCTGGGACAAATAGTCCGACTAGGTAAGTCCAACTTCGACCGAGAGGTCAATCGACGGATTCAACTCGGCGGATTCTTCTCGTCAGGTATACCTCAATCTCTGAAAACTAAAGCTTACAACTAGTGCGTGTTGCCAATGATGACTTACGTACAGAGACGTGGTCCTTCACTGCTGGCCGTATGAGGACGCTCAAGGTCGCTCAGCGAGCTATGGAGAGGGCTATGCTCGGAGTTTATCTGCGTGATAGACTCAGAAATGAGGATATCCGCAGTAAAACCAGAGTGACGGACATAGCCCAACGGATTAGTAAGCTGAAGTGGTAATGGGCCGGCCATATAGCTCGAAGAACGGATAACCGATGGGGAAGAAAGGTTCTCGAGTGGCAGCCTCGTACCGGTAGGTGTAGTGTATGGCGACCCCTCACTAGATGCAGTGACGACCTGGTAAGATATGCAGGAAGTCGATGGATGCAGGTGGCTCCAGGACCGTGCTTTGTGGCATTACTTGGGGGAGGCCTATGTTCAGCAGTGGACTTGTGAAGGGCCGTAATGGTATATATATATATATATATATATATATATATATATATATATATATATGTATTGTTTTATTAGCAAGTAATTTAAAGACTTATTAGCTCAAATTTTGTTACTTTGATGACAAATTTAAGGTTGATTAATATTTTGTTGTTATATTTTGATTAACTTTGAATAATGCTAAACTTAGAAAGCCGGTAAGCTCGGAGCTCGTTCGCTTCGAAATTTCTTAGTACAAGAGAAAACCGAGTACTCTCATTGGTGTTAGTATTTTCACCTGGTGGTAAGTGGATGCTGTGGCACATAGAGATCTACATTCATCTATCTCAATTAGGAATCAAATTGTAGATGCGTTTTCACTCCTGAGAACTAAGATGGAATGCTTCATTTATAGTAAAAAGGGTCTCCAGTTCTCTATTTTAAGCTAGTATTCTGTGATAGCATGGTCCTAACCTGGTCGATCCGACCCATTCGTGCTGCAACATTAATATAACTGCATCGTAGCTCTACCACGTACAGTTCAAATTTTATGAACTGATTTATTACAACATGCTCAGCGGTAGAGTAAAAATACCATAAGAAAACAGTATGGCTGAGAAATTGAAAAATGGTGGCACTTTCTCTCCACTTTGATGCATAATTCTCTTTAAGGGTGCGCGGCAATACGACAGCGAAAATACATTAGTCTCTATAAGTTATCTTGTAATAAATTTATCAATAAATATTTCTGTAAATGGTTGTAGCTGTAGAAAACTATACAGTCAAATTTTAAACCATCTCCTTATTTAAAGTGAATGAAGTGAGTAAGCTGGTGGCAAACTTAATTTTTATTGCTTTGCGTTGTTGTCAGGACGATGCTGCTGCTCATCTACTGTTTTAGTTTCCCTCCGGGAACGTGTAAGAATATCTACAAATCCAAGTCGTCCTGTGGGTTACACGACGGAGGGAAAACTATCATAATACTTATTTCAATCTTGTGTTTATTTGGGATTTTGTATTCACATATATATACATGCAATACATGTGGTCACCCAGTGGTAATGTAAAATTTATTGTTTTGGTCATTTTTATCAATAAGGGAATATTCCGTATATATAATAATACCCTTTATGTTTACGCAATTTTAAAATTACGCGCCGCATGGCATCTCATTTCAGTGTGATCTAGCTATTTCGTGCAAGTATTTGGGATCTATTTTTATAGAATAAGAATAGCAAACTAGTTCACAGTTCACCTTATCTTAAGTGGATACCATAGCCCATCTATAACTACATCTATCCCCTCCAATTAAAAATCGAAATGCCTCGTCACTCCTGAGCCTGAGGATTAAGATGAATAACTCGTTACTGGGAAATATATTCTCTGGTTCGCTACACTCATCTTACCATGGTAGCATTAATCACGCTGGTATGCTGTATATATATATATATATATATATATATATATATATATCGACTCAAAGGAAAATTTATATATATATATATATATATATATATATATATATATATTTATATATATATATATATATATATATATATATATATATATATATATATATATATATATATATATATATATATATATATATATATATATATATATATATATATATATCGACTCAAAGGAAAATTGATTAATTGATTGCCTTTAAAGTTCGCAGTGAAAGTAAAAATTAAAACAATTCAAGTATACAAATATGCTATTAGTATACAAGTTGTAAACTGAAATTCATTACGTAACAATTATTGTTGATCTTTTTTTTTTCTTACCAGGACAGAGGTTTTTCCGAACCAGTGGTATATTCTTCTTCAGCATTATTTACAAATAAATATGTTACACCATTCTTCTTCCAAATTGATTATTTAATTTTTATAAAATTCATATCGCTTTTATAATAGCCCTATATATTAACGAACCTAGAAAGTCCAACATCAGCCATGGAGAATACCCGCGATGGACTAGTAGGGGAAATTAAACGGCAATCCGATCACTACGTCTCTCGCCAAGCTTATTGAAACGTGCTGAACCTCTCAGCTATTTAAAATACATTCTCCTCGGCTGGCCGTACCAAAGTGTCGAAGGATTGCTTTAGAGACGGACGACAAACATCCCTGCTTAGTTATTAATCTCTTTTTTAACTTATGAATCTCCTTTAAGTGGTAATTTATATTATTATTGTATATGTGTGTTATATTTATGTTTTGTTTAGTTATTATAACCAGTGTTTGACTATATATTCACCTGGTGGTAAATGGTGATGAAGCGCTAGATAAGTAAATCGCCCTGCCTTAGCCAAACAAAAGCCTTGCGTTGAAGACACCCAGATTGTATTCAGAGGGAAAGTCAGATGCCGTCAAATTATTCCCCTGTACGCATTACAAAAGACGATGCAACCCGTTTGGAATTACGCGTGGAATATCGACAACAAAGTGTTGACAACTACGCCAAAATGCCCCTACGAGACAATTTATGGGGGAGGCCTATGTTCAGCAGTGGATTATTGTAATAATATATCGCAGTGTTAGTGCATCATTGACCCACTAATATTTTTATAGTTTTACAAACGTGTCCATCCAAAGTATATCTGTTGTCCGTTTAGCATTTTGTATTTAATTTTCTCTCTCTCTCTTATTTTGCGTTACGATCTTTGCAATAAAGAATTATCTATCTATTTATTTATCTTTACATTTTGCTTTTGTTATCTACTTCATCTTGAACAAGTGACCCGAATTAGATTTGCCGGTGGAGGACATGTTATTGTGGTGTTACTTAGATTTGAGACAATGAAAGATCAATTACAAAAAATCTTCATCTTTTACATATATATATATATATATATATATATATATATATATATATATATATATATATATATATATATATATATATATACGTTAAATGGATGATTTGTAATATAAACTGTTTTACTTGCACCTCGTTTGTTATAAAACGGGCTTGTTACGGAAAATAACTTTTATTGAAAATAATACGGTACGTGCATTACGTTGCAATTTCACGCTAATATTCCGTGTACGTGTGGTCCTCGAAACGGTCCATTCGTGCTTCATCCATAATGCAGTTTCAACGTGGTCACGTACAAAATTGTATATTAAAGTTTTAATTATATTAAAGGTTTAATAATGATTACGCTGAGACTTAAACGAATCCAGCACGTAGCTATCGTGTACTGAATATCATCGAACAAAATTGTAACGGGACACGTCACACGTTAAATGAGCACATCTGCACGTCTCGTGGAAAGAGCTTTTTGTTAAAAATAAAAAAGTAAAGAAACGAAACTACATTGGTCCTTCTGTTGGGTACAGCTTCCTCTCATTTTTGAAGTACAAAAAGTTTTTGAGCAAATAGGCGTCCGCCTCGCTACCCTGTACTTATTGGCGGTTAGAACTGAAAAAAGATTCTTTTTAGCTTATTAGTCACAAGTAGCCCTGGATGGTGATTCGCACAATCTTAACACAAGCGCAACACAAGCTTATTCACTCTTGCCTTGAAGATGTCCAGATTGTAACCGTTACCGTTACAATTACAGCCGATCAAAGTTCACTGCTCAACATAGGCTGCACCCATAGTTTGCCAATATTCAGTACACGAGCACTACGTGCTGGATTTGTAACAATTGTGTAAATACACTAGGTATGTCTTTTTTACTTATTTTAATCCAGTCATTGATTACAATCCCAGTAGGTGGTTTGCGGTGGTGAAATCTTAGATTATAAATCGCACTGCCTTAACCTAACAAAAACCTGTCCCCTGTTGCTTTTAAGAAACCCTATTTTTATTATTTTTTTTAAGATTATTTGCTTAGACAGTAGATATTTTTCGCTTGTTTATTATTACACTTTATTACGAAAAAAAAACAAAACAGGTCATTTATTGCAAGAGAAAAAGTTCGCAAAGTGAAATTAGGGGCATGTGAAAGAGGAAATGAGGCTTAATAAGCTTCTTCACGTGTTCTCACACATCGCACGTTACATCCGAAAGATAGATTGTCGCTAAACGAATGTATATTCGTTCATATTTAATCGCTTCCTCCTCTACCAAATATCCAAATTAATCTTAAAAGCTTCATCATCGTTATTACAGCCTTTTACAAGTTTACTGCTGAACATAACCTCCTGAAAGAAATAGCATAAAGCACGGTCCTGAGCTACCTGCATCCATTTACTTTCTGCGTGTCTTACCAGGTCATCATTGCATAAAGTGGAAGCCGAGCAAAACTTTTTTATAGAATAAGGGTGTCAGGCGAGCACACAGTTAACCCGATGGTAATTGAATCCTGCGGCTCATAGACACATAGACGACTACATCTGTCCTCAATTAGGAATTCGAATGCGTTGTTATCCCTATGGACTAATTTGGAATGCCAATGAAGAATTTCTCTACACTCTTTTTATGAAACCTAGCATTATTCTGTTATTTTAGTTCGTATTCCTTGAGCCCGGGTCCACTACAATTATTTATATCACCGTCACGATGCCGATACTCAGGGACTCTTCCCCATCGGTGATCAGTTTTTTGAATAATAAGACTGGCCCATTTCAAATTCAGCTTACTGATCTTATTCACTATGTCGGTTACTCTGGTTCTACTACGGATTTCATCGTTAATAGTTTAAAACAGAGAACTTTTATTAAATTAGTAGTAGTAGTAGGCATACTTCTTTGCTTAAGCAAAATTTTTGTTACAGCAAATTATATTTATGTAAAACAGTTTTTTTTTTAAATTATGACTTCAAAAAAACTCAAAGGAATAAAATAATTTCACATTCTGAAGTTGGTGTTTTAATTCTTCTGTACACTATGTCTTATCACCAGCTTCAGAATGTGCAATTACTTTATTATTTTAAAGGCTTTGATTCTTTGTTAAAAGTTATTTATTTAAATCTTTTCATTAATTTAAAGTTATCTTTTACTGTTTGCCGGATGAAGTAGTAAGAGAGAAGTATCCACCTAGGCATACTCTTAGGCAGGAAAAAGGTTTTTTAAATCAGCTAGACTTTAGTGAAAAGAATAACGTCCTTTACTTTACAACTTTATTTAACGTGATAGATCACTGGGTTTGTATTACAGCTACAGTACGAGTGGGTCGGCCTAACCAGGGAAGAACTTCGTTCGCATAGAACACCGATAAATAGCAGAAAAATGCTGCTGAATGTGGTCGCATTGAGTGACAAAATTGAGTACCACCATATTGGTTATGTTGCTTTCTATCTTAACATCCAGGGAATATAATTTACAACAACCTATAATTTAATTCATTATATTTTATTACACACCTAAAATCCAATAACATATCATTTGTTTACACACAAAGATAAAGAAACATACATAAGTTTATTACTATAAAACAATTTTTTTTAAACAACCTACAAGAAGGAAATAAAAAAGAGAGTATAATTTATGGGTAGGTGCACTACAAATAACAATATGGTCGAAGAATAAATCATATAAAACTACATACGTCTAAGGAGAGGTCAGTGATCATTAAGGATATAAAAATATGAAGTAAAGAGAGAAATCAATAGGAAAAATCATTCTTTTAATAAATTGATGGGTTATTATCATACATATATCATCGGTTTGGTGTGGCTGGTAAAATGTGTCCTGATTAATTCTCCTCCATGAATCCATCTTAACTTCGAATCAAATTAAATTACAATGATTATCCGATAGATATCGCCCTACGACGTCCTAAAGATGAATGTGGCGCCATTACAATCGTCGTAGATTGTAGACGTGTGGCCATGTGTCACCTCCCTTTTCTGCTCCCAACCGTTCGAATAAGGAAGTAAACAATAATGATAATAATATTTCATACAAAATTACTTTTTATTTAAACGACATCAATTTACTATATTTAGTAAAACTTTATTTCTAATTTTTTTTCAAACACACATAAAGTCGTACTTCTATACACAAGAACTAATTTTGGGAAACTAACGCCAACACGTATAGTAGTTAGAGTAATAAAAATAATAATATTTGTTATTTAATTATTTATTATAAATTTCCTACTAGGTTTCTTTGCATGTTCTTCCCGGAACAGAGGTATTTTCCGAACCAGTGGTAGATTAAACATAAAAGTGACTTTCAATTACTGTTATTTATAATCCATAATGAACAAGAAACTTTTAGCGCTAAGGGCCGCGGGTTCGTACCCCGCACGGAATAAATATTTGTATGGCCTTCAAATAATTTTTCCGGCTCTTGATGTTTGTCCTTATGAAATTTAGGTACTACCCCCACGATTCAGGAGCATATTCTAGTTTGCAATTATTTTTTTAAGGAAGAATTTCTACTTGACAGTAAAAAGTAAAGTTATAGCTTAAATCCTTTCCACAACTGTGCACAGGTGTTTGTGCTGAGTGGGTTTGGAGCAAGGTCCACCGCTCTGTTTTAGTGTGTATCGACGTGGAGTAAAATTGCAATTAACCATTTTATTTGTGCCTTTTGATTCATTTCATTAGTAAGACCTAATATCAAAAATATTAGTTCATACTCACTAAATTGTTAGAATTTTCAAGAAAAAAATTACAACTATAGTAATATTGTTTATTATAAAACGGGTAGATTCGTTTACTTATCCCATTAGATTTTTTGTACACTTTTGTAATGAGAGCATAACAAATATAAACACGTAGGTAATATTTTGTCTTTTGAATTACTTTGAGCTCCATTAAGCTGTATTTGATAAACAGTGCTGCTGTTCTTTCTACAACAGTAATTATCCGAAATAGGGACATAATTTTACTCCACACTAAATATTTTGTAATTTCCTATTATTTTTGTGATACTCACAGAAACATGCTACCCTGGTACCCATGTTTCTGTGAGTGTTAGCAACATCGTATTTGTTTGTACAACAAAACGTCCAATAATTCAACGCTTCTGCGGCCCTGGTACCCCGTTTCCGTGAGTGTTATTTGTTTTACGAATTTACAACGAAAACAATAGTGAAGAAGAGTACCGGTGTAATTCAATGAATGTGCAAAGTAACGTCGGTAGTCCTAGTACCTAAACAGATTAGAAGGAGACAGTATTACTTAATTCGTTCATTATTGTGCGTATGCCAATTAAATAGCTCCTCCTTCTTCTACCTGATTGGTAATTATTGCACATCATATTATCCGACTAAAGGTAACTTTGTTTTGTGTTTCGCCTATCGGTGTGAGTTTAAACTCGTCTCACTGGAAACACATTTCGTTTTTGCGTATTGTGACTGCGATTTGTTTTAATAAGACAATCGTCGACAAAAATAAGGGCGCCCGCACACATTGCGTTAAGTGACTTTTACTTTCGTGATTTACTTATACTAGACAAGATTTATAGTCTTTTACCAAACTCAAATATGGATAAATCCTTCTCTGAAGCTGATTTATGCCAAGCGGGACAAAGAGAGAACACGCCACCTAAATTTGTGTCGATGCGTAGCAAACGCCGTAGGGATGATGACATTTCTATAGAATTGAATAACTTCAAGGATGAAATTAAGAAAATGATAGCTACTCTACTTGTCCCGCAAGAACAAGAACTTAAAAAAATTACACCTACATTAAAGAATATACAACAAACAAACCAAAACATCGAGAGCTCTATTACTTTTCTTACTGCACAAAATGAGGAGTTTAGGAAGAAAATTGAATATTTGGAAAACCAAATAAAAGAAGACAGGAAATATATAACGATACTGGAGGATAGAATTGAGGATATGCAAATGGGAAGCCGTAAGATGAATTTTGAAATGAAAAACGTTCCTAAAAAAGTTAATGAATCTAAAGAGGACTTAATAGACATGGTAATGTGCTTATCCAAAAGTATTGAGAGTAATCTTAACAAAGCAGATATAAAAGATATATATCGTATTCGCAGTAAAAGAGAAAATATCCGCAATACTCCCATTGTGGTAGAGACTTCGTCAACATTGCTAAAAAGTAACATATTAAAAATGGCAAAATCTTTTAATAACATGCACAAAACTAAACTTTGTGCAAAACACCTTGGCTTTCGTACGGCTGAAGATACTCCCATATACATAACCGATCATCTAACTGCTAAAAGTACACGATTACACTTCCTAGCTCGAGATCTTGTAAAAACAAAAAAATACAAATTTTGTTGGACTGCCTACGGAAAAGTTTATGTTCGCAAAGATGAGACATCTCAAATAATAACCATAAAGAACGAAGCCCAGCTTCACCAGTTATTGCATACCGCATGACTAGAACAGAACGCGCAATTTTTTCTAAATAATGGAATTACTTTATTTTTTTCTATATCTCTTGTAGTTCGTAAGTTTTTTCTAAGCATTGTAATTAATTCACAAATCATCAGTTCTTATACGTATTACACACAACTTATACATTCTTACACACAGCTTACACTTGCATTTATTAAAACCCTATCACTTTCACTATCACAAAAACTGATCATATATAATACTATCATTAATATACAGCTCACTCTTAAAATGAAAAATTCTAATAATCTAGAACCGTATACGAGAAAGGCAATTTACATATTAGGATGCAAACATATCTTATTATCTATAAATATATACATTATAATGCATATATTAGGTATTTACACATATGTATACACATATAGACGACAGCTAATACGCCTACTTTTGAAATGGACAGTTCTTTAATTACCTGGAAAGAATTGGATAAAATTGAAATTGCAAACGCTATTGAGTGCGACATTGAAGACCTCTCAAATTACATTACTGTGAAAAATAATGATTTAACCATAATATCTCAAAATATAAGAAGTGTGTATAGTAACATAGATGACCTAAATTTAACACTATTCTATTTAAAATTTAAACCTGATGTTTTGATTTTGACTGAATGCCGACTAAGCCTCAACAAAACAATTCCATGCATTACTAACTACACTCATTTTGCTACAACCTGTCATCTCAACCAGAGTGATGGAGTAGTAGTGTATATCAAAAATACTATAAATGCTAAGGTTAAAGAAGTTAAATTAGAACACGCTTCATGCTTACAAATAGATGTATACAACAATACAATCTTGGGAATATACCGCTCTCCTTCAAATACAAACGCTAATAAATTCATTAATTCGTTAAGTTTGCATTTAGAAAACATAAAATCAAAAGAAATCATGATTTTAGCTGGCGACACAAACGTTAACATTGCACCTAAAACATCAGGTTTAACAGTGGTAGAGCCATGCGGCAGCTTTGCTGTTGCACGTATGGGCCGGCTCAAACCGGGGTGGTACCACGACCTCACAGAATACCGGCGTGAAGTGGAAGTTCTGCTTCCGCGTTTCGTCTGGTGAGTGCAGGTGGCCGGAGGCCCAAATCCCCCCCCCCCCCCCATCAACATGGTAGCGGAATTAAATAAAGATAGACTACCCCAGGAGGGTACCAGCACCCCTGGAGAATCCCTCGCTGAGCATCCACGACCATGTTTCTCCACTTCTGAGCGTGGGTGCTCAGGCTGCCCCGCGTATTCTGGGGGGGGCGAAATTCCGCTCAAGACTACAACTGCTCGGGGCAAACGGAGCAACAAGACCAAGGCGACCCCTGCCACGCTGTCCGTGAATTTCTGCAATATCAGGGGACTTCACTCTAACCTAAACGCCGTCCACTACCATCTCGAGACGGCGAGGCCGGCTCTGCTCTTTCTGACCGAGACGCAGGTGTCCTCTCCGGCTGATGTTTCGTATCTCTCCTACCCGGGGTACAAACTGGAACACTCCTTTGTGCCTCGGGCTGGAGTTTGCGTTTACGTCAGAGAGGACATCTGTTCTCGACGCCTCGGCAGACTTGAAGGTTCGGACCTGTCCATCCTTTGGCTACGCGTAGACAGCGACGACCATCCGCGCGTCTACGGGTGCCTCTATAGGTCCCACAGCGGTAATGCCGAAACAGACCGACTCTTCGACCACGTCCAAATGGCTGCAGATTCGTTGCTACAGCAGATCCCCTCCGCAGAGATCGTGATCCTCGGCGACTTTAACGCCCATCACGCCGAATGGCTTGGTTCACGTTTAACCGATCATGCGGGGAGATCTGTTCATGATTTTGCCTTGGCATATGGTCTGACACAACTGGTTACTTCGCCTACGCGGATTCCAGATGTGGAGGATCATGCACCTTCCCTGTTGGACCTTCTGCTGACCTCTCACCCGGACGGATATCAGATTTCCGTCGACGCCCCTTTAGGCTCCTCGGACCATTGTCTGGTCCGGAGTGTTGTGCCACTCACGCTGAGATCGCGGTTGCATTCTGCAGGCTGCCGCCGTGTTTGGCACTATAGGTCAGCCGATTGGGATGGGATGCGGTCTTTCTTTGCATCCTACCCTTGGGGGCGGGTTTGCTTCTCGCCGGATGATCCCAACGTTGTTGCGGATTCTGTTACTGATGTGGTACTTCAGGGTATGGAACTTTTTATTCCTTCCTCTGTGGTGCCCATTGGAGGCAAATCTCAGCCATGGTTTGGTCGCTCCTGTAAAATAGCATCATGCTATAAGCAGGAGTGCTACCAAGCCTGGGTTGATGCATCAGCGTCCCGGGATGTAAACACCAGCGCTCTAAAAAAGAAGTATAATTCCGCCTCTAGGTCCTTCAAAAGAGTCATTGCCAAGGCAAAGTCAGAGCACATAGGCAGAATTGGCGAGAAACTAGTTCGCCTTCCTTCTGGAACCCGTGCATTCTGGTCTCTCGCCAAGGCTGTCCAGGGGAATTTCTGTCAGCCATCTCTTCCATCTCTGCACAGGGAGGACGACTCACTGGCCCATACTGCAAAGGAGAAAGCCGATCTTCTAGGCTCCTTCTTTGCGTCTAACTCGACTCTCGATGACGGGGGGAGTACGCCGCCGACCATCCCGCGGTGTGAGTGCTCCATGCCGGAAGTGCAGTTCACACAGCGCTCGGTTCGCAAAGCACTCCTCTCCCTGGACATCCACAAGTCGAGTGGGCCTGACGGAATCCCCCCAATTGTGCTGAGGACGTGTGCTCCAGAGTTGGCACCGGTTTTAACGCGTCTTTTCCGGTACTCCTACTCCCTAGGCGTAGTCCCAAAATCATGGAAGACTGCTTTCGTCCACCCGATCCCTAAAAAAGGCGACCGCTCAGACCCGTCCAACTACCGGCCAATCGCCATCACCTCCTTGTTCTCCAAAACAATGGAGTCCATTGTAAACTGCCAGCTCATGAGGTACCTTGAGGATCACCAGCTGATTAGTGACCGCCAATACGGTTTTCGCCGTGGTCGGTCAGCTGGTGATCTTCTGGTCTACCTCACTCACAGATGGGCGGAGGCAGTAGAGTTCAAGGGGGAGGCATTGGCCGTTAGTTTGGACATTGCGAAGGCCTTCGATCGGGTTTGGCACAAAGCGCTTCTTTCGAAGCTCCCTTCCTATGGGCTTCCCGAGAAATTGTGCGATTGGATCACCAGCTTTCTTGCAGATCGGAGCATCAAGGTCGTTGTAGACGGTGCAAGCTCCGATTGCAAGCCTATTAATGCTGGTGTTCCACAGGGCTGCGTGCTATCGCCAACGCTGTTTCTTCTGCATATCAATGATATGTTGCATACCCGTAGCATTCATTGCTATGCAGATGACAGCACTGGTGATGCTCTTTACACCGGCCGAGCCAATATTTCTCGGGAAAACGTCTCCGAGTGCCGGGACAAACTTGTGTCTGAAGTCGAGTCTTTGCTGAACAGAGTCTCGGATTGGGGACGACTAAATCTAGTCCAGTTTAACCCCCAGAAGACACAAGTTTGCGCGTTAACCGCTAAAAAGAACCCCTTTGTCGTATCCCCTCAGTTTCAAGGCACTTCCCTTGTTGCCTCAGCCAGTATCGGAATCCTCGGCGTCGACATATCGAGTGACGTGCAGTTTCGTGGTCACTTGGAGGGGAAGGCCAAATTGGCCTCTAAAAAGCTTGGCGTGCTCAGCAGAGCGGGGCAGTATTTCATGCCGGCACACCGCCTGCAACTTTACAAGGCGCAGGTTCGACCGCACATGGAATACTGTTCCCATCTCTGGGCTGGGGCTCCCCAGTGCCAGCTCCTTCCACTTGACCGCATCCAGCGCAGAGCGGCTCGAATCGTCGACGACCGAGTGCTTTCCGATCGGCTCGATTCACTGGCGTTGCGAAGAGATGTTGCATCTCTTTGCGTATTTTATCGCATCTATCACGGGGAGTGCTCTGAGGAATTGTTCGGATTAATCCCAGCCGCCAAATTTCGTGAACGCACGACACGGCAAACGTCCCGATACCATCCACACCATCTGGATGCTTGGCGGTCCACCACTGTACGTTTCACAAGGAGCTTTCTTCCACGTACAACCTCTCTGTGGAATAGTTTATCACCGGCGATTTTTCCGGACCGATACGACCTGGGGACCTTCAAGAAAAGAGCTTACTCCTTTCTAAAGGGCCGGCAACGCACCCGCAATTCTCCTGGTGTTGCGGTTGATCATGGGCGGCGGTAGTCACTTAACATCAGGTGAGCCGCATGCTCGTTTGCCCCCTCTTCTATAAAAAAAAAAAAAAAAAAACCTAAAACAAAAGAAAATTCATATGAACGTAGTAACAGAGAAAATTATTTAAATATGTTGAGTATGCACGGCTTAATACCCGGTCACTACTTACCCACAAGAGAAACCAGTTGCCTAGATCACTTCATTCTAAAGCTAACACAAAGTAAGGTCTATGCTCAAATTGCTGTCTTACTTACAACAATTACTGATCACTCAATGATACTACTAAACCTATCTAACTTAAAATTAATAAATGATTGCACAAAAATAAAAACAATTACAGATTATAAAAGTGCCTTTAACAGCTTATTACAAAATAATCTTACTGAATTACTTTTTTGTGACAATCCACATACAGTTATGGAGATGTTAGTTAATAAATTGAGCAAATCATTACGAGAAAATACAAAGATTGTGCATCTTCCAAAAAATAAACGCATCTTAAAACCTTGGATAACACCTGGCATTGTGCGTTGTATTAGAAATCACAATAATTTGCAAAAAAAGTTGCGTTCCGATCCTTACAATGAAATCCAAAAAATTATATATAAGAGATATCGTAACTTTTGTACTAAAATAATAAAAAAAGCAAAACAGAGTTATGAAAGACAAGTCCTGCAGATGTCTCTCAATAACAGTAAAAGTCTTTGGAGAAATATTAAAAGAATAGCGCATTTAAATCAAACAAAAATTAGTAATACAGATTTATTACAAGCAAAAGCAACACCATTAGATTCGGTAAATTATGTTAATAACTTCTTTGCCAATGTAGGAAAAAATCGTGCCAAAAAATATTAACTAGAAATAACAATATTAAATGTATAACACTGGTTGGACAACCACAGCTTTCATCCTTTGTCTTGCTAGATACAGATCCTTACGAGGTACATGGTGTTATCATGAGCCTAAAATCAAACAGTGCTCCTGGATGGGATAACATTCCAGCGCATTTTCTAAAACTTGCAGTAACTCAAATTACTCCTATAATCTGTCACTTTGTAAACATTTGTTTTAAGCATGGCGTTTTCCCTCAACCTTTAAAACAAGCTGTTATAACACCAGTGTATAAGAATGGGAATAGAGGTGATGTTAGCAACTACAGACCTATAGCAGTACTACCCTCACTTTCTAAGATATTGGAAAAGCTTATCAACACAAGATTATTAAGTTATCTTACTAAGTTCGATATCTTGTCTGACTGTCAGTATGGATTCAGAAAAGGTAAATCCACTGAAGATGCAATCTTAGCTCTTAGCTCGTATATAATTAACAATTTAGATAAGGGTAAAAAATGTCTTGCAGTTTTTCTAGACCTTAAAAAGGCCTTTGATGCTATCTCTATCCCCATCCTTTTACAAAAATTAGAAAACATCGGCATCAGAGTTGACATTGTTTAAGAATTACTTATTTAACCGTACACAAAAAGTTAAAGTAGGACAGTTTATTAAAGAGGACACCTACACCACTTACGGCGTACCACAAGGTAGTATTTTAGGCCCAACATTGTTTCTAATTTATATCAATGATCTATGTAATCTGAAAATTAATGGTGCCCGTGTGTTCACATATGCCGATGACACAGCTGTAGTTTTTACTGGAGCATCGTGGGATGAGATTCGTAAAAATACAGAATCTGGTCTTACTATAATTGCAAGCTGGCTTCAATCAAATTTTCTAACGTTTAATGCACTTAAAACTAATTATATTTGTTTTACTATTAAAAACCGAGCTCAACCAGGAAGTAACTTTAACATAAAGATACACACTTGCAACATTGACGAAGTTCAAAATTGTAACTGTTCTGTCATTACGAAAGTTTCTTCAACCAGGTACTTGGGGATCATTATAGATGAACGTTTAACTTGGCATAAACATATCGATGTAATAACATGTCGATTTAGAAAATTGGCCTGGATTTTTAAAACGCTAAGACATATTACTTCAGATACGCTCATTAACAAAATTTATGTAGCATTAGCTCAATCGTTAATAACTTACTGCCTTCCGATATGGGGTGGAGCAACAAAAACAAAATTGTTGCAATTAGAAAGAGCTCAACGTGCCTTAGTAAAGACAATGTACTTTTTGCCTTATAAATTCCCAACTAAAAGCCTGTATTTAAAAACTGATATACTAAGTATAAGAAAATTATATACTTTGCACACAATATTAAAAAAGCATAAAGGTTTAATTTTCGACACAAATACTTTGAACAAAAGAAGAAAAGACATTGTACTTAATTCATTTTGTGTTAAAACTGCATTCGCTAGACGTCAGTTCATTAACCAATCTATCTATCTATATAATTTTGTCAACAAAAAGCTTAATATTTACTGTAGAAATACCAAGGACTGCAAGATTTTGATTATAAATTGGCTAAAGACCCTGTCTTACGAAGACACAGAAAAACTTATGTTTCGACACATAGGGTGAGAGAGAGAGAGAAAAAACCACATAACACACACACATACACACACACTCACACACACACACACACGCACGCGCACACACACACACACACACACACACACACACACACACACACACACACATTTATTTTTGAATATTGTATTTCCTTTTTTTTGTATAATATTTTTTTTATGTAATCTCACGTCTCTTGAACGTTTTGTTTGGCTATGGAAGAGCGGGAGTCTCTGACACAAGTGCCTTAAGGTACTTAAAAGATGCTCCCTACCCTATGCAAATTGTAAATAACAAGAGAAATAAACTATTATTATTAAAAAAAAAATTATGTATGATCATTTATTGAATAAACAAGTTTTTTCTAAAAAAAATGGTTCTATTTGCTGTATTCAAGAATTGCTGAAATTAATATTATAAATTTAAATGAAATAAAAGTGTCTGTCGGTAGAATTAAAATCTCATTCAGGCTCATTCAATTCTTCGGGCTATATGGCCGGCTTATTGCCACTTCAGCTTACTGATCCCTTGGCCTGTCTCGGTCGTTCATGATTAAATATAATGATGGATATAAGTTAGTACTAAGAGCTCATTAGAAAAAAATAAATAAAAAAGTGTCTCTCTGTAATATCTCTATATCTGCCTTTTATCGGGGCCAGGGATAATTTACCATGCTCTCACACAAAAGCAGTTAAAAAGTTCATATGGTGAATGTAGAAATCCGGAGACCCTTTTGACTAGAAAAGAGTCATTCCATCATATTCCTCACGGGTAACAACGCATCTGTATTTTGATTCTTAATCGAGGATAGATGTAGATGTCTATTGGCACAGCATCCACTTACCGTCAGGTGAAGTCAGTGCTCGTTTATTACCCTTATTCTATAAAGAAATGAGCGTAGTTCTACTACTTTCTTATATCATAAATGCAAAAATTGGGGTTTCGTTGTATCCCCACATTATGGCCGTTCTTCACTAGAAAATAATTGCTTTAACAAGCAATATGTTATTACCGTGAAATTGAATTCCTCTGTGCGTTAAGCACACACTGAATTCCTTACGCAAGGAACGTTGTACTATAATCCGACAGAAAAGATGGAAAACTTTTCAAATTGTTAGTTTTTCAGTCAATAATAAGTAAGAAGATATTCATTATTAAAAAAGTGATAAAATATCCATGATTTTCTTTTTTCTTCTCTATCGTGAGGGCAACTTAAGTACATAAATTACACGAGGAAAACATCTAGATACAGAACAAATATTTGTATGCCATTAAAATACTTGTCATGTGCAGCATTTGAATGCTGCGTGAGTTGTCGGTTAAGCTAAGACGGGTGAATGGGATGGATAAGAAAGTACTGTTTTCTTTTATAAAATAAGTGTGACAATAAGGGTGCCCATAGACATCTTCATCTATCCTCGATTAAGAACCAAAAATGTGGATGCGTTGTAACTTTTTAGAATCCCTCGTTAACAGTAAAAAGCACTCTTTTGACAAAGAATATAATATATTTAATGATTACATAAAAGATAATAATGTTGATATAATGAACTTTCTTGTACTTTTTTCATTAAACGAACTGCTAAGAAGAGGATAGTCTACAAGTGAATTTCATGATGCTTCTTCTCCCAAGGCTTATCTACATTAGGGGGATGAGTCGAATAGAAGCGATGGCTTAGCTTTTAACTTTCAAAACGTGCTTTGAAAAATCAAATTTTGAATGGAAGTATATTGACTTTGACTTTGATTCTGTTGCGTTAAAAATAAATAGAAATTACTTTATAATCGCAAAGCAATCGAGCATGATCTCAACAATTTGCTGAAATAATGTGGATATCCGTGTAATATTCGTAATATCATTGTATAATAGAGCACATTTTGTTTTATGGATTGGATTATAATATTTAATAAGTTATTTGTTTACATTAAAACTATTATAAACTTATGCGGTTGAATTCGCTGGATAATTCGTGGAAATATTGCTATTAGCCGCGCGAGTGCTGCAAACAATTTTAATCTCCCGATATACAACAAATTAACGAATATCTGCGGAACGATTACACAATAACGTAATGAGAAGTTACAGAACCAATTTCATCGTGAAATAAAACTATCTTCCTTAACCTGTTAATAAAAACTTTCATTTAAATGGATCATGTTATAAATTCAAACCATTACTGAAATAGACACTCGTATTAAAATATAAGTAGGTTTGATAATGAATAAGAAGGTGAAAGTATTAGTGAAAAATAAAAACTTAATATCCTGTTCAAAACTAGTGAAGCACAGGGGATCCGATACGAAAACTTGCAATCAAGAAGGCAGAGAGAGTCAGTGCAGAATGTTCTTCCGTTTTGTTATGAAATCCGATGGACTCACATCCGGAAAATTACCATTTCCCATGAAATTAATAAAATGTTTGTAACACTTCTGAGTATAGTAATATTCAGAGCAATGCAATGCGATGCAACAAATAGTCTTTTGTTGTATTAACATAAGAACCCTCAGCATTAACTACGAGTACTCACAACACTGGAAATATTATCAACAGAACGCCATTTGACCGTGAAGTGACGATATAAAATATTCTTCTTCACTACCGTATATTCTTTCGTGAGTATCGTAAGATGCGCAGAGAAAAACAATCAGGAGACGGGCAGCAGCACCTTCTTAATAACATGTAAAAAAATTCAAGTTTGTTTGCCAACCCGCCTGTCTACGTGGCACTTTCTCTTGTGAGTGATATGGCAATTATCTCTTGTGAAGCAATCAATGGGAGAGGCTGTGGTTCAGCGGTGGACTTTCGATAGGCTGTAATCGTAACGTTAACACCAGATCAGTAAGCTTAAGCGACGTGGGCCCAGCTATACCTGCAGTACAAGCCGGGTAAAGGTAAACGGAGTATAGAATGGCTCCTTATTTGTAGGAGTGACAACCTGATAAGACATTCATGACGTCGATGCGTGCAAGTGAACCGTGACCATATTTTGTGTGATTCCTTGGGGAGCCCTTTGTTCGGTATAGGACTTGTAAAGAGCTGTAATGACGATGATGATGATAATGACGATGATTCATATTGTGATGAACTCTCAAAGTGCTAAGTATCATGGAGGAATTGGTTTTTCTAAGTAAATACAGAAAGGGAACGGTCTGTTGCAGTAAAAATTTGGTGGAATTAGTTAATAAACCTAAATATACAAAAGATTTTTTTCTCTTATATTTCGAAGAGAGGTAAATAATTTTTTTTTTCATTTATTATTGTTTTCCAATACAGTTAGAATTATAACAATTAATAAGGTGTAAACATAAACTCTTTTGAGTTTTACCGTACACCCTGAGCCGTCGTTATACATTAATAAAGATTAAGACTATTTATAACATATTTGCTACAAACTTCATACATCCATACTTAAATAACAATCACAAGACTGCTACACATTTTGTAAACACAATGAGGGTATATCACAAGATAAGGTTATGTAAAAACCTTTTGTGGACTTTCCTATGCAGCAATATCTTCATTTTTTACTACTTTTTATTCTACAGGATGTTTCGTTTAGCAAAACGTTTATAACAGGTATGGTATAAAGTGTGGTTTGTGATTATTATTATATAGTGTTGTTAGTTTATATTTATTATGTACGTGTATTTTATTTAATTGTTTTGTATTTGGATAAATTTGTTATGATATTATACATATTAATATTTAGTGTTTATATTATGTATATGCTTACTTGAATTTATTAATTGCTATTATGTAGATAGATATAATCGTTCTAATGTATAAATTAATGTATATTATTGTTTAGGTAGTGTTTAACAATTATAATGCGTGTTATGTGTATTTATTTTTTATTGTTTGTAAAAAATATTGTTTCAAGGTGTTTTTTATATTTTAGATGTTATTTTTTCTTTAATAGCATTAGGTATACGGTTAATTAGGTAAGGTATTATGTAATTTAATCGTCTTTTACCATACAGGTTATTATAAGAAGGTAGTTGTAGTTTGATGTTATCTTGCCTACGGATTGAATAATTTTTGTACGGTTTTTGTAGATTTTCAGTAAAATAATATTGTGATAAAAGAATTAGTTCTACTTTTTCATGAATTGGTAATATTTCACAAAATGCAAAGAGCTTACGGTAATCTTTAAAGGTGTTTTTTATTTTTATAGGAACTATTCTTTTTAGTATACGTAACTGGAGTGAAAAAATATTGTCTAGGTTTGTTTTAGAGGTTCTTCCATAACTGGACAACCCGTAGGATATTATAGACTCAGCCAGGGACTTATAGAGTAGTAGAAGTGTTTTATAAGGAATTTTAGGTTTAATAATTGAGAATTTGGCTAAAATTACCCTTAGTTTGTCGCTCACATGGTTAATATGCTCCTTCCAGTTTAGCCGATCGTCGATTACGAGTCCAAGGTATGTATATTTACTTACTTGTTCTATAGCATCACAGGTACATTGCAGAGTATTATTTGATTGTTTTAGATGTAGACATTGATGGTTGTGTGCTATAAGTTTTAATCTAAAAGTGCTTCTGTTTTTACTAGAGCTGATGTAAATTAGTTTGGTTTTGTTTGAATTAAGTACAAGTCCAACATCATGAGACCATTTCACTAATACGTCAAAATCGCTTTGAAGTCGAGTAAGGGCCTCTTCGATGTCTCTTCCTGTGGCAACTAAGCATGTGTCGTCCGCAAACTGGTACAGCTCACACTGTTTGATTGCGTTTGAGAGATTATTTACGTAGGTAAGGTAATGCAAGGGTCCTAAGACGGAGCCTTGGGCAGTACCTTCTGTTGCTAAAACTGAGAAACTATCTGCATTACTGACCCTGGCTTGATAGCTTCTATCATGTAAGTAGTTTTCGCACCAAGTTAATAGATTACCTCTGACCCCACCGTCGTTCAAGCTTTGTAGAAGCTTCTCGTGTCTGAGAGTATCAAATGCCCTGCTATAGTTAACAAAAACTACCAATATATGCTCTTTTTATCTAAATGGTTATAAATGCTGTCAGTGAAAGTGGATAGCAGTTGTGTCGTGCTTTTATGTGGTTGAAATCCATATTGGTTGCAAGTTAGTATACTGTTATTGGCATAAAAGTTTTGTATTTGAGTTCCTATATATTTTTCTACTACTTTATTGATCGTAGGCAATATGGTTATTGGTCTATAGTTGAGGTAGTCTGGCTACCTTTTTTATGAATTGGTCTCACAATGCCGGTCTTTAGTAATTTTGGGTATTTTCTAGTGAGAATGCTTGCGTTTATTAGTTTAGCAATGGTTAATGAAATTTTGTCACATATCTTTTTTATATCGATGGCTCTTATCCTATCTATTCCAGGAGCTTTGTTACTATTAAGGGATTTTATTATTTTTGTTATTGATTTGGGTTCTGCAGACCTAAATCTCATACTCACGTTTGCTGATACTGCATAGGTTTTTTGTCGAGCAGTGGTTCGGGACATTTTGATATTATTTGTTTGACACTATTATTGAATGTGACAGCGAATTTATTTGCAATATCTTTCGATGATTTGTTATTACTGCCAAAAAAGCGTTCTAAGCCTTCATTTATAGACGATTTTATTCTACCTGTTAATCTGTTTAAGATAGACCACAAATTTTTAGTGTTTCTTTTGTTGGATATTATTTCTGACTTAGTGTTTAGGTTTTTAGTTTTTTGAATCAATACATTGGCATTGTTTCTAGCTTTATTGTATTTTAGTTTTAGAATCATATTATTTGTATTTTTTATCCATTGAAGAAATAAATTATCCCTATACTCACAGGCTTTGATGATTTTATTATTTATCCAGTCGTTATTACTTCGCGTACTTTTAATATTAATTTTGATTGAATATTCTGATTTTTTATAGCATTCTGTAAATTTTGTATAAATATAGTTGTAAGTATTTAGAGGGCAGGTCATGTCGTAAGTGGGCGTCCAATCTATCTGTTCTAACAATGAGTTCAATTTATTATTATTTAAACATATTTTATATGTTGGAACATCCTGTGTTCGTGGTCCGACGCAGGCTATTATAACCGCCCGATGGTCGGCCAGTGTCGTACCGATTGCCGCTGTGTATAGGTCTTGTGTACGGGATCGTGCGTAAATGTGATCTATGCAGGTTTTACTTAGCTTTCCGTTATTTAGTTCGTTCCTTGTATGTGCTGTGATCCCGCACAAAAGACCTAAGCTGTGTAACGTGTTGTTGTATTTATGTTTTGCAGGATTGTCTAATTTCAGGTTAATGTTTGTATCACCTAGTAAGTATAAATCGGTTTCACAAGAGTATTTGTCGATTAGGTTCACGAGTTCGTCAATAAAAAGGTTTTTACTCGAGCTAGGAGGGCGATATACGGCACATACATTCGTAATGTAATTTAAGTTAGTGGTGATTGTAAGTAATATGTTTTCGAAGTGTATTGTTTTGATAGTTTTTATGTTGCATTTGTGTTTATTACTGACGTAAATAATTATACCGCCACCCCTTCTAGTTTTTCTTAACGCAGTAAACATTTGATAGCCATTGATATGAAACAAACAGCAAGTATTATCCATTACATTAACTTCAGTTAGAATTACGACATCAATAGGTTTATTTGACGTTAGTATACATTGTTCAAGTGCTGTGAAATTTTTAATTAGGGATCTGATATTAAAATGAACGCACAATAGATTAACATGGTGCTTAGGAATTTCGTTTAGAAATTGATTTATATTTAGACAGTCAGATATCTCACAGATGTCATCTAACATATTTCGAGTTATAAAATGAGTTTAGACCTTACGGCTAGGTATATGGATAGGTACACAATTAAGAAGACTTAGTTAGAACATTTTGGTAATGCAGGGTTTTCAATGTGTAAATTTTTGATCCGTCATCCTTACGTGCCTTAACATATCCCTTTTTAAACCATACGTACTTATAATTCTGATTGTTTTTTAACTGCTGCTTCGCCTGCCACAATATTATTTTATTATTTTTTGTCATTGCTTCTCTGATGTACACGACACTATTGCTGTTCATTTCTGTAGGATATATATCTGCTACGGTAATCTTAGTGGATTTTGCTACTGAGATCCATTTCTCTTGTGAAGGCTCGTCTTGCAATTCAACCTTTATATTCGCCGGATGGTCTTTTTTTCCAGGAAGTCTTCGAATACTTTTTATTCCTTCGAGGGGCTGTTGGAGTTTCAGAGCGATGCTTTCCACCAGTTTTTTGACATTTTCTGTGGGCTGGTAGGGAATATTTGATATTTCTATGCAGTTTATAAGTTTTTCTTGCTCTATTTCTTGTAGTTGCTGTTCAAGGGCACCTACCCGCGTTTCCAAATTGTTGTTCTTATTAGTAAGCTCTATATTTTTTCGTTCAAGAACTTTGATGGTTTGTTTAAATGCATCTATACACTCGACCACTTCTTCTAGCTTGGCACTATGAAACTGTAGGGACTCATTCAGTTCCCGCATTTCATTTTTTATTGCTTTTTCAACTTCCCTACTTATTGAACTCAGCAAGTTTTTGGAGTTTATTAAGACGCGTTCATCATCTTCTCCATCGTCTTCTTCCGGGATTACAATAGATGAATTCCGTCTCGGTGATTCCTGCTGGCAATCAAGGCAAGTCCACTCCAGGCTGGAGGCCGCTTTCAGTGCTGCGATTTGTTTGTTTGTCAGGCCACTGCATTTCGTGTTAAGATGCACAATTTTTTCACACTTACTACACTCCAATCCGGGAAGAGATTTTGTAAATGATTTTTTACAAATATCACATTTGGACATTGTCGGTACTTTTAAATAATCCGATTTACTCATTACAAAACGTGTAGCACTTACGACTGACGACGACTGACTGAATTCATTTGCTAATTCAATTTGCAGTGACGGATAGACAAACCTCGAGATAACTACGGATCATTTGTTTCTTTAGAGCTGGGCTCGACCTCGTAATGGACAACGAATTACGGTAAGGCGATACTGTCAGTTAGTGTTGCTGTGAGTATAAGTATGATATTCATTTGCTTAGCTTTATGTAATAGGCTACTGAGAATTGTTTATCACAATCGGATGATCATACAATATTTAAAAAATAATATCTGTTCTAGAATTCAATAAATATTAAAATATAGCTTTTTAGGACAAAAACCTTCAAAGTCTACTTCGATTGTGATTATTATATCATTTGCAACTTGATTTGTGATCATTATGTGATTGCATTGATAATTTACCGTGCAGTTGTGGTGTAATATTATCCATCAGCCCATATCTTCCTGTGGGTGTCCCTAGAGGCTACAGAGGGAAACAAATCAGGATATGGACAGCAGCGTCTTCATAATAAAGACGAAAAATAAAAAAACTGCGGATTCCAACCCGCTTGCCAAGTGTGGTAATTATGGCAAATACCTCCCCCCTACAAGACAATCCACGGGGCAGGCCTACGTTCAGCAGTGGACTTTAATTGGCAGTAACGGTAAAGAATCGTTTCTGACAAGTAGGTACATATTTGACTTGTGAGATTTATTTCGTACTAGCGGCTACGTGTGGATGGGATCTATTACATAATCAAAGAGCATTTATTTAATTACCTATATGTTTTCAAATAAATTTTTTCAGATATAATATGGCCCAGGTGCCTCCTGACATTGCTTTCTATATCTCCGTAAAGTTTCATCACAATGGGTTCAGTCATTCCCGAAAATTAGCAAGTACCGGAAGGATCGGAAGATGGACACATTTTAAAAATGATTGTATGTCTCTTAATGGTATGCAAATAGCCCCATTGAGTGTCTTAGTAGCAAGTTATTTCAATAGTACAGACTGAAACTTCAACTTTATTTATATGTATAGATTACATGTAAAGCAAAAATAAGTTTCTTGTTTTTTTTTTATTTACCATTCCATACCATCTTGTTACGAAACCGTAACAATGTGAATGGGAGAAGCCTTAAGAATTATATGGACATTTAACGAATATAAACTACCTCATAATATCTCTGGTAATACTATCTTGTATGATGAGAAGCACAAAGACTTTTAGTCTAGTACAGAGTAAAAACCTACATCTCCTATTTCTACACTCTCACATGTATTAACCAATTTGATTACTCTTATATTATTAAACAATTGGATGATGTTTTAATAAAAAAATATCGTATTGGGTAATAATATTGGCCAAGAAATCAAAAATCATAATCGTCATGCGAAACAATATACTTATAGTCGAATAGAAAACCTGGTCCTATTTTGAAGTCGGCTAAAAACAATATACTTTTCTTTAACGTAAAAATTTTCTAATTCAATTGTGTAGACAAAGTAACAAAATTAATACCTTTTCTATTTACGGCCGGGTAATTGCCACTTTTTCATCGATTCATTGGGTTATGTCGGTCACTTTAGTTCTACTGCGTATACCTTAAGAAGTCTATCACGCACGAAAACTTTTAGAAGAACTACCAGATTTGAATTAATGTTGCCGAAATGCGGTCACTAAAGAATATGTTAGGGAAGACTCTGAATGACACAGTGAGGAATCTTGTGATAAGAGAAAAGTGTGGTTTCGGTACTAACCCTGAGCTTCGACGTTAAAAAATTAAAACTTCGATTGTCAAACGGCAAATTTTTCAGATAGACTATCGCTTAATGAGCCGTGGTGGCACAGATGGTTAGTGTTCGCTGTAAATCTCACAGTACGCGAGCAACCCGGGTTCAACCCCCTCACAGACACCGATGAAATTGGTAATTTAATTTTATGCGTTGATGTACCACGTGCTCGGCGGTGAATGAACACTTACTTGCCCTATAACCCTCTTAGAAATGAGAGGAGGTCTGTGTCCAAGAGTGGGACGTTTGAAGGCTGTAACTTTATCTTAACTTTAACTACCGTTTAGAAATAAAGTCCTATGATCGGATAAGAAGCAGCGAGAAAAAGAAACCGTGGGTATTCTCAATCAATTAATTTTTTTTAGGATTATATATTACAAAAATATCCCATATAGTAAAATTATTTGTATATTCATCGATATAATTTATGTTCTGTGATACACTAAAAAAGTCATTTTTAACTTATCTTTTTATAGTGAACCCTAGTAGACAAGCCCCTACAAGCACAAGCAACATCTGTCCACAGGCATGATGTATGCGACTGCCATCGCCCTTCTCAATCGTGTTAAAGGGCAGTGAAATACCCAACACACAAAGCCATCGCATATAGGGTTCTCATAAATAACATAAAAATAATTATGTTTGTTGAAGTAAATGATTTTACAACTTTACAGCGATGAGTTTTCTTTTACAAAAAATAACTATAATAAAAACAACGACAACTTATGATACATGTATACAAAATAAAACTTAATGTTAATAATTTAGATTAGTGGCGATAGTGGTATCATACCAGCAGCGCTGCTGACGTATGTGCTGAGATTGGATCGTGTAGTGCCGGAAGACTATCTACTACCCAATATCGTCCCGTGAATGTCGTCAGAGGCGACAGAGAAGAACAAACCACCTGATCATCATCAGCAGGGTCTTCCCAATAACACCTAAGAAATAAAACTACAATATACAACCAGCGACTGCTAAGTGTGGCAACTATGTAATATCCTTCTAATAATGCAGTCTACGGGAGGTCTTCGTTCAAGAGCAGACTTTGATTGACTGTAATAAATAAATTGGTTGATTAAAAGTTAATGTAAATTTAATATCCGTTTGGATACATCTACAAATTACAAATTTATAATGATGAACATTTTAATAATAATAAAAATTTACATTAGAACATGATTAACTTAAAATATTTGTCGGCGCATATATTAACAATTGCCTATACTGAATGTATAGTGCAGTGTTCAGTTTTAATGCTAATAATCTAAAATGGAGAAGATAACAAGGTTACAATAAAATATTTTAAGTACGTAGGTAAAATGTCTAGACCAAACACATAATTCTAATTTTTATTTCACATCGATCGGTGCACTATTACCGAAGTTATAAGCGTGGAAAGTTTACGTACATTTTCAAAATCTCGCCCGTGCCCGCGAGTAACGCGTGACGTCATAGATTCCATGCGGCCGCGCCGCCATACCGTTCCAGGGCGCCGATCATACGTTTGTAGTTATTGCATTAATATATAAATCAATGTTTGTAGTAGTATTTCGCGGATGAGTTGTTAGCCGTCGTGCGCTCTGGTGTTTTTAAGTATTTAATGATGGAAGAAGGGTTTCAAAAGGTCAATCTGACAACCTTCCAATAGTCCGTGACATGATGGTGGCGGAATATTTTCTAAGAAACAAAGATTTTGTTGCGGCTGAAATACGCATAAGATAGTATTTTATAACCTAGGTACCCATTATTACATTAACACTTCTGGGTTTCATTTGCTAATGATAAGAATAAGTGTAACAAAAATACGTAAACATTCCTTACCTACCTACTTACTATCTGCCTCTAAATAAGTTTTGTTTTCTTATTCTTCTTAAGTGCACCCTGACCTTTTTGTGGTTTTTATGGTTAAAAAATCCTGTTGTATATAAAGAAATTTACTACAAATATACCTTCGGTGTATAAAAATATGATTTTATCTAAAAATCAGATGTTTTCAATATTAATAGAAAAAGGGTCGCATTATTATTATGGTTAAAAGCGTAGTTGTATATTCTTCAGGCAAGGGATCAATGTCAATATTATCATCTAGAGTAGTAACAGGATCGACAACATATCTATGCTCAATTTCTTGTGAAGTAGTGGCAATCGCATGTGCAACTGTTTCTGACCTAGATTTGGCATTTAGTTTTGATAGTAAAAATCTTTGTGGTTTTTCTGTATACCGATTTTGACAAGCAAACTAGTGAGGCAAAACATCTTTTTTAAGTTTAAGGGGACCACCAACTGGTTTGTACTTCACGTAGTTTTCCATATCGTTTTCGACTTAGAACAAAATACAAACTTATTTAAAATCTATAAAAAAATAAGGAACCCCGTAATTTGTATTCCATCAATATTTAAAATATGTACCAACTATGTAATACATAAAAATAGGACAACATGAAAAAAAAATTTACGTGCTTCACTTCATAATCGAATTTCTTCCATCATTTGCGGCCTGCAAAGTATGCAGGTTGAACAGCTCTGCGATGTGTTTAGTTTTTGCTCGAATTTTTGCTCGTAAAAATATAAAAACGTTTGTTAACATATTCCATATTTAACCTTTATACTAATGCATTATAAACATTTTAAAATTTGCTGCAAACATAGGTAGGTATCTAAACTTACGAACTCACGACAGGTCATTGACTTGTTTACATTACATAAGTAAGTACTTTACCCAAGTTTGGAGGTTTATTTACGCTGAAGTAGTTTTAGTTAAATATGTAGGTATTAGGTATTCTTTCTTCTTGAAATTATAATGATCATTAAGCGTATAAAGCTTCAATGAATCGTTAGTTACTTAAACACTGCCACTCGAGTAGGTACCAACATGCCTAATAGAAAGCATTTACTACCAATAACCAAGAGCTATCATGTGAAGATTATTATTATTTGAATACTTACATCGAAATGATCACAAACAACAATATGCTACCGTGTTTGGTCCTAAAGGATGTGCTCTTCTCATAGCATTTGTCCGTTTATTTCTGAGGGTAGGGTTTCTAGGCACATTAAAAAATAACTCTTCAGGTGTTTTTGTGGCCGTATTTTGACATTGAGACACAGCACAATATTTAATAGATGGTGTCATGTTCTATAATGTTTCTTGTTAAAAATATATAGCAAGTAAATCGGCGCGCGACGGGCACATTCGAGTAAATGTTTTGATTTTCTAAGTGCGCGTCGGGTCTCTCGCACGAAGATGGTAATTGTGACGTCATCAACGATGTCGCTCTCGGCCCGCGGCTTAGACCGCAAATGTTAACTTTGCGCCTTTATATCTTGGTCAGTTTTGAAGATAGAAAAAAATTAACATTAAATTAACGCGGTTATTCTCGTAATTTTTTGTAGTTTTTTTTTGGCATATAAAACAAAAAATGGTTATCTTCTCCATTGCGTAAGTAAGAGAGCAAGTTGAAAATCCGCTCGCATACTTTTATTATTTTTAACATTTAACCTTATCCTGTTGTATTAACGAGATCAGAAGTGGGAACTCATATTGTATTTGCCAACATGTCATATAATATACAAAATTTTTATATAGCAATTTAATAAAGCTAGCTAGCTAGTACACACGTATGTAGCTTGAAGCTATTAAGTTATTAAACAATAGTATTTTAATTTATAATAAAAATGAGCAGATTGTTGTCAAGTATTATTATTTAGGTATATTATATTTTTGTAATTGATTGATACAATTCAAAAAAATATTGAATTCCATTTTTTACTCTTTTGAGGTGACAACACTATTTTTTGTATATTTTAGTGTCCATGTAACGAACTTAACCTTTCTCTTCTATCATATTATACCTAACGTTATTTTTTGAATGAAAAAATGTCTTATTAAACATTTCTACATTCCACGTAAAGAAAAGTAGTAGTCCTTAAAATATTTTTGTCGTACTGATTCAAAGTGAAAAACTCCTACGTCCATTATTAATTTTTATTTTTTAAACCCTTACAACATGGCGCGAATTTCAAATTTTCAAAACTATAAACTGTGTTTTGTTATTGATTACGGAGTAATGTAGTTGTAATTTTTTTAAATTGATTAAAACGATGTTCACTATCGGTTTTAATCATCGGATACACATTCTGAATACAGTCGAATGCTGTCAAATGCACTTTCTGTATCTTATTTCCCCGTATCTGTTACACTCATGTAATAAGATGGAAAGTAGGCTAAGATGCTGTTTCAAAATGCGATAAGACTTCACTACCATGTCTGAAGGAAGATGTCTCCTTTTTTATTGATGACCATTTTTTTAAAAGCCCATATTAAGTGACATGCGTGATTCATGAATGTGCTGTATAAGTTATATTTATAAAATGTTTCCAAAGTAAAACAACGCGTGATTGATGAAAACAGAAGCAACTGATTAAAACGTTAATCCCGCATCCATACACGAAATGAGTCCGTTTACGGTAATTAATGCTTGAAACTCACGGAAAAGTGTTGGAGCTGTCAACATGACGTAAATTTCGAACCCTAGGTAAATATTAATCATATTTTTTAAACATTATGAGCTACTGCTTACCGACCTGGATGTAAGGGGTGTTTTAGTCGACGATAATAATGTGCACTGATTTAGTTAGCGTCTATTTCATTCATAATAGAGTAATACTAGACGGCTTCGTAGCACAGTAGCTTGGCAATGACTTGCAGCGCTAAGCACGCCGGCTTTGAATCTTCGTTAGAAAAACAACAACATTAAGCTACTTTACGCTGGTATTAGGTGAGAGCGTGGTCCTTCCCCGGTCGAGCCGACCCATTCGTGATACAACTATCAATCAAAATGCTGATGTGTTGTCACACCGAAGAACTAATATGGAATGCCTCGTTTCCAGTAAAAAAAGCCTTTGGTTTTTTACACTCACTATACGAAACACTAAGCAACAACAGCTGCTATTGCACGCCGGTATTCTGTGGAAGTGTGGTCCTACCCCAATCGTGCCAACCTATTCGTGCTACAAACATAATATATCTGTAGCGTGACTGTATCACGTATTAAATAACTTTATAACCTTGACAACCCAACTGCATTTTGATTTTTAGTAGAGGATGATTGTATATGACTATGGGCCACAGCACAGCATCCAATTACCATTAGATGGATTGTGTGCTCGTTTGTCACGCTTATTGTTTCCAAAAAAGAGAAGGTTATTGCATAAATATATCTATTTTTATTTTGTCAGATGCTACATAGATGAGAAATTGCATTAAAGATTTTGCAACCGGCTTCAACAAATCAGTTTACATTAATTCCTTCAGAGATTTATTCGAATACGTCACGTGAGAGATAAATATTCAAGTAGACACTTTTATTCGTTATCTCCCCGGAGCACTGCCTGCTGCGAGTGACACAGTTGCTTTGCATATTGTCTGCACTAGGGTTGGGGGACAACTACGCAATAATGTAGTAAATGAAAATTAGCAAAGTTCTATATGAACATGTTTAATTAAAAAATAATCAGTATTACACACATAACTAACGCTTACTAGATGGTAGGACTGCCTAGGATTTCATCAGGTTAGGTACCGTCTTCTTTCCAGTTTCTGTTGCCTAACATGAGTGTCCGCACTGCTGTGTTCCGGTCTGAAGGATACAGAGAGCTTGTATAACTACATGCTGTAAGTCATTACATCTTGGTCTTCAGAGGTGACGAGACGCATCTGTAGCCTTCTTTCTTTGAAGTTAGCTGCAGATGTATATGGACTGCAGTCGCCAATTACCATCAGGCGGACTGTAAGTTTGTTTATAACTTTATTTTATATAAATAATTGAAACATCTTCCTGGAGTTTGTTTTACCACTAATTTATCAAACAACTGTAATGATAGAAACAAAATTAAGACGAATCTAACGGAATTCCGTATATTAAAAACGATCTAGTAGTTTCAGCTACAGAGTGTAACAAAGAAATATATATTCATACACTCAAAAAGCATTACTTTCCTGTTGGGGATGTCGAGTAAAATTTACTTTCAGCATTACAACCGACAAAAGTCCACTGCTGAACATTGGCCTCCCCAATAAATTGCCTTATAGAGGCGATATTTTTCTAATCCTTCGCGTAGTCGCCTCTATGACACCAGCGAGACTAAGTAGATTGTGGACATGTTTTTTATCCAATTGCCCCCAGAGTATGTATGTACGTATGCCTCTTCTTTTGCCACACTCTGTAGCCTAAATGGCTTAATATATTTTAAAATATTATGAGGTGTCGAAAAATTTAAATAATTAAGAGGAAAAAGTAAGTCAGCTCAAATTCTAATTTCGTCCCCACTTGCCCGCGCGTCGTATGCTATGTACCGATATGTTTGTAATCACTAATACTGTAAGTAGAAAGGTCGTTAGACACTTATTTCATTAGGTTTATCATATTTATGCCTGTTTCTTAACGCCAAGCCAGCCGCTTCTTATTTTTATCACGGTTATTTCCCATTTTAATTTTACGTCGTACTGTTGCGTAATGTATATTCTGATCGTAAGCGACACAACTTCTCCCTTCAAAAGCCTAAGCGATACTAACGGGGCGACAGGAAACAAGCTCAAGACGCCGATAGTTTAGGTAATTTCTTTTTACAGTGAAAATAATGGTATTTTTAAAAAAGTAAATAACATAAGCACTGCTTTATAGTTAGTTCAGTTAGTATGCAAAATTTCATGATCTTATTTAAAGTATTTTATGAATAACAGCGGTTTATTGTTTATTTTGGAGGTAACTTTGGATTTTTTTTCTATTGAGAAAATTTTACGAAATCGTGTTTTCGTCTAACATAATCATTAACATTAATCCTCAACTTTACCATATATTTATTTCAAAATTAATGCTGCAATATTTTCGGTATAACGAAGGATCTTGCTAAGCCACTTGACATTATATTTCCCCTTAATTGTAGGACTGAGTGATACAAAATGTTTCTCTTTTTAGTAAACATTTTTACGCATTCGTTTCTCTTTATATTACTATTTAAACGATAAGACTTGTTTTATTTACCAATGGTTCTGTATTTTATGTATAACTACTTTTATTGTGTTTGGCCTTAAAATGGCTAAAAATTAATAATGTCATTGAAATTTATTCCGACACTGCTGCTCCGATTAGAGATTCTCATTTTGAAGAAAAGTACACAGTTTTCAGTTAAAGTAAAAAATTTAAATTTCTTACGTTAAAAAGATATTATTTCAATTTTTTTTTAAAAACTAACTTTCCCGGCGACTTCGTCCGCGTGAAATTTATTTAGAGTAGAGAACCGGTGACCGTTTTCACTAGAAATGAGGCATTTCACCTCAGTTCTGAAAGATCGCATCTTCATTTTGATTATCGGATGTAGTATAGATGTAAATCTCTACGGGTCAGGAACTACTTATCGTTACCATGCTTAATTGTTACTTATTCCATAAAAAATGTCGATAAACCACCACAAAATGATTTATTTGAAAATCTTTAGGGCTCTTAGGAACGAAAAATATTACAATTATTAACATATGTATATATATATATATATATATATATATATATATATATATATATATATATATATATATATATATATATATATATAAAGTGTATGGTATCATATTTTTGCAATAGATGTAAATTAAAAAAGAAAAAATATTACAACCCGAAAGGTCTCTTGAAACGAAGTTCCATCAAGTATAAAAAGTGTAACGGAAAAATATGTCAACGTTTTCTTAACCGCCAAATTCCGATTACGAGGAATCGAAATCGGAATTTGGCGGTTGTTGATTGGCCGTGATTGATGGGTGAGGCTACTAAGACTACCTGAGGACGGAAAATTCATCTAGAAACGTCATTATCCATTTTAACTAACTGGTGATGTAGAATAGCTTTACCCTTTCGGAAGGGTCAATGCGTTCCAGCTTCTTCAGGGCTTTCAAAGAATATGCATTCAACAGTTTCCTGAAGATATATGTAAAGGATTTATTGAATCCTTTACATATATCTTCAAGAAACCAGGTTTTTAAATCGGTTTTCAAACATTTTTGTAGATTTTAGTTTATTCTCGCTGTACCAAGAGTATTTAAAAAAAGAGAAAATTTTGAATAAGCAATTCAGACTAAGCAGAACAATATTCTAGCGTGTAGCGGCGGTGTAAGAATATCCAGTACCCCGTGTTGACCTCTGAGTGTCGGAAGAGGCGACAGAGAGGAACTGAAAAGGAGAGGCAGCAGCGTCCTGCTAATGACAAACAACACACCTGTGGGAAGCCTATGTCCAGCAGTAGGCTTTGAAGTTTTCAAACTTACTTGCAATAATTCAAAGTAGTATTCTGTGGGAAATTATTACATTATTTTCATTACATTGTAAACTTGAAGCTTTAAAAAGGGACAGACGAAAAGCTGGATGAAATGACAACTTGGTAAAGGAAACAGTTGTGAAAGAAGAAAAGACTGTTTAGTTATATCTAACAATAATATACGCGCGTGTATAATAATGAAACCAACTTCCTGACTCCGAGCTGTCACTGAGAATTTCTTCACATAAAACCCCTATAACTGATTTTGACCAGACCTGGGATTCGAACCCGGACCCTCATGATCAACAACCTCGTTTACGATAACTACAGGTAGAACAAAGACGCAGGCAAAGTTTGTTATCATTGTTTGGTACATCTAAAAAGGCTGAGGAATAATCATATAATCATAGGTACATCTAAATAGGCTGTTAAAGAAGAATATTGTTATTGTATTCTTTATAATTGTTGTATCTTGAAACGCTTAATATTTCAAAGATTTCCGCTTGTTCCTTGTCTAGATAATACAAGCGCGTAAAAGAACATTGCGCTTGCTTAAACTACCGAGAGGAATTCAATTTCACGCTTATAATATATTGCTATTTGAAGCGATTCCTGTCTTGTGCTCTAGTCTATAGTATCCTTTTAAAGTAAAAGAGGTTGATACGGATTTTTCTAAATGTTTTTATTAAAACCTAGTCGTATTTTGCTGGAGTTTTGACAGCTATACTTTTATTAATAAATAGTAGTTATTTTATATTTTATTGCGAGACTACATCTATCTAAATAAAACTAGTTATTACGGATTTTATCGCTTATGTTAATTTATTTTGTCGTAGCAGTTTTGAGCGATCTACAGCACCCATGGTCACTTGGTTAATTATGTGTAACGTGTGCGTTCGCGTCTTTTATTTTTTGTTACGAATAATTATTTATCTTATTTTTAGTTGACGCTAAAATATTTTCTTTTATTTTCCGCCGGAACAGTTTCAAGTCCGACATTAATAACTCGTAAAGGATGAAATACAAGTAGCGGAACTGTTATGATAATTTAATTTGACGTATAGTTATCAGGCATGACGGCCTGGAATTTAACCGTTTTCACAGTGAAACAACAAAGCGGGACGGCGGCGGGTTTACGTAACGCAGATACAAGTAAAAGGGGAATGCCCAGTCTTCATAGACACTTCGGCCATGAGTGCCCACATATAAAAGCATATAGATATGATAATATGCAATTAAAACAATGAAATGGTAAAGGAATTGCTTTAAAAAAAGTCGGGGTTTTGAAAATATTCGAAGTTTTTATTTTCACAAATGCAGTTTTTTTAACAACTATTTTTATCGATTTTATCGCGTTTTATTTCTTTGATTTTTAATTCCAGACATTTCGGGTGCTTTCCAGCACCCATGGTTACGGCAGACTGAGGTGACCGGCGTCCCAATGTCAGTGTTAACCCGGAGTACCTTCGAATTTTTAATTTTTATTTATTGTCCGATCTACAGAATGAACTTACTGTGTCTAGAAGTCTTGCAGTGGTATGCTTGGGTTTTTAATTTCATTAATTACAGGGTCCTAAGCAGGTGGTAGTACCAAGCCTCCTTCCTAAAAAAGAATTTATATATTAGATATTATATAGAATTTATATAATAAAATACACTTTACGACTAATAGTGATGACTTGCAATTCTAGCCCTAAGTAAAGATCAGCTAGGGCTTAACTTTATTCCTTCCATAATGCTGCTCCTCTGGTTATTACAGAGTTCTATCCGGTAGCAACCATTAAATCTTATATGCTCACCATAATAGTAGCGAGCTTGCTTTAATTGGTATGTGACACAAGCAATTAATATTAAGTCGCTGTAAGTTAAAACAGGAAATTCCCTAACATTTTAAAGTCTACATTTATATTTCTAAAGTCTGCCTGCCCTAGCTCTATTTAGATTGTTTTCCCTAGCATACTCAGAAAAATCATTATTTGTCTCCATATTTTGATGAACTATTTCAAGTATTTGAGCCGCATCATCCCTGTCCCTTATTTTTGTGTGGAATTTTTTAACTATAGCAGAAGCCACAGCAGTCTATCATCAAATGTGTAGAAGCCCTGTTAAAGTAATTTTGATGAAATATTTTAAATTCAGTTTTAAAAATGCCATTCACCACCTCTACTACCCATATCGACACATAGTCACGGCTCTGGATTTATTAGCATATCTTGTCATTAACTGAGATTCATCATCTGCTGGAGACATTTCTGCGACCCTTAGACATCCACATCTATCCTCGATTACAAATCAAAATGCAGATGCGTTGTCACCCGTGAGGACTAAGGTCATTTTCTCATTTCCAGTAAAAAGGGTCTCCGGTTCTCTACACTCACCATACAAAACACAGCAGCATTAAGCTACTATTTCACGCTGGTATTCTGTGAGAGGGTGCTCCTTCCCCGGTCGAGCCGACCCATTCATGCTACAACTATACTTCTAATATAACTGCAGCATGGCTCTACCAAGTATAACACACATACATAGTACTTGTCACTATGTATGTTTGTTATCGCAAAATGTAGTTAATCACAAAAGAGACATACTTGCAATGCTGATGGAACTGTTACAACCTGGTAAAAAACATTGTGCTTTTATATAATTAGTTAGCAGTACACTGTGTGATGTATGATCTAAGCTTTGTTGTTCTGGGTGCAATACATTACTCACTTCAGATTGCAAAGAGGACGGACTAGATGATTCAGATGGTTCCCGTTCTGCAGTTGAACATGATGCTGTTCTATCAGTTCATTGCCAGCAATTATGATATACACGGCATGACAACTGAAATAATGTAAAATACAAAAAATGAAGTCAAAGTGAAAAAATAAAAATAAAATAGATTTATTTCAAACTCAAATATAAATAAAATATTTATCAAGTTAAATGTTACTGCACAAGGACGGATTTAATGCCCTATATTATTTAATAATTAAGGCCTGACAGACTACCAGCAGTCCAAAAACAATGAAAAATCAACTGTCTCCTTTCTTGGTAGTTGATAAAACTGGTCAATCTCATAAATAAGCTAGTATGTTTGTCAGATATAGCTAGGGCAGATGTGAAAAAATAAAACAAGTTCTTGAGTTGATATACAATCAGTGTAAAAACATGTATAATTATCAGATATATGGATCACATTTAATAAATTGAAATGTTAAACATGTTAAACACTTACCTCACGTACCGCAAATAGTTCCTCACGTGGAAAATCGAAGACAAACAATGTGTGTGATCTTATTCTCATAAGTGTCAGTGCCACAGCTGATGTATAGATGTTCAAGACGAACTATTGGTGCATTTTGCGAGTGCCACACTACACGTTCACTGTACTCGAAACTTGTACCTAATAAAGAAGCTACAATTATTATATTGATATTATTCAAGTAAACTCAGTTATAAAGCATTTCTTAGAGGAAGACATACCACATCGTGATATGTACCAACTATTTACCTGCTGTGTTCGAACCAATTGTTGAGAGATCAACAATTGCATTTTACTTTTACAACAAAACAATAACACGTAATTTAATTCTTGTGACATAACAGTGACAGCGGCCTACCTGTCGGATACGATGTTGCCACTTAACTGTCATAAAATCTATGGAATGATATCGATTTTTATTCGATTAATAATATCATAAAAAGAATAATCTTTGACGCGTTTTAAGTTCTGCACGCTTTTTAAAATATAATATCCTTTATTTATTGAAACTCTATTTCAAATGTATTTTTAAGAACAGTTAGCTTGTGCTGTATTGTTTTGTTATGCTTTAGAGAATTCGTGGTAAATCAGCTGGAAATTAACTTCTTGAATTATCATAACATGATTCCATTTTAAATGTTATGTTAAAAACAGATAAGAATAACAGTTAACTTGTGCAGTAGCGTTTTGTTATACTCTAAAGAATTCTTGGTAAATCAGCTAGTAATTCGCTTGTTTAATCATCATAACTATAAATGTGAAGGTTGTCAATGAATTCAACCGAGCCTATAACAACGGTTGTTTTAGTTTTTAACGGTTGACTGCCGCTTTTGATGACTTGAAATTAATAAAAACCTATTTTGCGCAATAAGTTTTTTCTCTTTGGTAATGAATAAACCACAGAAACCCCTTTAATGTATAATAGTCCTTTTTTTGATACAAGTAGCACATTTTAAGGAACCGCAAAAACAACTTTGTTATTTATACAAACACTATGAAAAACAAAATAATTTGTTGCTGGCGATAATGATAGTGGTATTTTGACTCGATTTAAAATATATGCTTGTTACTACTGAACTCTTCATGGGCCTGCGAGTCTGACTCGCACTGAACCACTTTTTTTCAACATTTAGTTTTATTCTAATAAATAGTTTTTTCGTTTAAGCGGAGCTCTTTTACTTTAGGTTTATTACCTCTTTATCTATAATAATCAATCTGAGTAAGTGAAGTGTGTAAATATGATTCTTAAATTGTAAAAATAATAATTGGATTTGAACATCTTAGGTAGGTATTTAGTTTTATTTATTTAGAAAATATTAATCTCACAATTATTTATTGTAATAATATAATTTATCACACAGCTAACGCCCTCATTAGCAATCTAATGGTGAAAGAATTTTCGGTCTAGTAATTTTTGAGATTAGCCAAAAAACGTATTGTTGTGTGAATAAGTCAACTAGCGCCATCTAGTATCAGGAACGAGAGCGAGGGGAGCTCTGCAGAGAATGACATCACACTCTCAACCGACAGCGCCATCCGAAGAACTAAGTTTCTAGAAAATCTATACTCGCAAACTCGTCCCTTTGCGCGCATTTACCTGAAGATTCGGGATGTTTCTCTGCTAATTTAAATAAATAGGCGCTGCAAGATGCGATCGGGACAGAGTTGAACTCAGCGACACAAGCGAAGCTTCGGAGCGGAATTAAGTGAATTAGTGTGTTTAATTATTAGTGTTTTTAGTTTTAATTTGTGTAAAGTAAATTAAAGTGTTAATTTAGGTAATTTTATCGGCAATTTTTATTGTCACGAACCTCAAGCTCGTAACAGTATTCATTGAAAGTGGCGCCCTCTATAATAAAATTAACCCTATATTAGATATCTAAAATTATACATAACAATCTAGTGGTGAAAGAATTCTTAAAGTTGGTCAAGTACTTTACGAGTTAAGCGAATAAAATATTCTTTGATAGTAGCTCCCTCAATAATAAAATGCATCCTACGTTTTAAGCACCATAGCAAAAAACGATTCAACATAGCCTAATCCGCACACACAGTAAAAACATAACCATCCTTTTTCGTCTGTAGTCGGTAAACATTTGGTTAATAACGGTTGCGTATCGACTGCTTTGGATAAATATCCATTGTCAACGGTTATTTTAAACCTATATCATAACATCGTGATAATTATCGAAAGATCATATAAGCATTGTAATAATGACACCATAAGTAATCGATCGAAAAGGGGAATCGATTTTTTAATGATTTTTGTGATTGGCAACATTTTTTATTTTATTCACAGACTAATGAATTACGTATTTACCTAATTTTATTTTTATCTTTTCGGTACTTTTAATTTGTGCAAAAATATTCCCATTGTTTTAGGATAAATGAATACCGCGATTAATAACCATAAATAAAGATATATTTTTTTAACAAATGCACATTGTTGGGCGTTCCATGGCCTAATATGGGCATCCCCCTTTACGGAATTATACGTTGAAAACACTAAGTACCGAATTAAAACTTACAACTTATAACTAAAATTTATATAATTAATTTTCTTAAATCTTAATTTCACCTCATCAATAGAGTGTTGGTAATACTTTAGAGAACCACCCAGGCGAGAGTCTGTCTAGAGAAGTCAATAAACTTGGGTTAGTTTTTATTTAAATAAAATTTGCTAAGATAACGTTTAATGTGTTGACATACAACATTTTACACCATAATTTAGATAAATACAAAACTTGAAGGGCTTTTTGTGTATAAATTTAAACAAGTGCATCCCTAAATGTGGAAAAAATACGGATGAAGATTTAATGTAAATACTTAGACAATTTTTCAATAGAATAAGGGTAAGAAGTGAGCACACAGCCCACCTGATGGCAAGGATGGCCCATAAATATCTTCATCTATTGTCAATTAAGAATCAAAATGCAGATGCATTGTCACCCCTGTGGACTAAGATGGAATGTCTCGTTTATATTCGAACGTACACGAAATTATATACAAAAGAATTGAAATCCACTACCTTTTTCGCTTAAAAACGGAAGGAAGTAATTAAAACAGTCTTGCTTATTGTGTCAATTAAAACTCGTAACTATTAAATTTTATTTATTTGTTTCAGGTACACATTAAAATATGCTGTGCAGTGGCAGCGTAGGGGAATCCATCACTCTTTCCGTTTGTAACGTAAGAAAGGCTTCTTTTCAGGAAGTGTTATTTTTTAGATTAGATTTATTTTATTATATATAGATTATAAGTAAATTTTATTGAAATTTTCAGCTTGACCCTGTTTCTGAGTAAATCTCTGTCCTGGGGAAAACGAGTAAAGAACGCAGCGAGACTTTTCCTCATATAAAATAGGTTGTACAATTATTTAATATACTCTAAGGAACACCTTGGAAACGAACATCTAATTCCCAGGGTTTAAAATCAAGCTTGAGATAATTTGTATTCTATTAACTATATTTTTAATTGATTAAACGGGACAAACAAGCACACAGTCCAACTGATGGTGAATGGATGCTGTGACCCATAGACATCTAAACAAATCTAGATTCGTTGTCACTTCAGGGAATAATAAATCGGACTGAGTGAAATGCCTCATTTATAGTAAGAAGTTGCCCGGTTCTCTACACAGGGCTTTTCTTAAAAGTTTTCCTTTACCAGCAACGAATAAGGAAAGAAAACGGATATGCAATTTTGCTTCCACGCATGCGTGACAGACCGAAGCTAGTGCTGTCATACAAACATGAAAAATAAAAAACAAAAGCGTACGAAACAAAGAAAATCAGACTAGTCAATTTCTTTTCCACAAACCGTAAATTGCATTTTTTAAGACAACATATCACATAAATCAATTGAATGATATCGTACCCAGTGTTTTCATTTCCATTCTTTAAGTGAATGTTCTCCCTCCAGATAAGACCGATTCTGCGATTTAATAAGAATGGGAGTCGGTACGTAGTAAATAATGGCGGCAGTACATCAGCTGAGGTAAAATGTTCAATGCTATAAGACTACCACTTTATAAATATTCCCCTTAAAATAATGCTAAGAATGAATAAGTATTTCAAATATTTTTTCTGTATATATGAATAAAATAAAGCGTCTTTCTGTAATGTTGAAATCACATCCTTCTATTAAGCTCACGGAGTTATTTGCATGCTGCTAAAATATAAGCAACCATGTAAACAATTGTCTATTTGTCTTTGAAATAGCTAAACCGATTGAGACAGAATTTGACGAAAGGATAAACAGGATATAATATATCCGCAAAGCTTAAAGATATTTTTAAGAAAACTGAGATATTGTTAAAATTACTCTATATTAATAGATCCTATCCATGCGAAGCTGGGGTGAGCGCTAATCTAACACTAAAGTAGTAATTGTAGGCTACGCTGTGTTTTGGTAAGATATACCTACGTGGTATGAACGTCGCGGCCCAGAGCCACATGTTGACTTTAAATCGACATGTGACTGCGTACGCAGTTGCGTTGATGTTTCTGTAATTTATTTTCTTCTATCATAAAGTTTTATCACGGTCTTAACCTTAAACAATCATTGCATTGATGTAAAAATTTATGCGTTAAGGGTGAGCACACAGTACACTTGATGGTAAGGGTATATGGCTCATAGACATCTACTCGCGATTGAGAATCAAAATGCCATCTGCATTGTCACCTGTGATGGACTAAGATAGAATGCATTTTTCAGTAAAAAGTTTTTCGGTTTTCTATACTCACCATACGAAACACAGCAGTGTTAAGCCGTTATTTTACGCTATACAATATTCTGTGAGTGTGGGTTTCTTTCCCAGCCGATCTGACCTATTCATGCTAGACCAAATATTTAGCTGCAACGTCGCTCTACCGCATGTACAAAATATGTTTTAATTGAATATTTAAGGTGATTGTTCGTAAAACAGGAGATAATTGAAATATAATCACGTTTTATGTGGTATAGCCATGCTGCAGCTATATTGTGGATGTAGCACGAATGGGTCGGCTCGACCGGAGTAGGACCACGCTCTCACAGAATACCAGCTTGAAATTGCAGCTTAATAGTGCTGCGGTTCTTATGGTGAGTGTAGAGAACTGGAGACCATTTTTAATAGAAACGAGGCATTCAATATCAGTACTCCGGGCTGGCAACTCATCTATATTTTCATTTTTAATTGAAGATAAATGTAGATGTCTATGGCCCACAGCATCCACTTAACACTCAGGTGGACCGTGTGCTCGTTTTTCACCCTTATACTATAAAAAAACATCATTTCATCCTATGACAGCCCACTGCTGAAAATAGGCGTCCTTCATATAGCAGAGTTGGCAACCGCAGAATTTTATTACTTTGAAAAATTGTCAGAAAATCTTCTGATAATTTTGTTGCTCATCTCTTGTTTCGGTTTCCCTGTTTTGCCTCTTACCACATCTACTGGATGACGGAGTAGTAGATACTCTTACGATTACACGGAGTGAAATGAAAACAATGATTATATATTTTAGTTTACTTTAATAATATTTTTATTTTACTTAATAAAAAGGATAACACAATGAACTCATTAGTAAAAGGCGTTCTTCACCAGTCTACTTTTTTATAGAAGAGGGGGCAAACGAGCATGGGGCTCACCTGATGGTAAGTCGACCGCCGCCCATGAGCAACTGCAATACCGGAGGAATTGTAGGTGCATTGCATTTTTGAACAGGAATAAAGCCACTTAGCGTAGTGCGCGTTAAAATCACCGTGGACCACGATCTCTGTGGATGGGACCTGATTCACGGAGTCTGCAGCCATTTGTTTTACTTTTCGGTTGAATAGAAAATAAAAATAAAAATGTATTATTTAAAATTTCACGAAATATAAACAAAAAGCTTAGAAGTTAAAACAGCAATTCATAAAACCCAACTGTGTAAGAAAGTTTACTAAAGGAAGAGAAAAATTGTATACCCTATGTCACTTCCACAAATAGAGCAAATCTAACGACACTCAATATGTTAAAATCCATCAAGCCGTTTAGTCTATAGAGCGTGCCAAAGAAATAGACATACGAGTACATACATAAATACATAGTCTTTTTTTTTATAGGATAGGGTGACAAACGTGCACACAGTCCACCTGATGGTAGGTGGTTGCTGTGGCCCATAGACATCTACATCTATCCTCGATTACGAATCAAAATGCAGATGCGTTGTCACCCGTGAGGACTAAGATGGAATGCCTCGTTTCCAGTAAAAAGGGTCTCCGGTTCTCTACACTCACCATACGAAATACAGCAGCATTAAGCTACTATTTCACGCTGGTATTCTGTGAGAGCGTGGTCCTTCCCCGGTCGAGCCGGCCTATTCGTGCTACAACTATACTACTAATATAACTGCAGCATGGCTCTACCACGTAAAAAAGTAGTCTCGAAAAACATTACCCATTTTCTGGGACAGTCGCGTAAAAAGTATTAAAACGATTTTATGCAAACATCGTTAGTTTTTTCTCCATATAATATATTAATTCTAAGTCACACTACTTGTTTTATGAAAACATCCATTATAGTGAGTACGGTCGGGTGCAGTCATGAAGAAATCACCGTACCGCGTCCATTTCTTGGAGGCTACTTCATCACTGTATACAAATAAGTCTTTATTTACTTGATATCTGAATCACAGAGTGAGAATTATGTGTTAAGAGATATGTGTGGTTTGCCAAATGATGTTGTGAGTAGGATTAAGAAAGGAATGATTTGGTGGTTTGGTCATGTAGAAAGAATTAACGAAGCAAATTTATGTTGCAGAAGTGAACAGCAGAGTCGGCAAGAGACGCCCTAGAGGAAAGTTTATCGACCAAATTGGCGATATATTGAATATGTGCCAGATTAAGAGAACACTTAATACACGAGCATGTATGCATAGGTATATGAATGTAAAGGAGGGAGGGGGGGGGGGTCAGGACCATGCCAATTTCAATTCCGGAGTCTCTGCCTAACCCTCTGACTATCAGGCATGAGTGTTTTTATAATTCCTTTATATTTTAAGACAGTTGGCTCACTAAAATATTTTTTTTATTAAGTTGATTGTATTGCAAACTAAATTATATTGGATACTGCTGCTCCTCTTTGTTTTAGTTTCCTCTGCCACTTCATACTTCACCAGCAGAACGATACAGCTCCCTATCGTTCTGTTGGTCCTACACCACCAATACACGGTTTTATGACAAGTTAAATTCTCAGACTAACATGGGGCTGAAGTTAAATAAATTAAACATTTCTTCAAAATATCAATGACAGCAAGGCTAATCAAATATAAAATACCTACAGTGTATCTACATACTACCGTGTAGTGGCGGTGTAAGAATATTCACTATCCCATATCGTCTCATGGGTGTCGTAAGAGGCGACAGAGAGAAACTGAAACAGAATATGAGTGGCAGCATCTTCCTAAACTAAAAACTGCGGTCACCGACCAGCCTGCCAAGTAAGGCAGTTATAGCAAAATATTCACTATCCCATATCGTCTCATGGGTGTCGTAAGAGGCGACAGAGAGAAACTGAAACAGAATATGAGTGGCAGCATCTTCCTAAACTAAAAACTGCGGTCACCGACCAGCCTGCCAAGTAAGGCAGTTATAGCAAAATATTCACTATCCCATATCGTCTCATGGGTGTCGTAAGAGGCGACAGAGAGAAACTGAAACAGAATATGAGTGGCAGCATCTTCCTAAACTAAAAACTGCGGTCACCGACCAGCCTGCCAAGTAAGGCAGTTATAGCAAAATATTCACTATCCCATATCGTCTCATGGGTGTCGTAAGAGGCGACAGAGAGAAACTGAAACAGAATATGAGTGGCAGCATCTTCCTAAACTAAAAACTGCGGTCACCGACCAGCCTGCCAAGTAAGGCAGTTATAGCAAAATATTCACTATCCCATATCGTCTCATGGGTGTCGTAAGAGGCGACAGAGAGAAACTGAAACAGAATATGAGTGGCAGCATCTTCCTAAACTAAAAACTGCGGTCACCGACCAGCCTGCCAAGTAAGGCAGTTATAGCAAAATATTCACTATCCCATATCGTCTCATGGGTGTCGTAAGAGGCGACAGAGAGAAACTGAAACAGAATATGAGTGGCAGCATCTTCCTAAACTAAAAACTGCGGTCACCGACCAGCCTGCCAAGTAAGGCAGTTATAGCAAAATATTCACTATCCCATATCGTCTCATGGGTGTCGTAAGAGGCGACAGAGAGAAACTGAAACAGAATATGAGTGGCAGCATCTTCCTAAACTAAAAACTGCGGTCACCGACCAGCCTGCCAAGTAAGGCAGTTATAGCAAAATATTCACTATCCCATATCGTCTCATGGGTGTCGTAAGAGGCGACAGAGAGAAACTGAAACAGAATATGAGTGGCAGCATCTTCCTAAACTAAAAACTGCGGTCACCGACCAGCCTGCCAAGTAAGGCAGTTATAGCAAAATATTCACTATCCCATATCGTCTCATGGGTGTCGTAAGAGGCGACAGAGAGAAACTGAAACAGAATATGAGTGGCAGCATCTTCCTAAACTAAAAACTGCGGTTACCGACCAGCCTGCCAAGTAAGGCAGTTATAGCATAATATTCACTATCCCATATCGTCTCATGGGTGTCGTAAGAGGCGACAGAGAGAAACTGAAACAGAATATGAGTGGCAGCATCTTCCTAAACTAAAAACTGCGGTTACCGACCAGCCTGCCAAGTAAGGCAGTTATAGCAAAATATTCACTATCCCATATCGTCTCATGGGTGTCGTAAGAGGCGACAGAGAGAAACTGAAACAGAATATGAGTGGCAGCATCTTCCTAAACTAAAAACTGCGGTTACCGACCAGCCTGCCAAGTAAGGCAGTTATAGCAAAATATTCACTATCCCATATCGTCTCATGGGTGTCGTAAGAGGCGACAGAGAGAAACTGAAACAGAATATGAGTGGCAGCATCTTCCTAAACTAAAAACTGCGGTTACCGACCAGCCTGCCAAGTAAGGCAGTTATAGCAAAATATTCACTATCCCATATCGTCTCATGGGTGTCGTAAGAGGCGACAGAGAGAAACTGAAACAGAATATGAGTGGCAGCATCTTCCTAAACTAAAAACTGCGGTTACCGACCAGCCTGCCAAGTAAGGCAGTTATAGCAAAAATCCTCCGATAAGGCAATCTATGGGAGGGGGCTTATATTCAGCAGTGGACTACAGACTGTGATGGATGATGGATGGGTTTTGGCAGCATCGTAGTGACGACTTTATTTGACGACGAGACGAGAGACGTAATGTCTAAATTTCAGCATGTTTCTAGATTTAAGGTTGCTTAGAAATTAAATATTTTGGTTAGTTGTTATTTATTTTACCTTAAATATAATTCAGTCGTATTTATTTTATACAATATAAATTTATTAATCAGCACTTACAATCCCAATTAACAATTTTATGTGACCAATAGAGATGCAATTGAGTTTGCTTGCGTATTAACGCTCAAGTACCATGGTTCCGCAAAAGTTTATGTATTTGTTGTGTTATATAGTTTTAATTTGAAATAGAAACAGAATCAGAAACTTTTTTATTCAATAGAGATTAAATATAATACTTATAGAAAATCACATTTTTTTCACTTTAACACTGGTTCGGAAAGAATCTCTTCTGGAAAGAACCAGTAAGAAACCCAGCGGGACATATTTTGAAAAAAAAAACAGCTTTCCGTGATGTATGTTACACATAACAGCTCAAAAAAAATTAGAAATATCTTGGTAGCGATCACCCTCCCCAGGGGTTATTATTATCCATAAATTCTTTAATAACAACCCTTTTTATACAAACTTAGCTTAATAAAGATTTTGTACTCTGAGCAGATAAAATGTTGTATATTTTGTGGGATTTTGTTGTAAACGCGTAAACATTGCTCTAAGAATTAATTATAGATTCGGCGGAGTCTAGCAACTAGTACCTAATACTAACTTGTGACTGTTCCTAGTATTGTTACGCGCTCAAATCGGCGCACTAGCGCCATCTAGTCTCGAACCGAAGAACTAAACTTCTTGAAGTTTAAAACTCGAACTCTACCGAGAGTTCGAGTCCTTGCGCGTGTTTACTTGAACATTCTGGATATTTTGCTAATTTATATAAATAGGCGCTGCAAGATGCGATCGAGGTAGTATTGAATTGGCGATACGAGCGAAGCTTCGGAGCGGAATTAAGTGAATTAGTGTGTTTAATTATTAGTGTTTTAAATTTTAATTTGTGTAAAGTAAATTAAAGTGTTAATTTAGGTAATTTTATCGGCAATTTTTATTGTCACGAACCCTAAGTTCGTAACAATTGGTGTCAGAAGTGGGATAAAATCATGCCGATTTTACCTAAGGAGGAATCGGAGGGTGTCCGTACCCGAAGTCAACGCCAGCAGGAGATGGACCAGAGGAGATTTGGTGGTGCAACGCCGCAGACGTCGGAGGGCCAACGGCCAGCCACGGAGGCTGCGGGCCCGTCAGTAGCTCCTACACCTGCAGCACCTGACTTAGGTGCTCTGATGGCGATGCTACAGGAGCAGCTGCAGCGCGGACGAGAGGAACAGGCCCGTCTGTTGAAAGAACAGCAGGAAGAACAGGCCCGCCGACAGGAGGAGCAGGTCCGTCGGTTGGAAGAACAGCTGCGGGGTGGACAGGATAAACAGGCCCGCCGACAGGAAGAACAGGCCCGCCGGCAGGAGGAACAGGCCCGTCGTTTAGAAGAGCAACTCCAACGCGAGAAGGAAGAGCAGATGCTCCTCATGAAGGACCTTCACGCTATCTTCGGAAAAGAGATACGGGAGGTGAAGGATAAGGTTGCTCAACATGACAACCGCCTGTCGGAGGCCGAAACCCGAATCGACCTAGTAAACAATCGGGTTGACAACGTAATGGCTGACGTGAAGAAAACGCTGTACGACCTCAAACTTGGGGATGGAACAACAGCTCCCGTAGTAGCTACAACACCTTCGCTACGTGGATTCAAAGTGCCGCCGTTTGACGGTACCTCTTCCTGGTTAGCCTACAAGATCCAGTTCGAGGCTGTTATGAAGGCGAACGCCTGGAATAAAAGTCAGGCCATGACTGCTCTCACACTAGGCCTGCGCGACCAGGCCTTAACAGTTATGAAAGCTCTCGGTGAGGAAGTGACTTATGAGCAACTCCTTGAGGCATTGGAGGCGAGATATGGCGACGCTCCCCTGGAACACGTCTTTCGTGCGCAGCTTAAAGATCGCGTGCAGCGCATCAACGAGAACCTGCAGCAGTGGGCTCTAGAGGTGGAGAAGCTGGTGCGGAAAGCATACCGGTCTGTACCTGCGCTCATTGAAGGGAACCTGGTGCAGACATTCATCGACGGCATCCGCGACCTGGAAGTCAGAGCTGCTGTGAGTCTCGGGCACCACGAGACGCTTAAGGACGCCTTGGCCCATGCACTGGAGGTAGAAGCCGTGCGGCAGGATCATCGTTCCCATCGCGTCAGGGAGATTGCAGCAGCTACAGTTCGCGAACGCAACAAAGGATACAGCCCTAGGTACTGTGGCTGTGAGGAAGAGGGCTATCTTCGATCCAGCTGCCCTAAGCGAACCCTAGAAAGGGAAGGTGAACGATCCCAGAAGGATAGTGCGGCCAACAGCACCGCCCAGCAGCAGCAGGGAAACGAGTAAAAGCCAGAACTGCGGGGCGGGTGCTGGCTGATGTTAAAAGAGCCCCAAGGATCTCGATCTCACAAACCCATGATGGGAACAGTCTAATCATCAAGGGCCAGGTCAACGGAATGCCGTGTAAACTGACCATAGACACTGGAGCCTCTCGTACGGTTGTTAGTTCCCAACTTATAAGTCAGTTCCTTGGGGACTCCGCATACAACCGTGAACGCATTAATTTGGTAACAGCCACCGGTCAGCGTATACCCGTCCGTGGAGAGAAGGAGATGGAGTTGAAGCTTGCCAACGTGATCTACCTGCATAATGTCATCGTGGCTGATATAATGGACGACTGCATCCTAGGCCTAGACTTTATGAGGAATAATTGTTGTGAGATCGACGTTAAGCAAGGTGTTTTGATATGTGGACAGGAGGAACTTTTTATGGAAGGTGCGTTACCAGGGAACGTGTACAGCATTAAGAAGATTGTTCTTCCGCCGAGATCGGAAACGATTGTTCCGGTTAGTCTTCCCCGAAACGCTGGGCAAGCTCACCGTTGTGTACTTGTGGAAAGGGTAAACAATGACCTTCCATGGAAAGTAGCTCGAACCTTGGTCAGAACCACTGACATCTCAAGAATACGTGTGCTGAACCTTTGCGACCGGGAACAGATTATAGAAAAAGGCACACTGGTTGGCACTTGTGAGGAAGTGGATTGGTTACGTCGGTGCCAATATATATCGAGTGGGACCCCCAGCAAGGATTCAGAAACGAGAGTGACCACACTTTTGGAAGACTGTCGCAGTGTTCTCTCCCCGAACGAATTGGTCAAGGCGAAGAAGTTGTTACTCAAGTACGCCGATGTATTCTCGTCAAACGATGCTGACATAGGAAAGACTGGCTTAGTTCAACACAAAATAAACACAGGAGAGGAATTGCCTATCCGTCAGCGGCCAAAAAGATTGCCGGTAGCACGTGAAAAGGAAGTGGAAACCATGATTGAGGGAATGGTGAAGGATGGTGTTATTGAACCTTCATCTAGTCCATGGTGTTCACCCGTGGTGCTGGTAAAGAAGAAGGATGGCAGCATGCGGTTCTGTGTTGATTACCGCCGTCTGAACGACGTTACAAAGAAGGACGGCTATTCCTTGCCAAGAATTGATGACACGTTGGACATACTTACAGGAGTAAAATGGTTTAGCACGCTGGATCTAAAAAGTGGCTACTGGCAAGTTGAAATTGACCCTAAGGACAAGGAGAAACTGCGTTCTCGACGGTAAAGGGTCTGTGGCAATTCAAAGTAATGCCGTTTGGGTTGTGCAATGCTCCAGCAACGTTTGAAAGGCTGATGGAACTTGTACTTACCGGGCTAATTGGCGATGCCTGTCTGGTCTACTTGGATGACATCATCATCGTGGGCCGTACGTTTGAGGAACACCTTGAAAACCTGGGACGCGTGCTCATGAAGATTCAGAGTGCCAATCTCAAGCTGAGTCCGAAGAAATGTTCACTATTCAAACGGCAAGTCAACTTTTTGGGGTATGTAGTGTCGGAAGAAGGTATCCGCACGGATCCGGAGAAAATCGCAGCTGTAAAGGATTGGCCGGTTCCAAAAGACAGGACGCAGGTTAGAGCATTTTTGGGTTTGTGCTCTTATTACCGGCGATTTGTGAAGAACTTTGCAGATATAGCCAAACCTCTGCATAAGCTAACCGAGGAGAAGCGACATTTCTGCTGGGATGAAAGTTGCAATATGGCATTCCAGGAGCTCAAGTACCGTCTGTGCAAAACACCTATTTTGGGATACCCTGATGCAAGCAAAGAATTTATAGTTGACACAGACGCAAGTGATATAGGACTTGGCGGTGTGTTGTCTCAACGGAATGGTGACCAAGAGGTCGTGATAGCATACTTCAGCAAGTCGTTGTCAAAACCGGAAAGGAACTATTGTGTCACAAGACGCGAATTGCTAGCTGTGGTAAAGTCGTTGCAGCATTTTAGCAAATATCTTCTGGGGCGAAAATTTCGCTTACGAACTGACCATGCTGCACTAAAATGGCTATTGCAGTTTAAAAATCCAGAAGGACAAGTTGCGAGGTGGATTGAACTACTGCAAGAATATGACTTTGAGATCGAACATCGCAGCGGGAAATCTCATGGCAACGCAGATGCATTATCACGAAGACCTTGTCCTGAAGATTGCAAACATTGTACTAGGCAAGAGAGTAAGGAAGTGGTATCCGTGAGGATGCTCAGGGCAGACCACCTCAGCAACGAGTGGAAGGACAGCTTTCAACGTGCAAAGCAGGAAGATCCGGACATCAAGCCGATCCTGGAATGGATGAAGGCCAGTGCTCCCAAGCCCAAGTGAAGCGACGTCTCAGCGATGAGTTCGACCACTAAAAGCTATTGGGCCCAGTGGGACAGCTTGCTGCTTCAGGATGGAGTTCTGTGCCGTAAATGGAAAAATGTTCGGGGAGACAGCTGTCATTCACCAATGGTTGTCCCTAAAGCTAAAGTACCGGATGTTCTACAGCTGTACCATAATGATTATTCAGGAGGCCATCTGGGAGTTAAACGAACTCTACTGAAGATCCGAGAACGGTTTTACTGGGTCCACTGTCGAAACGATGTCGAGGACTGGTGTCGCAAATGTACAAGTTGTGCGGCTGTAAAGGGACCTCAGACTCGTAGTATAGGTGCATTAAAGTTGTACAATGTTGATGCACCATGGGAGAGAATAGCCATTGACGTGGCGGGGCCGTTTCCGAAGAGTAAAAGCGGTAACAAGTATCATGGTTGTGATGGATTACTTCACTAAGTGGCCAGAAGTCTTCGCCATTCCAAATCAAGAAGCTTCAACAGTTGCTGATAAGCTAGTTCATGAAGTCTTCTGTCGTTTTGGTGTACCTTTAGAGATTCACAGCGATCAAGGAAGGAATTTTGAGTCTCAAATATTCCAGGAAACTTGCCGAGTTATGGGTACTCATAAAACAAGGACGACTTCTTATCACCCGCAATCTGATGGAATGGTAGAACGATTTAATCAGACATTGGAGAGGTACCTAGCAAAAGTTGTAGACAATCGGCAACGAGATTGGGACAAGCACATGCAACCGTTTTTGTTGTCATATCGAAGCGCTGTTCACGAAAGTACAGCAGTGACACCAGCTTTCGCAAACTTTGGAAGAGAATTACGGCTGCCTGCAGACCTGATCATCGGGATACCACCTGATGCTCCACGCAGTATAACCGATTATGCAAATGACTTGCGGAACAAAATGAATGACGTTTATGAGCACGTCAGACAATCGGGCCAGCAAATGTCTGAAAAGATGAAAACCCGGCAAAATGAACAACAAAGGGTTCGATGAAGGTTCACTTGTGTGGTTGCACAATCCAGTCCGCAGAAAAGGGAAATCTCCTAAGCTTCAAGCTAAATGGGACGGCCCGTACCGGATTGTGACCAGGATCAACGATGTAACCTACCGGATACAGAAAGGCGCAAGAGGGACTCCTAAGATCGTCCATGTGGATCGCCTAGCGCGTTATTATGGGGCCGATAATGCTCGGGATGATGCATGTCTGAGGAGGGGGCAGTGTTACGCGCTCAAATCGGCGCACTAGCGCCATCTAGTCTCGAACCGAAGAACTAAACTTCTTGAAGTTTAAAACTCGAACTCTCGGTACCTTGCGCGTGTTTACTTGAACATTCTGGATATTTTGCTAATTTATATAAATAGGCGCTGCAAGATGCGATCGAGGTAGTATTGAATTGGCGATACGAGCGAAGCTTCGGAGCGGAATTAAGTGAATTAGTGTGTTTAATTATTAGTTTTTTAAGTTTTAATTTGTGAAAAGTAAATTAAAGTGCTAATTTAGGTAATTTTATCGGCAATTTTTATTGTCACGAACCCTAAGCTCGTAACAGTATTTACAAAAATAAGTGATATTAATTTTGCACATCACTTATTTTTGTAAAACTACTTTTATTTTTGTATATGTACATTACATTTTCATAAATGTATTGAGAGGCCAAAGTTGTTTTTTTACTTATTATAAGACCACAACCCCACCTGGTGGTAGATGGTGATGCAGCTTTAGACAATAAATCGCACTGTCTTAGCTTAACAAAAGCATATTCACTCTAGTCTTATAGACGCCCAGATTTTATTGGGACGGAAAAATAGATGCCGTCAGATTATTCCACTCCCTTGCTGTACGCATTAAGAAAGTCGAAGGAAACGATTTGGTTGTATTTCGTGGAATATCAACAACAAAGGGGTGAAGACCCACCTACCACCTGATTATCCGATGGTGGAAAGGAGAGGGAAGAATTAAACCGTGCGATTCCTGTGCACATACACCGAAGTGCATTCTGTAGAATACTGAGAGGTGTTACGAGTCAGTGCACTTGCCACTGAGCGGTAAATGCATTTATTAACGTCAAAGTTACCGTGAAGTTTTCTTTGCTTGAACTTGTAAATAAATTGTATCGCATTTATCATTTAAAGCTGCCTTACACGAACAATTTTCATTTTAAATTAGACTATCCATAGTATTAGTGCAAAGATTATAATAGGTTCATGTTATTCATCTCGCATAAAATACGACGCACTGGTCTAATACTTTCGTCTCGATATGGGAGAGGGTTCGTCCTGTCTGTACTCACATATGGACTATGGTGACGAAACTAATGACTACCTCACAAACCCAAAGTTGCCCCGCCATTATAAGAACTGTGCTCGGAATTTCCCAGGTGGATAAGATTCTTAAACAAAAATTCGTCGGAGACACAAAGTCACAGACATCGCCTTCCGTATTTTGCAAGTTGAAATTGGGTGTGGGGTGGTCACATCTGTCGCAGAAACGACAACTGATAGATTAGACGTGTCATAGAGTAGAGACGGCGTATAGGTATACGCAGTGTGTGACGCCTCCTGGCTAGATGGAGCGACGATCTGCGCAAGGCAGCTTGCAGCAACTGGATGTGGGAAGCTGACGATCGGGCTAAGTGGCGCGCCTTAGGAGCCGCCTATGTGCAGCAGTGAACTGTCCGAGGCTGATGATGATGATGATATGACTCACTGAATAGTTATTCTTCATTCAGTATAGTTTCAGTCTATTAACTTTCTACTTCTGATGTGTTATTTGTGGAACGGACATGCGGCTCACCTGATGATCGGTGACAGTAGTTAGGTTGTACCAGTTCTGGCGCACTGAGTCAGTACTACTATACTAGTAGTTACGTTGTACCAGTTCTGGCGCACTGAGTCAGAAGTGGTACAAGTACGACGTTCGTCGACTCACGCTCCTAAAAAAAAGAAAAAAAGTTTTGGCATGCTCTGATCACGAATCTGCGGTCCATTTTTGCGTAGGATGCACGGTTCCGGAGATGTGCAGATCAATTAACTCTTATCTAATTGATATCCGGTGTAGGCCTCAACCGTCATTAGCGCTCCATTGTCCTTATCTACTTATCTATTGTTCGTTCAATACCGTCATTATCTATTCTTCCTCAGCGTGGTGCGTTCCTATCTACAACGGTAATCTGAATCACCAATAAAATACATTACCTAATTTTGTTACAATTTTTATTTACGAAATACATAATCTTATTACTTATTATCTATAAAATAAGAGCGAAACATCTCATCCACTAAAATATCGTTGTACAATGTGTTCCCTGTAAATATACTCGTAAAACTATGCATTGAACATCCCTGAAACTTATATAGCAAATACATTAAGCAATATTCGCCACAAACTGAAGTTCACTCATTCTGAATCCTATCAACATTCCAGTTCCATCTTTTAAAATTCTTTCTTAAAAACTCTAGATGATATCGTACAGGTGCTCGTCTGTATAAATCAAAATATTGACCGACGTCATTCGTATCGATATACAAAGCTACCCAATGTGACCCTGGTTTATCATCTATACCCAAATTGCATATTACCTAGTAAGGTCATAAATTCTATTACATGTTGAATATAAAGTAATTGAAACAAGTTTATTCATTATGTAACCATTTATATACCAAAATGAACTTAACAAAACACTATAGTTTATTAAAAATCACCTCCGTGATTTTGAATACAGGCCTTCAATCTGCGCGGCCAGTCGTCTATCGCACCACGAACGAGGTCCATGTCAATATCGGCGGCTGCCTTAATTAAGGATGTCTTGAGTGACTCGAAATTGGGTTGAGGCTTTGAGCACGCCTTTTCCTCCAAGTGTTGCCATATCTTGTAATCTAACGGATTCAAATCTGGACTGGAGGAGGGCCAGTCTTCGTGTCGAATGAAGTCGATTTCACGCGCCGCTAGCCAGTCTTGTGTGCTCTTCGCTCTATGAGCTAACGCCGAATCTTGTTGAATACCCAGTGCCTGTTATTGAACATGGTATGAGAAACACGTTACACAAGGTTCGTCAGGACTGTATTTTGATACACAACTACATTCGTTTTTAAACCTTTCTCACAAAAATGTACCTCTGTTAAGCCCTAATAAGAAACTCCCAACCATACCATGAGCGAGGATGGAAAATGACCTCGTTGGACACGCAGAATACGGTTGCTCGCTTCTTCACTACTGTGTGCATACACCTTATCATTTTGTTTGTTGTAGCTCTCTTCTACGGTAAAAAATTTTTCATCCGAAAAAAGAATTTCCCGATATTTTTTTCTCGCGTACCGCTTCAACAAAGCGCGGCATCTCTTCAGTCTCAGGTCCATTAGACGAGCATTCAAACGGTGTCCTGTTTTCCTTCGATATGCCCGAAGCCCTAAGTCTTCATTTAACACCCTTTTCACCGTGGTTCTGCTTAACCCCATCTGAAGGGCCAACAGTTTCTGCTTACGTTTGGGATTTCTTTGAATTCGCGCCTTCACAGCTTTTATCACTGCTGGAGTCCTAACAGACCGAGGGCGACCACTTCGTGACCTGTCATCTACACTAGAGTCTTCATTGTATCGTTTGATGGTACGATAAACGAATCTTTTGGTTATATTCAAATTTTTCAGTATATCAAAAAATTAAATTGGCGCGTAATCGCAACGATGCAACGCAATAACTGCAACACGGTCTTTCTCGGTCTTTTTTAAGCATCCACTCCATATGTAAAAATGAGTAAAATTCCAAAAAGTATATTGTTTTATTTTCATGAACAATTCGAAATTCGAATTCAATAAGCTTTTTTGTGGCCAGCATTCTAAAAGAAAAGTTTTTACTGTGTGACAACACTTATGACCTGACTAGGTATATACGTTGGTACGTGGGTGTACATGCGCAGTCTATTAGCAACATAAACATTATTTTCTAGACTAGGGTGAATCTTTTTCAGATGTTGTTGTACATCTAGTGTATCCATGATATTACTGCTATTAGTAGATTACTTTGATGGCCTGATTGGTCTCGACTCATTAGAGAAATGGGAAGCTAGAATAGATCTAAGGGATAGACTACTTGTAACGCGATTAGCTAGTAATCCTATCTTGATGTATAACTCTAGGAATGCTAATTTTTACGAGGACGTGATACCATCTCAATCATCGAAATTGATAAAACTACCGATTAATGTCCATGATGGAGAAGCCTTAGTTAGCGAACAGTACATCTCTAATTGCATCATAAACGAATGCCTTACATCGGTGTCAAACAACCGCGGTATTATAGAGGTATTTAACCCGACTCCGCATGATATAATTTTCTCCCTAGACCGCCCACTATGTGCCGAGACGTATAACATCGAGTCCTCTCATAACGTTCAACCAACCCCGCGTTACAAAGAAGTATTGTCACGTTTACGCACCGACCATCTAAATGTCGAAGAATGACGAACCTTGTGTAACGTGTTTCTCATACCATGTTCAATAACAGGCACTGGGTATTCAACAAGATTCGGCGTCAGCTCATAGAGCGAAGAGCACACAAGAATGGCTAGCGGCGCGTGAAATCGACTTCATCCGACACGAAGACTGGCCCTCCTCCAGTCCAGATTTGAATCCGTTAGATTACAAGATATGGCAACACTTGGAGGAAAAGGCGTGCTCAAAGCCTCAACCCAATTTCGAGTCACTCAAGACATCCTTAATTAAGGCAGCCGCCGATATTGACATGGACCTCGTTCGTGGTGCGATAGACGACTGGCCGCGCAGATTGAAGGCCTGTATTCAAAATCACGGAGGTCATTTTGAATAAACTGAAGTGTTTTGTTAAGTTCATTTTGGTATATAAATGGTTACATAATGAATAAACTTGTTTCATTTACTTTATATTCAACATGTAATAGAATTTATGACCTGACTAGGTAATATGCAATTTGGGTACAGATGATAAACCAGGGTCACATTGGGTAGCTTTGTATATCGATACGAATGACGTCGGTCAATATTTTGATTCATACAGACGAGCACCTGTACGATATCATCTAGAGTTTTTAAAAAAGAATTGTAAAAGATGGAACTGGAATGTTGATAGGATTCAGAATGAGTGGACTTCAGTTTGTGGCGAATATTGCTTAATGTATTTGCTATATAAGTTTCAGGGATGTTCAATGCATAGTTTTACGAGTATAATTACAGGGAACACATTGTACAACGATATTTTAGTGGATGAGATGTTTCGCTCTTATTTTATAGATAATAAGTAATAAGATTATGTATTTCGTAAGTAAAAATTGTAACAAAATTAGGTAATGTATTTTATTGATGATTCAGATTACCGTTGTAGATAGGAACGAACGCTGAGGAAGAATAGATAATGACGGTATTGAACGAACAATAGATAAGTAGATAAGGACAATGGAGCGCTAATGACGGTTGAGGCCTACACCGGATATCAATTAGATAAGAGTTAATGGATCTGCACATCTCCGGAACCGTGCATCCTACGCAAAAATGGACCGCAGATTCGTGATCAGAGCATGCCAAAACTTTTTTTCTTTTTTTTAGGATTGTGAGTCGACGAACGTCGTACTTGTACTACTTCTGACTCAGTGCGCCAGAACAGGTACAACCTAACTACTGGTGACTACCACCGCTCAGTAATAACTGCAAATCCAGGGGAATAGCAGAAGCGTTCCCGGCCCTTTAAACATAGTAGATTTTTTCTTGTAGGTCCCTAATTCTATCGGTCCAGAAAAATCGCTGGCTTAACCGAAGTCCCCGCCACGCTGCTCAATGTGTGTTGGCAGAATTCCAGCAACTACAGCAGTGGGCTTTAACGGGTTAGTGAAGAAGATGAAGGAGTTTTAATTTTTAACAGTTTATTTTTAGTAGGTACAATATGCAATTATTTCTTTGAGTGTTATTATATAAAACATCTTCAATTTATCGAGTAACATATTTTGTGTCGAAGAGATAGTTTATATACATAAATTGCACAAAAAAAACATCCAGACCCGTAACAATATTTTTTTCGCCATACAATACATGTTCCGTGCGGGATTCAAACCCGCGTCCTTATGCAATACAACCAGTGCTACTGCGCCACAAAGCCGACATTGATATTACATAGTATAGACATTATTTAACTGCATGTTTCATACACTATATAACGATAATGCTAGGAGGTGAACTATAGGTATAAATAAAGGGTAAAGGGAGACGAAGTCTAAAGAACAAAACTGATATGAATTTAAAATACAAAAATACAAAGGCAGAAAAATGAAAATATAGAAAATAAGCTCAGAAAATAAAAGCATACTATATTAAATAAAAATTAAGAAAACAATTTTCAGGCCAATTTGATAGAGGTTCCATAAAGTAAATGTTTGTCCTTTGTCACGTGTTGCCCAGGGCGTAACAGATTTACATTTCTTTTGAAGTTAAAATCTAATGAGGTACATTACTGTAACATTGACAAAGTGAGGACGGAGGAGACTCATAATTGGTGTCTTCAAGACAAAAGTAAATAGGCTTTTGTTAAGGTAAGTCCGGGCGCTTTACAATCTTCCGCTGCATCTCCACTTATCGTCATGTGGAATAGGAGTCAAGCACTGGTTTACAATATTACAAAACCTGGTTCCATGTAAACATATATTGTGCTATATAAAATATATCTTTAGTATTTTCAAAAATGTCTTACGGTGCTTGCTGGATCGCTGAAATAGGTAAGGAGCTGGTGACCAAAGCGGACAAGATATCAAACTACCAAGTGTGTCAAACAATCAAGTTATAATACAATATTTAATTAAAGTGAACATAATGATGGTATAAACATATATAAATGTGCCCACAGACACCTAATTCGTAACGAATTATATATAGTGTTATATATTATGGCAGAATAGTTTCTTTTTGTTTGTAATTTTGTAGTAATAGTCTCTGGAACTACCAATCAAATTTGAAAAATTATTTTTGTATATGATATAGCCAGATAGGTTATCTACCATTAGGTGGTTACACCTGTACTCTAGCCTTAAATATTAACTTTTGTTAACCAAGTGGGAAGAAAAACCGCTCCCGAATTTATTAATCCACGTGCGCTGGTTTAGCGATTACTAATACGTAAACACAACGTTCTACAAACATAATGATATTTAATATATATAAAAAAAATCACCTATATCATATTCTTATACATAAGTCGCAATAATGTATTTTGTGACAAAAATTATTGAAAATTAAAAAGACATTTATAAGCGTTATTATTAGGTATGGCATATTAATCCTTATAAACGAAGGTCATTTCAAGATCAAGACAATTTTATAAAATGATTTCCTGTATTTACGCCAACCCTACACATTTAAACAAAAAAAATGTTTATGGATTTTATCGCGTGTATAAAAAGGGACTCCCCCCGCGAACATGGTACTATAAAGTGCTTGAAACGCCGGGAATATAAAAAAGTAAATATACGCGACAAAATCCGTAAAAACTTGTTCAATTTTATGATGATAAACATTGTTCCTTACAGTATTGTATTGTTACGCACAGTTCCCAATAGACCAAGACAATTAATATATTTAATACTACATGAATATGTTCCATAAAATGTCATTTTACCGAAATATTATAAATCAAACAATCAATCAGTGATATCTTAAATTATACGCGGGTGGAACCGCGAGACATAACCAGTATTTCTATAGGTACGCCCTTATCCTTCTAGTAGCTGTAATTTTGTAATATTAGTATCAACTTACTCTAAATAATCCTTCGCGCTTGTTACATCTTGTATGTTTTAGTATTAAATAAATGAAATAAAATAGCCTTTATTTCTACTACAATACAAACTTGACTTATGATTAATGTAGGTAATCATTGTAAAGAATAGTTAATATGTATTTTTTTTACGTATAATAATGTATGTATAAATATGACTTAGTTAATGTTAGTAGTAGTCGCCTCTGCGGCAGAGGCCTCTCCCAAACCTTTCCACATATCTCTATCCCGAGCCACTCGCATCCATAGCGGTCCACATCTCTGATTAAAAATATCTCTCCACCTTTTACTAGGTCTCCCTTTTTTTGTCTCTTGGTTTGTTGTATGTTTTAGTATTAATTTACTTTTATTTTTAACCGACATTAAAAAAGAGGAGCATTCTTAAAACGTCTTGGTACATATTTTTATGTATATCAAAATAAATATGAATTTTAGGATAAAAACCTCCCTTATGTGGAAAATAGAGAATTAAGTTAGATGTTAGTTAGTTTCGTTTAGACAAAATTCTAGATGTAACTTTGAACTTGTGAAAAATTAAGAACTTCGGTGCTAAAAGATAGTATATCGTATTACGTTGCCTTGAAGACACCCACATGCTTAGCATTAATTTGCAGCGTAGAGGACCGCGGGTCCATAACCTGCAGATAAGAAGTTCGTTTAGCCGAGGAATAACTGTCCTGGGTCTGAATGTTTGTCTCTTGCATTTTATTTACTTCCATAAACTGATTCCACGATACAGGAGAAAATCTATTTGTAAGAGTAACGTATTTTTTTAAATGAAATAACACTCCACTATTTTCTTATTTTCACGATACATGACATTTTAGATACATAAATTGCACAGTCATGAACAAACGTTGAGACCCGGATCAAACATTAATTATTGTAGGCCATACAACACTGTTTGATGACGAATTTGCACCGGCGATACCGCAGCGCTGCAGTCACTGTTCTACTGTGATATTTGTATTTGTATTATAAAGGAATAACTTGTTCCCTGTTGCTGTTTTTTCAACCAACATTGTTTTACGTGCAACGGCAACTGAGTAATTGCTGGATAACTACTACTACTAAATATGAATGATTTAAACAAGAAAATTTGCTAAAACGTCCCCCTTAAAAAGCAAACAAACTAGAAAATAACGTGAGACGAGGGACACATTGGTACCTAAGGTACGCTTTTATGTGAATGTCAAGCCTCCCTATTATGAAGCTTTAAAATTCCTGTGTTTGGTTGGTGAATGTTTAACACTCGTAATATCTTTGTATGTAACATGTAATGTAGTTACCGCTTAACGTATTTTTGGAATATTTGTTCAAACGTAAAGAAATAACTTTACTTCAGAAAACGCAGTCATAAAGAGTAATATAATTCAAAAAAGAATAATTTGCAAATTGTATGTGATTTCACTACCTCTGACTGATACGTTCATCGAAAAGCGGCGTCTTTGACAATGCTCCTACTCACCGACCAATGCATGGTTATAAAAATCACATATAATTTGAAAATAACTTTTTTATGGTCGATTTTACAAAAGTGAAATTATTTCTATATGTTTGAATAGTGATTCTGATAACGCACTTAACAGGAACTACAGGGTTTTTGTTACAATGTTGCAAAATTTCGGTGTCCGTGTGTTCGTAATTCTTCTCCACTTATGTGGTAACCCTGATGGTTCTTAGATATACATCGTTGGACCAGGTAAGTGGCGCAGTTTTCGAGTTCCAGAAATTAATCGTGTAAATCCAACCGCGTCGCTAGTTAGATTATAAATATGCTAAAATTATTTTTTTATTAAGAAAAGCTAATAACATCTTCATTTTCTTTTCTCTAGTTTAGGTGACATTAAGATCTAAAGTACCAAGCAACGATATAAAATATTATAAAATTTGAAAATTCGTAAAGTTTTGCGTATTATTTTGCCTTTTTTTAATTTCCGCCTCTAATAATATAGACATGTAGTTGATGATGGCTCGTGGCACAGTGCCCTACTTGCTATTGTATCTTCTAAGCTCAGATGAAGTGAAAAAAGGTAAATATCGCACTAAGAACAAGAAACTGTAACCAATTTTATAACTTTGTGTGAGTCAGAAAAGTGTTACCACTTTTTTTTAAAGTCCATGAAAATTGAGACACAATACTATAAGCGTAATATGCGATGCGAATGCGAAAGTATATCTATCTGTTTTAATAAATTTCAACAATTTGACAATTCAAAAAAAGATGAAGCACGTAGGAGGCGTCTGTAGATCATTCAAAAGTCTTCTTGATAGATTGTCCAGTGAGCATGTAAGCATCGATAAAATATACAACATAATATGTAATGTAAAACATGTTTATTATAAAAAATAACTTAATACTAAAAAAAACTAGTTAAACTGGTTAATTAGTAAAAAAAGTAGTAAAACAAATTTCCATGGAATTAAAAATATACTTTTTAAATGAAAAAAAGTATATTTTAGTAAATGCAAAATAGATCAAACTCCAGCCGGGGACACAAAGGAGTGTTCTAATTTGTACCCCGGGTAGGAGAGATATGAAGTATCAGCCGGAGAGGACACCTGAGTCTTGGTTAAAAATAGCAAGGCCGGCTTCGCCATCTCCGGGTGGTACTGGACAGCATTAAGATTGGAATGAAGTGTACTGATGTTGCAAAAATTCACGGATAGCGTGACAGGTGTCGCCTTGTCAATCTCGCTCCGCTTGCCCCTAGCAGTTTCAGTCGCAAGCACAATTCCCCCTCCCCCTCAGGGAGAGAAAAGTAGCTTGGTCGTGGATGCTCAGCGAGGGATTCTCCGTCACCAGGAGTGAGAAATCCCTCTTGGGGTAGTTTTTATTTGATTCCGCTATGATGTTAAGGTGGAGGGGGAATTGGGCCTCCAGCCCAAGCGAAACACAGAGGTAAACCTCTACTTCACGCAGGTATTCTGTGAGGTTGTACTACCTGCCCCGGTTCAAGCTCCATGCGACATGAATAGCCGCTCCGTCACTTTACTACTGTCAAGTCAAGAGGATGGCTGCCATTTTGGTTCATTTCAGCTCAATCTTATAGCAGCTACCCTTAATTTTTTATAGGATAGAGTGACAAAAGAGCACACAGTCCACCTGATGGTAAATGTTTGCTGTGGCCCATAGACATCTACATATATCCAAAAGGCAGATTCGTTGTCACACGTGAGGACTAAGATGGAATGCTTCGTTTCCAGTAAAAATGGTCTCCGGCTCTACTGTCTATCTAATGGTATTCTGTGAGAGCGTGGTCCTTCCCCGGTCGAGCCGACCCATTCGTGCTATAACTATACTAATAACAGTATAACTGCAGCGTGGCTAACCACGTAAAAAATTCATGTCTTGTTAAAATATTCAGGGGTAGCCTAAAATCATAAATATTTTTTGATGGTAAAATAGTTTGTAAGTACTCAACAATTAAAACAGAAACATCAGCGACTTAAAAAATAAATATTTACCTTGACTTCAATTTAATGTAACATAATAACAACTAATTTTAAAAAATATGTTGACTACATATATTTTTATAACTTAGTCCAAAAATTAGTTGCCCAAATCTTGGACCATTAGAAATAAGAAATACTGGCAACATTCTCCCGTTACGTAATCTCGAAACATTGACATTCGTGCTTCGAATAACCTTCAAAATTGTGTTGGAATAACAAATTAAAATATAGTTAAAAGAGTGTTTACAGTGAAACGATATTGCTTCAGACTTTTTGTTTACCTTAGTATCGTTTTTGCATCATTTAACTACACAGGACGGCATTTTGTAGGCACATTTACTGCACGGCGCCCCGGGAAGTACTGAGCGAAAATGAGCGTATTTTGATGCATGTGTGTGCGTGAACGCGTGTACTTACATAAAGGAGCGGAGTTTTTCGGCTTCACCAATAACAAAGGCCGCGCTGTATCTACCTTTTTTTACTTCATCTGAGCTTCTAAGAAATTTCATTGTTGGTTAAACTACTGTCATCTAGTCATTGATTTATAAAACACTTAGTGCTTTTTTACTTATGGCTGCTGTGGAATCTTGCATTTTTAGCTGCTTTGTAAATCAATCAAGATTGTGTGACCGCTACAAAAAATTAACAATTATTAATAATAATTCGAATGATAGGTATAAAGAAAATACTAAAAAGGAAATCATATTCTATTAAGCAAGTTATTGTTATATGTTATTGTATTTATTAACTACATTATAAATATCATCATCAACATCATCATTACAGCTCTTCACAAGTCTACTGCTGAACATAGCCCTCCACAAGGTATGCCACAAAGCACGGTCCTGAACCGCTTGCGTACATCAACTTCCTGCATGTCTTACCAGCTTGTCAATTTATCTAGTGGGGGGTCACCCTACACTTTGTCTACCGGTACGAAGCTGCCACTCGAGAACCTTTTTCCCCCATCGGTTGTCGGTTCTTGGAGATATATGGCCGGCACAGTGCCACTTCAGCTTACTAATCCGTAGTTCTATATCGTTCACTTTGGTTCTACCGCGGATATCCTCATTTCTAAGTTTATCATGTAGAGAAACCCCGAGCATAGCCGACTTTGAGCGTCTTCATACAGTCAGCAGTGAAAAACCACGTCTCAGTTCCGTAGATCATCACTGGCAAAACGCACTAGTTATACAGTCTCGTTTTCAGGTTTTGAGGTATACCTGACGAGAACACATGTTCTTATTTCCCGAACGTTGCCCAGCCGAGTTGAATCAGTCGAGTGACCTCTCGGCCGAAGTTGGACTTACCTAGTGAAATTATTTGTCCCAGGTAAACATACTCATCAACAACTTCGAGCCTAGTGCTCACAAACAACTATCGGCATAGATGTGACATGAACGTTACACATGGTCTTCGTTTTCTCCATGTTTATCTTAAGACCTATCCGTTGGGGGTCATAATTGAGGTCTTTGAGCATAGCTCTTAGGTCCTCCAGCGACTCTGCCATAAGGAATATATCGTGGGCAAATCGAAGGTGAGTGATGTACTCGCCATGAATGTTAAAAGCGTATCCTTTCCAGCCCAGTAGCTTGAAAACGTGTTCCAATGCAGCGGTGCAGAAAAAATATATCGGTGTTACTAAAATATTAATTAATTTGGTCTCCAAAAATAATAAATAATAAAAAATCCATTCATAGTTCTAAATTCAAGTTAGTTTATATTTGCTTCATACACGAGGTTTATATTATAAGGAGTGATAGTAAAAAATAGAGGTTTGAAATTTGTTTCATTAGGCAACACTGAATCAAAATGAAAAAAATGTTTAAGAAATATGTCCGCTAGATTTTGCATGTGCTTATTTCTTGTTATTTCGTATTTTTGAGTGTTTTATTGTAATTGCTTGTGTATAGCACAAAACAGAGGGCTCAAGAATGTGCTTCAAGGTAGATTTTGTAATTGGTGCAGTGACAAATATAATAAAAGACTTATAAAATAATATTTTAATTTCAACCCTGTAAATTTTATGATGGTTTGTAGTAGTTTGTGCACATAATGTAGTAACTTTCTACATTATGTGCAGACAACGTGAAATTTTATAACATCTCACGTTTTGGTGTTATTTTATTTTCGCAATATCATCTTGTTTAAAATTCTGAAATAAATATGTTAACAATACTGAAAATCTTTCTTTTTGCCTAAGTCCAACAATTTATCGAGAGTATTTATGCTGATTTCTGAGTATAAAACACTGTAACAAACAATTGTTATTTAGAAATCGACAAAATACTTAATAAAAATAACAATGAAGGGAGTATAGAGGTAAATATAATATAAATTATAATATCTATAGTTATGTATAGTTGAAGTAGCAGTTAATAAACTAGCTTCCAGGGGCCGCTGTTGTCGCGGCAATTTTTTACGTTAGAGATTCTTATCTATTCCCGTAATTACACTCTTATCTACGGTGCCTTACCGTTGAGTTGTAGCTCAATGAGCAGCGGTACACGTATTTGTATGGCCTACAAATTCTTGTGCAATTTATTTATTTGAACTGCTTCCACGATACGAGAGAAAATCCAAGAGTGGGTAGTTTTTTAAAAACCCCAAAAAAGGATAAAATTACCTTCAACCGGTATCTAAAATGTACCCTTCATTTAAGTCAAACGTAAGATTTTTAAATAATACATTAAAATAGTCCTTTCGGATTTCCGATATGAATACCAGTTTATGTGAAATTAGTTTACAAAATGTTATCTAAAACTGACTGAAGTATTTTAATTTAACAAAAATACACTTATAAATTTAATCGTATGGCGGTGCTGCATAACCATTGCTCTCTTCATACCGGAGGTGTCGTAAGAGGCGACAGAAGAAAACAAATCAGAAGATGAGCGGCAGCATCTTCATGGTAACCTATATATTGCTGACGCGTCTGCCGAATATGGGAACTGACAGGAATCCCTCCCCCCTGAGACAATATATGGAGAGGCCGATGCCCAGTAGTGAACTTTTGATACGCTGTAATCGTAACGGTAGTTTTTCAAGTTACGATATTCTCTGGAAAAGGGGAAGTAACGATTTACTTTGTTAAATTTAAAGACCACCATTCAACCATCCTCACCAGCCTTATAGAATAAGGAAACTACGTTGTTGATATTACATCTTCGAATGAAGCGATTCATGAAATACTGATCAAACTTCACTTAGAAAATTTCGTTTGATCATATTTTATATTTTTCTTCAATAATAAAACCAATTCTACATCTACACTTGGTAGAGCTATGCTGCAGCTATATTAAAGTTGTAGAACGAATGGGTCGGCTCGACCGGAGAAGTACCACGCTCTCACTGAATACCAGCGTAAATTAGCAGCTCAATTCTGTTATGTTGCGTATGGTGAGTGTAGGGAACCGGAAACCCTTTTTACTGGATATGAGGTATTCCAACTAAGTCCTCAGGGGTGAAAATGTATCTGCACATTGATTCTTATTAATACTTATTTATAGGCCATACAAATACTTGTTACGTGCGAGATGCATACCCGCGGCCCCCAGCGCTGCAGCTTAATGCTATGCCACTGCAGCACGGAACCGTCAAAATTATTATAACATCTGTTTAAATTAAAATAAAAGATTATTCAAACGATTCCGGGGAAAGTTAAAAATTAAACTGTTACGGAGTGTTCTCTCTCCCTAATTACACAATTTTATAAAAAATCTTAGCTATATAAAGAACATTCTCCTCGGTTCGCCGACTTCGTTATATCCGACTTATCGTTCTTCTAATTATTAACAAAGGATTACCTTCGTGATGAGAAATTGGAGACAAAGATCGTTAAAAACATGCCATGTTCATCATTGCGTTCTGTATTACTGTTGTTTATTTTGATAACCAAATAATTATAAAGGTTTTTTTTTAATTTTGCGTTAAAAATTTCCTCCTGTGTCGTGGAGGTGTGAACAAACATAAATTTCACAAAGACAAACATCCAGTTCCGTAACAGTTATTTGTAGGCCATACAAATACATGTTCAGTGCGGGATTTGAAACCGCGGCCCTCAGCACCACAACTCATCTAGCAGCAAGTGGCTGTGAAAAGATGATCTTTGAATTAAAGGAAGAAAGGTTCTCCAGTGGCAGCCTCGTACCGGTAGGCATAGTGTAGGGCGACCCCTCACTGGATGGAGTGACGACCTGGTAAGACATGCAGGAAGACGATGGATGCAGGTAGCTCAGGCTCGTGCTTTGTGGCTTACCTATGTTCAGCAGTGGACTTGTGAAGGGTTGTAATGATGATGATGATGAATAAAAGGCGCTAAAAAGAAATGTGTTTTCTATGTTAGAAACGTGTTTCGAACTTTAGAAATTAAATTACCATTCAAATTTAAGAAACATTCGAAAAGGACATTTCAATCTTGTTTATAGCAACGCCCTTCGCTGGTCATCTCACTTGTGTTTCAATATTAAATAAGAAAACAACACTTTAAGAAACGGGTTACCAAGAGAAGGTACTTAAAAAGCTTATCAGCTCAGAACGTATCAATAAAAATATCGAAGGCATAATGATTGAGTTGTTTTTTTTTTAATTTTCCTCAGGGGTCGGCTCCAGTAGAGTCAAATTCGGATATCGTAAGACACACCGGCGATAATGTTTCATGTGCGAGAGATTCATTTTTTAATGTTTTATCGTGATTTCATTGCGAGAAATACATTAATTGTAAAGTCATCAACACACAGTAACAGCGGGGCGGAATTATTAGCCAATAGCCCAATCGAAAATATGGGAATACTATACCTAGCCGTGGTAATAATATAAAGACTGTAATATTACTCTTTATATTCCTAGCACAGAAAGTGACTCTGGGTGGTGTCACATAACTTAGTCGTAATGCTGATGTTTTATTCTTAGAACAAGTACACAATATAGCGTTTTATTGTAAAGACATGTAGGTACACAAAATATTGTTCAAATTGTATCAACTTCATAATCCAAAATGCTCTAAAAATCAACTTTTTTTACTTAATCCCAGTGATAAGCGCTGATAAAGCTTTTTTATCTTTTGAAAGACATTTAAAATAATATTTATACCACTTGTGTAGTCTCAGAAAATTACGGGTACAAAAAACAACTACTTTTATTAGATCAAACAGTGGTAAATATTATCCTCTACTTGACGCGTCGCGTGAGCGACCAACCATCCTCCTAATTTCCATGTATGGAAGGCATTTCTTACTGGAACACTGCGTATAGGTTTCAAGCCCAACATGTTTACTTATTTATTTATAGTAATTTATGCTAACTTTTTAACCCTCAGTTTAAGGTTAAGTGTAAGTGAATTTCGAATAGAAGAAAAAAATACTATAGTACAAAATTAAAAAACAACAACGATGTGACGGATATCACATTTAAAAATTATATATATTTAAAAATTACATATAAAACACTAAAAAGTGTCCAGTGATGTGTGCTGTGGTAAGTTTGGAAAACAGACCAGCGCTGGTTATCAATGGGCTCGAGGTATGTGTGTACGTGGTAAAGTCATGCTTTATCTGTATTGTGGTTATAGCATAAATGGTTCGGGTCGATAGGGGAAGGACTTCGCTCTAGCAGAATATCGTAAAATAATAACACAATGCTGCTGTGTTTCATATGGTGAGAGTAGAGAACCGGAGATCCTTTTAACTAGAAATGAGGCATTCCATCTCAGTCTTAAGAGGTGAAGAGCCGAGGATAGATGTAGACGTCTATGGGCCACAGTATATAAGTTGTCATCAGGTTTACTTTTTGTTCGTTTATCGTCCTTATTCTGTAAAAAAAGAAATCATCGAGACAGTATTTAAATGCAATTTTTTATAGATAGCATCAACTGCACCATTATTGTCGTACCCCGATCAGTTTACGACCATTGGGCGCGATGATATGAAATATGTATGTCATTTCTCTTGAGTGTCGTAAAATATGGAAAGTTTGATTAATCCAATTTGAATTTCAACTGAACTCGAAAAAGATGAAATTTCTATGTTTTACTTTTATTTATCGATTGTATTATTTTTAATAAATGTTACGCGCTTTTTTCACATATGTCGACTGATTTTAATGATTTTTTTTTAATTTAATTGGCTATTATTGACGTAAGTGACTTAAAATATCTACTAATGGTCATAAAACATGGGAACGAGATTCCAATTGTTATCTTGAGCTTATGATATTGCTTAGTCCACTAAAAAGGTCCTATAATTAAACATAAAAAAAAGTATAAAACAATTTCTCCCAGAATATACGTATGTATGTAATTACTTTAAGCAATTTTCGCATAGTTTAATAGCGTCTGTCATCGGTGCTGAGATATAATGTATAGAAAAATTATAACCGCCGACTTTACAAGCTATAATAATATGTGAAAATTAGTTTTAAAAGTTGTGTTTTTCCTCTTTCAAGTTTAATCTTATACAAATAAAAATCAATCATCAGGTGTCTTGCCCACAGGCGCTTTAATGTGTACATTATGCTGAGTAGGTAGCTTTTTTGTTGCTTTAATCCATTTATTTTAAATATTTTTATTGAATAAAACTATATATACTGATTTTATAGCGTTTTGTTAACTTATTTTTCATTCCCGACGTTGCTGCGTCCCCTGCGAATGCTTAACAGGTTTACAGCACCCATGGTCACGGAAGGGGGGGGGGAGCTGACGTCCCAATGTCATAGGTAGCCCGGCTTCGACTAGGACCTTCAGTTTTTGAATATTAATTTTTGGCCGATCTACGCGGAACGAGCTTATAGTATCTTGAAGTCTTGCTATGGTATGCGTCGACTTCAAACATCTTAGTCCCTCCCGTGACCATGGGTGTTAGAATAGTTTTTTTCAATGTGTAGTGTTCACGTAAGTGTAATAAATCATATATGTATTTTGTTAAGTTTTATTTTTGTCTGTAAAATTGATATTCTGCTAGTTGCAGCAACAAATAAATATATGTTCTTTCTGCAAATTGGCGTTAAAACTGGTGCCAATTTACTATTTTTCTTTTTTATATAGGTTAAGGGTAACAAACGAGCACACAGTCCACCTGATGGTAAGTGGATGCTGTGGTCCATAGACATCTACATTTATCCCGGACTAAGATGGAATGTCTCGTTTGTAATAAAAAGGGTCAATGATTATCTACACTTACCATACGAAACAGAGCAGCATAGAGCTACTATTTTATGCTGGTATTCTGTGAGAGTGTGGTCCTTCCCCGGTCGAGACGACCCATTATTGCTGCGACCATAATATAACTGCAGCATGGTTCTACAACGTAAAATAAACTAGAACCAGCTACTGACCCAATGCAAATCTAACTTAATGTGTTATCCGCAGTCAGCACTTAACGTAGGCGTACGAGAATACATTTCGCCATTACTTTTGTATACAACAACGCTGACATTACATTGAACATAACTGTTAAAAACGATGCCTAAAGTAATAACGCTTCACGAGGCGAAACTACGCACGCAGCGGATTGTTATGATTGCCTTAATTCCGCAGGCTGGCAGTTTTCTTCGGAAGTATATACAAGGGTTGTGTTACAACTTTTGTAGGCCTTTAAGATGATATTATATGAATTAATATTGTATTTAAACAGGTTCTTACAAGAGGCTTAAAAACTTGTGCTTATCAAAATATTTGGCCACCCATTTCCAGTTTTTCCTTCGCTGCAATTTGACTTAAAGGCTAGGGATATACCATCGACATGTAGCTTGAGAGACGACATATGATAAGTAGTTTATTTTCCTAAGGATTTAGTTTTAATTTTATGATGAATAAAACAAATTTATTTATAATATCTGTTTTTTGTCTCTATTAATTTAACTAGATTGCCTGGCACAATTTCAAGTTTTATGACATAAGTATAACAGAATTTATGGTAAAAACTTATCTATTACGACTATTTTAATAAAAGTACTACATTTTATTTTTAATAAATACTTACATAACCGATTACCTGTTAATTAAAGTTGTATTGGTCTGTGCCGTGTCTCATCGTGATACGCGAGCAACCCGTATTAGATTCCTGTCAGCATCTGTGAAATTGCTTTATTAAAATTAGCAACGCGTCTGCATTTTGACTACTAATTGTGGATAAACTTAGATGAGCCGTGGTTTTAACTAAGACAGTTAGCTCTCGCTGTAAATTTCATAGTACGCTAGAAATCCGGGTTCAATCCCCGCCGCCACCAATGAAAGTGTTAATTACAATTTAAAATGTTGGTTCACCACTTGTTCGGCGGTTAGCATCGTGAGGAAACCTGTATGTCTGAGAAATAAGAAAAAAATATTTCGAAGTCATGTGAAGTTCGCCAACACGCATTGGGGCAGCGCGGCGAACAAGTTCTTGTCCTAAAAACCTCTGAGAAATTAGGGGAGGCCTGTGCCCAGCCGTGGGACGTATATAAGCTGTAACTATAAGTTTTTGGATGTTTGTCTGATTTCCTGGATTTTCCATTACTGGCCGTTACAGCTTATGGAAAATATCCTTCCTATATTAAAAGTAGCAGAAGGGACATTTGCCTCATTTGCCACTCTTGGCAGGCGGCGGATTAACACACCTTAGTTTTTGAGGTTTTATTAAGAAGACGCTGCTGCTGAGTTCCAGGTTATTTCCCGCTGTCGGCTCTTACGTCACCCGCATGACGATGTGCTATAGTGGATATTGTTACATCTCCGTTACATTGTCAATATTGTTTTCTATTCCATACTCGACTTTAATGTTATATAACTGATAGCAAAAAATATATTAATGTTAATAGTATGAAAAATAATTAGGAATTTTAAGTACTTGTTAACTTTTAACATTTAATTATTTCTCAATAAATTAAAGTATTTATTTTTCTGGGCCTATTACGGCACAATTTAAAAAATAAATTTTTGTAACCAATTTTATTGTGATTAAGCGAAAGATAAAGGTACCAAATTGGGATTTACATAACTTACGAGTATCAGCAGTAACAGCACGGTAAAGGTACTATAAATTTAACGAGAGACAAAAAATCAGCGTAACAAAAAAAATCGATGATCGATGCATCGATGCAAGCCGGGTTGGTGACCGGAGAGCTGCGCGTGCGCCACCGGGGCATGGAACTAGTGCAGCTGACGAGATTCGGCCCGTCTGACCGGTTCGGGCCGCACGAGTACTGCAATGTAGAGATGGGTTCGAATTATATTTTTCGTTAAGACACTACTATGCCAACTTTTAATGCTATAACATTTGCTGCAACGGGAGCGACTTTTCCAGCAGCGGACTTGAAAACGCCAGGACCTCATTATGAGTAAGAATAATATTTCTAGTTTACACAATCATAGAATATAAAATTTACATGAACTTCATACATATTTCTAGCTGGTTGGAAAACTTTGAATGAAAAACACTTGATAGTATTTTGTTAATTGGCAGATTCCGTCACTCCACTGCTATTGTGAATGCATTCTCAAATTTAGAAAATATAAGTCGTGGATTTACCGCAACATCATACTGAGTCATGATCTTTTTTGTACGACCTATCGGTTAATCGAAGATTATTTGAAACTTTTATTATGTTTTATTAGTTAATTGTATTGTGACGGTGTAAGAATATCCGCTACCCCCTGATATCGTCTCGAGAGTTGTGCGCCGACAGGTTTCAGTCATTTATTACATTTACATTAAGGGGAAATATAACGTCAAATGGCTTAGCAAGATCCTTCGTTATGCCGAAAATATTGCAGCATTAATTTTGAAATAAATATATGGTAAAGTTGAGGATTAATGTTAGTGATTATGTTAGACGAAAACACGATTTAGTAAAATTTTCTCGATAGAAAAAAAATCCAAAGTTACCTCCAAAATAAACAATAAGCCGCTGTTATTCATAAAATACTTTAAATAAGATCATGAAACTTTGCATACTAACTGAACTAACTATAAAGCAGTGCTTATGTTATTTACTTTTTTTTAAATAGCATTATTTTCACTGTAAAAAGAAATTACCTAAACTATCGGCGTCTTGATTCCAGTCGTTCCGTTAGTATCGCTTAGGCTTTTGAAGGGAGAAGTTGTGTCGCTTATAGAGATGAGACATACTTGCAAAATTTAATACCAGGGCTTTTAAGTACGAGTATGGAAAAATACCAGGGTCGAAAACCAGGTTCTAAAAATACTTAAAAGTATTTGTTGACGCGAGCGACGTGTCCAGCCGCGGTGTCAAAATTTGAAAATACTTGCATAGGAATTCGACCCGTATCGCATGTTATCCTATTATGAATACGAAGCAAAGTCGTATAAATAAAAAAAAATACTTTGAAGTTCAAAGTATTTTTTATTCGCAAATACGATTGAGTTTCTTATTTCTATTAAAATATGGATTATTTTACTATGCAAGTATTTTCACGTATAGTGTTCAAGTTATTCGAGCATCTGTCTTACAACATGTACTTTCATACTTGCAAGTATGTTTTGCTCGCGCCGTAATGTTAATGTCAATATAATAATATGAATGACTTGTTCGAGTCGGGCCACAGTTAAAAATACGAGTATTATGATTGAACGTTTTTTAATTTTTTGTTAACGTAATGAAATCTTTCCTTCCTACTTTTTAAATCACAAGCTTAGGACTGTCTGCTAAATAATATTTAAGAATATATTATATTTTGTGGTTTTACAGTATTTTGACATGAGCTAGAATAGAAACTTGTATTAGCAGGCGTAGTTAAAAGATTTCATTTTATATACATACATGATTTTGTATTTTTTTTTGTTATTTTAGTTTTTCTTGTATATTTTTTGTTATTTTTTATAATTTCTTGATTTATTTTTTATTTTGTTGTAGTAACAATAACTGTTCTACTTTACGACTCCCCAGACGGGTCATCCTTTCCGATCCTATGATCTATACACAAAAAACACTATTTACACACTATTATTTACAGTTTAAACATCGTCATTTCCAACTAATAAACACAATAATGTTCAGTTTTATTTATTTACGTACTTAAACATTAATTAATAAAACTTTAAAAATTGTCTCTAAATTCAATAAACACGCAAAATAACTTTAAAAATTAGGTCACGGTAAGTAGGTTACGTTACGTACTCAGTTTACAATATCAACTGAATTTACAAAAAATCGAAACAAAACTTTTACTTCCTCAAACATAAACATAATTCTCTTATTTACGAATAAATAAAATACACGCAATAATGTCTCTTTTGTATACAATATAAGGGTGAATGGTGCAAAATAGTCAAAAGAAATTTTATGAATAGCATGTTTAGGCAATTATGCTCCTTAATTAGTTTCGTTTCAGTTAGCTTATTTGATTGACAAGTTCCCGATCCGATCGGATGGCATGTGCATTAAGTACCTACACAGATTTCCGTTCAAGCATTCGGCCTTCGTCGGAAATACTAGGGCTCGACAACCTACTCTCTGCGAGTCCCTCCCGCCAACGCGTCGAGCGAACCCCGCGTTGCTTTCGGTGTCAAAATTTGGAAATACTTTGAAATACTTGCATAGGAATACGACCCGTATTCCATGTTATCCTACTATGAACAAGGAGCAAAGTCGTATAAATAAAAAAATACTTTGATTTTCAAAGTATTTTTTATTCACAAATACGATTGAGTTTCTTATTCCTATTAAGATATGGATCATTTTCCTATGCAAGTATTTTCATGTGTTGTGTTCAAGTTTTTCGAGCATCTGACTTACAACACATACTTTCATACTTGCAAGTATTTTTTGCCCGTACCAGGGCGCCGTACTTTGAAGCAAAAACCTGGTTTTAAAACCTGGTAGCGTAAATACGTCTCATCTCTAGTCGCTTACGATCAGAATATACATTACGCAACAGTACGACGTAAAATTAAAATGGGAAATAACCGTGATAAAAATAAGAAGCGGCTGGCTTGGCGTTAAGAAACAGGCATAAATATGATAAACCTAATGAAATAAGTGTCTAACGACCTTTCTTTTTACAGTATTAGTGATTACAAATATTTCGGTACATAGCATACGACGCGCGGGGAAGTGGGGGCGAAATTAGAATTTGAGCTGACTTACTCTAACCTCTTAACCCTTACATTTTTTTAACAAATTAACTTCCCCACCATATAATTTGTCAAATATTTCACGTTATTTCTAAATGCTGCTGTTCTGGTGGCAAAAAAGTTGTGATGCCCTCATCAGGGAGGGCGGTAGGTGCTTTTCAAACTGGGTAAGACACATTTAATTTTATTACGTGGATCTTAGCCAATAAATTTTCAACATCTTTCAAATTGCTATTATTAATATTCTAAGTTGTAAGGGAACAACACTAGCGTTCTGATTGCGTAGTCGGTACAGCTCGCAAAAAGCGCAGGTCGCGAGTCTGCTTTGTATTTGTTTCGGTGATGGCGGCCCAGTGGCCGGCGCATAGTCCGCGAGTGTCGCTGGTGCAGTGATGTAGTGTGGGCGATGTCGCGCCGTGTCCTCGCACGATGCTGGCCGTTCGAAACGCCAAGGTATGCCTTGTTCATTGCACAGAGAACCAGGGTTGTTTTTATAGAATAAAGATAACAAATGAGACCACAGTTCACAGGTCATGAGATGATCTAGTGCTTCGTCCAGTTTGTGGTTTATACTTGTACTATTAATTTCTTCATCTACTTTTTTATTAGTAATAGTCCTAGTAATGGATATTTCCCTTTTGAAAGTGGTAGAACCCAGCTGCTACTACATTATAGTTGTAGCACATATAGGTCGGCTCGACCGGGGAAGGACCACATTCTCACAGAATACCAGCATAAACTAGCTGCTGTGTTTCGTATGGAGAGTGTAAAGAACCGGAGATCGTTTTCACTGGAAACGAAGCATTTCATGTTTTACCTGAGGGTGTCAAAACATCTGCATTGTGATTCTTGATTTAAGAAGGGTGTAGATGTTTAGGTACACATCATCTTTATACCGTCAGTTGGACTGTGTGTTTGTTTGTCACCCTTACTCCATAAAAACGGTCATGATATTGTCCAGTTAGGATCTTTATAATTGTACCATGAATGTTTTCTTAATCAGTGATAGTCAGCAACATGAGACTCTCCCGTTGTTTTTGGAATTGCCATAAATTAAATAAGTTCGGTGTCAACTTGAATATGATTTTTGTACACTTATGTCGCCTTATTCATTAAGTGGTTTATTATTAGTCTAGAACTAGCTGAGCGTGGGCGATATATAGTATTTACGGTTTTCGACTTTTTCTGCTTACTATCATACTTTATAATTTATTTTTCATATTTCCGCGGGGCTTCTTTCGTGAAACAGATTCTAGTTTAGTCTGACACTAATTATTATAATAAACTTTTTTTTAATAAGAAGGTTAATGTTTTAAAATATATAATTATTTATAATATGTAACCAGATAATAAGGTGTTAGTATGGTACTAGTACTTACGTAATACGTATAAACGCTCAATTAAAAAATAACTTTTAATTTAAAATAAATGTCAACTTCAACGAACTGAAAAGTAAAATGATTTTACATTCTTTTTTTATAGAATAAGGGTGACAAAAGAGCATTAAGTCCATCTGATGGATGTTTTGTCCTATAGACATGTACATTTATCTTCTATTAAGATTCAAAATGCAGATAAGTTGTCACACCTGAGGCCTAAGATGGAATCCCTCGTTTCCAGTAAAAATGTTCTCCGGTTCTTTACACTCACCATATGAATCATCAGCATTAAGCTATTATTTCACGCCGGTATTCTATGAGAGCGTGGTCCTCCGCCATTCGAGTCGAGCCATTCGTGCTGCATCTATATAGCTGGGGCATAGCTCCACCACCAATATTCTTCTATACATCTTTACACTACGTCTAAGCACCGACTTTAGTATTTGTATTTTAGTGCACAACATGCCAAACAAAGATGATCAACAAAGATCACCTTTTCTAATATTATTTTCTCTTATAGAGTAAGGGTGACCATACGAGGACACAGTCCACCTGATGGTAAGTGGATGCTGTGCCCATACACATCTACATCTACTATCGATTAAAAATTAAATTTCAGATGAGTTGTCGCTCCTGAAGTCTAAGATGGAATGCCTCGTTTTCAGTAAAATGGTCTTCGGTTTTCTCTTCTCTATCTTCACCGTTACCTTGAGTTAAACTGCTTTACCCTGGTAATGAGAGCGTAGTCCTGGAGCGTAGTAGTAAAAATTTACGTAGATCCCCAGTCAGGCTGACTGGGGATCTACGTAATTTTTTACTATACATAGTAAAAATTAACGTAGATACGGAATAATCGCAAAGTAGACTGTATCGCTAGGTGGAAAAATCGTTATGAGTATGAAGAAAAATAAGTTCGGTCAAATAATAACGTAAAGAAGTTTAATAATCCAGATACTCTAATAATAAGGGACAGTCTGTACTTGCCTTAATAAGGTTGTGTCCTAATTAAGTTTGTAGGAAATTGGGAGGAAAATCGTAAGCTATAACTAGACATAGCGGAGCAATGAAGCGTAAAGTCCCTTAGGTTCTGACCCTGACGGATTGCGGACAGCGTTGATGACTTGGAAACGTGATGTGCTGACCTTATCCGAAAACGTTATTGTTCCCTCGGTACAAAACTTTTTACTGGCATGTTACTAAACTTAATAGAGAACTCCATTTAGAATTACCTTTTTATACGTTTAAAACATGTAATATTAATATTATCAAAGGATTCATGATGTTTTCCTTTATTTTGTCGTTGCATATTTATGAGTAATTATTACCTGTTACTCCATCGTAATCCCCGGATATATAGGATAACGGGAACCGTGGTAGCTCAGATGGTTAGCACACGATGTATATTTCACAGTACGCGAGGAAAACGCCCGGAAAAAACCCGGGTTCGATCCCCGCTGGCACCAATAATATTGTTAATTTTAATTTTAAGTGCTGATTTACCACGTGCTCGGTGGTGAAGGAAAACAACGTGAGGAAACCGGCATGTCTGAGAAATAAAAAGAAAAACTTCGAAGACATGTGGAGTTCGCCAACACGCAATGGGGCAGCGGGTCGGACACTGTAACTACCTTTTTTACCTGTTATTTCACATGACTAAGATGCCATGTAGTGAATGTGTAAGAATACGAACCACCCTATGTACCGTGGGTGTCGTAAAGGCGAAAGAGGAAACTAACTCTGGCTCGTCTCGGCAGCGTCTTTCTCACAACGACTAAATATAAAAAATTTCGGTTGCTGACCCTTCTGCTAGGCGTGGCAACTATGGTAAATGTGAGGTAGTTGAGCAGGCAACGGATAACTATCATCATCCCTGCCTTACTGAGAAAAGTACATTACCTGTACATGGACCACTACTGTTGTGTAGATACATAACCACTAAAAATAAAAAATGCGGTTGCCAAGTGTGTGGCAACTATGACTAATACGAACATACCCTCCCCCATAATGAAAAATGCAAATAAGCGGTGTAGCGCGTCGTCTGCTGACTCGCTATACCTAGCTACGAAGGCGACCATGGTATCGGCGGGGCAGGGAGTGCTAAAAATCTCCTCACATTACTCTAATGTTGTTTCTTTATAGAATAAGGGAGATAAGCGAGCACATAGCCCACCTGATGATAAGTGGATGCAGTGGCCCATAGACATTCACATCTATCCTCGATTGAGAATCGAAATGCAGATGTGTTGCCACCTGTGAGGACTAAGATGTAATACCTCGTATACAGTAAAAAGGGTCTCCGGTTCTCTAAACTCATCATACTAAACGCGGGTGTTTGGAGCTGCTATTTTACGCTGGTATTCTGCGAGAATGTTATAAAAAAGCGTTGTTGTGAAATATAGAAGTGTCATTTTGTCATTAAAAACATACCTTTTAACTGTTTCCAAACAAACTAAAATACTTAAAACACCCAAATTTGAGCGGCTTGGGTAAACATATTTTAATATTACGGGTAATAGGAGTGCATCTCATCGGCACGTATAATGGAATTTAACATCCTGCGGTGTACACGTATATTATTTTGTTGTGTAGAGAAAGCCATTTGTTGGAAATGTTTTCGTTTATTTACCTTATGTTCAATTTAAAGTGTAAAAGAAAGAAAGAACTTACAAGGTTGGGGAACATTATTTTTTCTTATTTTATATACAAAGTCGAAACATTTTTTTAAAATTTTAATTAAATTTTAATTTGTTAAATTTTAATTTTTTTATTGTGTCATTGTTCAATAGCTTGTAGCCATCTTGTAAGTAGTGACACAATCCGCAGTAGTATGCAGTAGAAACCTTGGGATTTTTGATCAAAAAAATTGGACAAGTTGGATTGACAGTCCTCTCTTGATCTTACCCAACACTACTCAAAGAATTTTGAAGAGTCCGAAACAGGTAAAATCTGAGAGAGCGAGTTCAGGACTATATGGTGGAAGCATTAGCACTTCCCAACAAAGCTCTCTCAATTTTTGCTGACTGGCCTAATATACGTGTGGTTTGTCGTTATCTTGATGAAAGACCACTCATTTTCTGTTGATCAATTCCGGCCGTTTTTTCTTAATAGTGAGAGTTATTAATTATAAATCCGAATCAATGGTTTTGGATGTATTGACATCAAAACTCCTGGACTCAGTAGTCGAAATTCCTAGACTCAAACAGGACCAGGCATTATATTTCTGAAATTGACTATATTAATAATGCGAAAAATTATTGTTTTTTTTATATAGAATCGGGGTTATAAACGAGCACACAGTCAACCTGATGGTAAGTAGATGTTGTGACTGATACACGTCTATATTTATTCTCAACTAGCTATCCGCACCGACTTCGCACGCGTGATTCCTGTAGTTTAATAACAGTGCCACTTACGGGATTCAAATTTGAATGTAAACCATCTAGGAACTAATTCGAACACACAAAAATTATCATCAAAATCAGGTGGATGGTTTCGAAGTCTATAACGGAAATAGGTAGAAACATGTTTTGTACTTTATAGCTTGACGGCGTCCTCACCGTAGCCAGAAATAGCTCGTCGGCCGCGGGGACTGGTGTCTCCATGGATACCATTCATTCATTATGATATATTTGTTAAATTTGCCACGCATCGCATTCGGGTTGACAAACGCAGTTTTTATTATTTAGTTGTTATCAGGAGGATGCTGTTTAGTTTAGCCTACGTTAGTTTTTACGACAAGTGCAAGCCTCGAACCACTAAGTGGTACGAGTAGGGCGGCTAGATAGGTCAATATCTTGATAAAACACGTAGAAAGTTAATGGATCCTAATTTCTTAGGATATTGTTTAGAGGCATTTCTTAGGGGAGGCCTTGAGGCAGTGCTCAAGCCACTCTGGCTTTATTAGGACGTATTTGTATGACCTTAACTAACTTCCATGATGCCTATCCGCCACGTCACGTATTCTGAGTCTGTCGTATGTTTCATACATAATGACCATCGACTACGACTCGAAAATAAACCTAAAGGACGATAATATTTTAAATCTTTAAGTAGGTTCAGAATGACGTCGTAGCAGGAAGTACTTGGTCTAGCTCTCATCAATGCACATGCTAAACATGACGAGTTTTTCAACCAGAAACATGTCCTATTTAAACTTTGCGTTGGCTACTGTTAATAGTTGATAATAAACACATGATGTAACTATAGGTTGCCATCTCATTAGGTTGGATAGTATTCTTAGTGTATATCAAAAATATTACATAGATAGAAATTATTTATTGCGCTTAAAGTAATTGAATTGGTACAAGGACGAATGTCAATATAATAGGTCGGGGAAAAAGTTTCTTCGCATTTTTACAAAAATATTATAACTTAAATTTTGTCTTAATGGTAAAATTGAGTATCGTTTTCCAAGCGCTAAAATTCATTTTAACGCCCACATTGGAGAGCATGTAGTAAAAATAAAGCTTAAAATACTTAAAATTACAACACAAACCATTATTGAGACTGTCCAAAATTTTCTGGTCGAATTCGCACTACTCAATAGATTAATTGGTATAGAATGTCTAACTGCATTAGGTCCACCTTTTGTATTATTTGTAATAAAAATATATTTTTTAATTAAAGTGACAAATGAACTTATGGTCGATCTTCTGGTAAGTGGCTTATGGAGTATATGGACACCTGCAACTTCACATAAAGAAGGTTATATGCAAAAGGCTATTTAGAACAAAAAATAAGGATTAAATAAATAAAAATGTAGTGAATTATTATCGAAAATTCGAGGCAATGAAGCGTGGCCGGTGGCTTGTCGAGCTCTAACGTACTCGTTAAGTGAATGACGTAAATGAGGCAGAAACGTGATATGTGGCTTCAGTCCCTATCATTACGTTTTCCTGTGGATATAATATGTTGTAATCTGTTTGCTTTTACAGAATAGGAGTGAAAAACGGTCACACAGTCCAGCTGATGGATGCTGTGGGTCATAGACATCTACACTTATCCTCAATTAAGAATCACAATGCAGATGCGTTGTGATTCTTAATTGTGGACTGTGTGCTCGTATGTTACCCTTATTCTATAAAAATAAGTTATCTAGGTACTACCGAAAAGCAAGGCATTCCATCTTACTTCTCAAGGATGAAAGCGCATCTTCATTTTGATGCTTGAAATAGATGTCTATGGACGACAGCATCCCCTTACCATCTATGTGCTCGTTTGCCAACCATATTTTATAAAAAAAAACTCTTACCTATTTCTGCCGTGCGTACTGTATACCGGTCTGAATGATGTAAAGATGCAGTATGAATACAGGCTGTGAGTCATTCTTTTTATAAAACCAAAGTGGCAAGCGAACTTCCAGTCCATCCGATTGTGCGTGGCTTCTACACTACGTGAATACCTGCAATTAACTACATTTTTTTAAAGTATTTAAAGTTACTGATAGGCTACAGTTGCGTGACCACAACTGAGGAATAAGATGTCGAGAGAGAGTCCGAAAATCAGCATTGCACGCACTTTTGATTGGCGGTAGACATGAGTAAGAGTGATATCTACCCAGCTGAAATCTTTGGCTGAAGAGGAATCCTACCACCTAAACTATCTCTCAACACACCTACTTATTTTTCAATACCAATTTCAACTTAGAAATCGTAGGATATTTTCTTTTCAATGTTTCTCCCTTTTTATTTCTTAAAAAAAACAGTTAAAATTTAGAAGACTTTTATTTCCCCTTCAAATTTTATTTTAGCACATTTGCGGGTTCTTTTCATGTTTAAGCTTCTAAAACATTTGCGGAGTTATTTACTTTTTAAACAAAATCATGCATTAAATGTTATCGGCTGAGGCGCGCACGTTCGCTCCCACCCCTTTAATGACCATCGAGCTTGTTTACAGCTTTATGTAAGCCAAGATTATTTTTTCTTTCAACAGCATTAAGAAGAAAACATTGTGAAAAACGTGTAGTGTTGATATCTTAAATACATAGAAATAGGAACTTTTTTAGAGCCGTGGTAGCAAGGGCTGAGCACTCGCTGTAAATTTCACAGTATGCCAGCAACCCGGGTTCGATCCCCGGGATCCACTAAAGAAATTATTAATTGCAATTTTAGGTACTGATTTAATTTGTGCTTGGCAGTGAAAGAAAATATCGCGAAGAAACCTGCATGTCTGAGAAATAACAAAATAATATTTCGTAGACATGTGAAGTTCGCCAACACGCATTGGGGCAGCGCGGCGAATATTTCCTCGCCCTAAAACTCTCTCATAAATTAGAGGACGCCTGTGCCCAGTTGCTGTAACTCACGTCCCGTGTCCATGTGAACTGACCCTAAAGTAAAAGTAAAGTAAAGTTACAGCCAATATACGCCCCACTGCTGGGCACAGGCCTCCGCTCATTTCTGAGAGGGTTTTAGGGCAAGGAATTATACGCCACACTGCCCCAATGCCTGTTGGCAAACTTCACATGTCTTCGAAATAATTTTTTTCTTATTTCTCTGACATGCAGGTTTCCTCACGATGTTTTCCTTCACCGCCGAGCACGTGGTAAATCAGCACTTAAAATTCATTGGTGCCGGCGGGGATCGAACCCGGTTTGGTCGCCTACTGTGAAATTTACAGCGAGCGCTAACCATCTGAGCTACCACGGCTCTTACCTTAATACTTACTTAAAGTGAGACTGTGTTATTTTAAATTTATCAATAGTTTTATAAATACCTCTGTCCTGGGAAGAACCATCGAAACTCCGCGGGATTAAAAAAGAGAACAGTAGAGAAGAGAACAGTTGCAAAATAAAATAATATAATGTCTCAGAGGCTGTGAGACATTCATAGTCCATAGAGGTGACAACTAGCCTTAACATTAACCTTCTTCCTTCACTTTATTTAAAGAAGGCTGCAGGATTCCATGGTAAGTAGCGGTAGAAATATTAGACCTAAACACATTTGCCGAATTGAGTCGCAGTACCAAATATCCCGTATTGACGTTGATCCTTACTATCGGTTTGATATTTTACACCTGACATGTCGGGTATTGCATATCTGAGGCCATAAGTTCTTCTGGCTTTTACTAGTCCCTCTTAGGAAGCCCGTAGGATGAAAAAGCGTGACGGATCTCTTGTGTTGCCACCACCTGGCAATCTAGTATAAGGATCTACGCAGAATAAATCACACGAGGGACAAAAAAACTAAAAAGGAGTGGAATAAGTTGCTAGCATCTGTATTTCTACCTAATTACAATATGTGTGTCTTCAAGGCAAGGGTGAATAGGTTGTTGCTAAGTCAGTGTGCTTCACTCACATCGGTAGTATTAGCACTCAGCATCGCATGGAATAGTAAACAAGCGCTAGCTTAGAATCAAAATACAAAAAATTATCGCGTACAAAAACTTCCCTGAGGAACTGGGGACATTGTCAAACCAGAGCGTACTACCGACTACGAAGATGTACAAATTACATGCCAAAGCGCATCAACGTACACAACGGATTTTAATACGCGTTGAACTGCATAAATGAAATAAAGAAAGAAATTAAGAATTATCTGAAAAATCATGTCTTGCATTTAGTGAGAATATTCATACGAACAGCCACGATAGTCATTGGTTTTGTTAAGTACATCGCAGCAGACGCAGATAGGCGATTTATGAGAGAGTTTCAGTGATTCTTAGCCGACTTTGAAATTGGAGTAGGTTGTTTATTCTATTTTATTTTCTTTACTTTATATGTATGTAAAGCGATATATTGTTCAATTATGAACCAATCGATCGCCCTTAATAGTAGGAAAATTGGGGATAAAACTTTTAATGTATCTAAATAATTGTCATTCCAGTTTGAGCTTGTGGTTTTCAAATAGACTTGCTAAAAGTTAAAGTCGAATTCAAAGAACAAAAAAAATATTTTCTTACCAAAGCTTCTGAAGTTGGGTTTTTAACATATTACTATACACTATTTCTTCTGAAGCTGTTAAGTACATTTTAGTACCTAAATTGCACTTAGTTAAGTCCATTATATTAAGCACGTATTACAGAAACGTGATACGAAACTATAAAGAATAAACCATGTGCCCATGTATACCTTTAAAATATTCTTCGTGCAATTCGAAAGTCGTAGGGTTTGTTTTGTTAATGAATTGCGAGGAGGTGTTGACGTGCGGGTTGTTATTCTTACTTACCGACGGTCTTGTTATCGGAACTGGTTATTAATGTTGTTTTTAATTGTACATGTATTGGACGATGCGTGCAAAATCAGTTAAGGTCACTGACACACTTCAGTGAAAAGTTTATAAGCGTGAGCATAATTATTTAAGCTAATTTTTTAAAACTGAAATAACAAACAAACTTACAGTTCACCTGATGGTAACTGGATGATGCAACCCATGGACACCTGCAGCCAACTACAAACAATGACGGCTGCAGGTGCACTGCCCCTTCTGAGGACTAAGATGGAAAGCGCGGAGCATTCAGATTCAGATACAAATTATATTGCATTTCTATAGCTTTCAGAATGGAATATACCTATTCAAGCACATATTTATGATACTGTGGCCGTAGAAGGAAAAGGGGAGATCTCCCGCCGGGCAAGGTATTCTGCCCGGGGAGCGGCCAACACTCCGTGTGATAGTTCGGAGATGTTCTATATATACTGTTTATGATTCGGTATGTTAATAGCGTGATTTAGGTTTCGGTGTATTTCGCTTGCGGCGCGACGACAGCGCCGCCACATCACCTCCCTGCTCAGACCGGAGGTCGATAGTGCAGCCTCGTTGCCGACGAATGTGCAAGTGCCAGGAGATTGACTTGTAGTTTGCGTTGAGTCGAGAAGAAGGCAAGTAATCTGCGAGAGTGCCGTGAAGCAGAGGCGAGCAGTAAGGCTCGGAGCCATGCCAAACACTGTAGCGCAGAGAGTAGCTAGAAGGAACAGAAGGCATTATTATTCCAGTGCTGCGATGAACCTTGTGAAGCTAGATGGCTTGCAGGATATAAAGACTGCAGACGATATCTGCTCGGGAGCGTATGTGTGGGGTATTCTATGACGATGATGAAGCTTGAAGTTTCTGAAGGTTGTTGGTTGCGTGTTCAGATCACATCGGGTGGTCACCACTGTGGCCATGGAAGGAACAGGGAAGATATCCCGCCGGGCAAGGTGTTCTGCCCGGAGAGCGGCCAACACCTCATGTGATAGTTCGGAGATGTTCTCTATATATACTGCTTATGATTCGGAATGTTGATAGTGTGATTTAGGCTTCGGTGTATTTCGCTTGCGGCGCGACGACAGTGCCGCCACAATACCTAATAAGAATCCCGTGAACACCTAGAATCAGTAACTGACTCACTCATAAAAACCTAGCTCAACTTCTTATTATTTACTTAGAAATTTGAAATTTGGTATCAAGGAAAAGCGTTTACAATTAGCGTGTACAAATAACATCTGAAAACTAAAAAATATTGCAATTTGTTATCGTTAAATGTACTATTATGGCCAAGTACACTGTACTTACAACCACATCAGTAACTTTGTCGTTATTTATCTTGATATAGTTGTTACTGAAAATGCATATAATTTAATCATTTTATAGAATAACTAGCCGTTCCAAGTAATGCCAGGTTTGTTTAGGCAATGTATAAAATATGTATTCTATCGTTTAACGAACAGTTAAATTAAGCGTAAATCGGGTAAAAATATCACAACTGTAAGGCTGTCTCGATGCTCGTGTATTTCTGGGCGGTAAAAAAAATAACCACGAAGGCTATGGCGTGAGCTGAGCTGCGCTTCGCTCCCACCACAGCCTTCTAGCCTGACTCAACTGAAAGGATTTCTGCATGCTCAAGTATTTGTGGGAGGTAAAAAGAAATGGGTAGGTTAGTTAAGATTTAGTCATCTCTTGACTTGGGACGTCATTTTCATAAATTAGTATCTTAAGGAAAACCGCGAGCTGCACTCTCGCTATTCTGCTATCTCTTATTCCATACATTGTCGGTTAAACATTCGGTGTTATATAGAAAGCCAAGGTAAAGTATGAATTAAAAATTATTATATTATTATTATACATTGCCTGAATGTTTTGGGTATTCTATAGAATACCTCGGTAAATCTATACAATTCACAAGTCCACTGCTGAACACAGGCCTCCCCCAAGTAATGCCACAATGCACGGTCCTGAGCCACCTGCATCCATCGACTTCCTGCATATCTTACCAGGTCGTCACTCCATCTAGTGGGGGGTCACCCTACACTACGCCTACCGGTACGAGGCTGCCACTCGAGAACCTTTCTGCCCCATCGGTTATCGGTTCTTCGAGCTATATGGCCGGCCCATTGCCACTTCAGCTTACTAATCCGTTGGGCTATGTCGGTCACTCTGGTTTTACTGCGGATATCCTCATTTCTGAGTCTATCACGCAGAGAAACTCCGAGAATAGCCCGTATTAGCCGTGTAGTGGCGGTTAAGAATATCCACTACCCCATATCTTCCCGTGGGTGTCGTGAAAGGCGACAGAGGGAAACAGACAGAAGATGAGCGGCAGCATATTCCTGATAAGAGCAACTGTACAACCAAAAAATACTGCGGTTGCAAACCCGCTCGCCAAGCGTGGCAACTATGGCAATATGATAAAGAATATATAGAGGTTGGTGACATATTTATTTCTTATTCTTATTATTACTTAAAATTAAAAAAAAATCGTGAAGTGTAAACGCACGATCGCTAAAGGTAGTGTATTAATTTAGATTGAAGAAATCTATATTACAAAAATTAATAATATTATCAAAAATGTGAAAAGGAGACCGCGATCCCAACTATTATTAGCGCAACTCAACGACGTTTATAGCGAACAACTGTTTATACCGAAAAAAAAATTATTAAACAAAAGTTTATAAAACGGGTTATTGTAACATAAATAAATGAAATATATGGTTGATAATAGCCCCCAGAAATGTGGTAGTCACTTTCAAGTTGTTCCGTAAATAAGTTTTGTATGCAGTTTGTACAGCCTGTGTTCTTAATGCTTAATATACTTTGAAAAAAAAAATGTCCCGCTGCACTCTATTGGTTCTATTGTATATATATAGACTCTATTGGTTCCCCTCAGAGGTTTTTTCTAACCAGTAGTAAAAGTAAAAAAAATACTTACAATAACAATTTTTATAGAAAAAAAATTGTGATATATTGAACAACAAAAACTATTATTATTCTATTGAACTTGGCCCTTTTCACGTATTATGTGGTTTTCCATTGAACTCGAACAACCTCTCAAGTTTGATCCCGCTGTTACGGCTAAAACTAATAAGGGGTTTAATTTTGACCAATGACAAAATTGAAAGTGAGAACCTTACGAAATAGCAAACTCTATAGGGTTTTCTCTGTTTATTTTAGAAACAGAAACAGAAACTTTTTTATTCAATTTAGATTATAAACAATACTTATTGAAAGTAACTTTTCATTTACCAATGGTTCGCAAAAAAAAAACCCTGTCCTGGGAAAAAACAGCAAGAAACCCAGCGGGCCTATTTTTTTTTAAATAATAGCTTACAATTATGATTACAATTAACAACACTAGACAAATAAGAAATAGCTTGGTAGCGATTACCCTACGTTACACGACGTAGAAATAATATTAATAGATATTCTCTCAAAAATAAGGCCCTTGCCCAGTATTACGTATATTCACCGTAACATTGACTTAGAAAATATTTTAGGACTTGAGAAGAAGAACGGACTAAAAATACAAAGACATTTTCGACGTTGAGACGAGACAGAAATAATGTGTTTGCTCAGCTGTGGGCTGTGGGGCGTTTGCTTGTTACATTAATAAAAAAACTAAACTAAGAGTTATGTAAAGAACATAACCAGCTCAAGAAAATTTAAATAAAAGGTGTTACCTAGAATTTCGATTTCCGAACGACTTCTGTTCTCGAGCGCAGCGATGAAATGTGATTACTAGAGAGTAATTATCCGACACAAAATGTAAAATTTTACTGGACGAAGTTATAATGCGGCTAAGTACAAAACCGTGGACTACTCTGCTAACGGGTTACTTTGAGTTCAGTGCTTATTTAACGATCGCTGTACCGTATTAAATTTCTTATCTGTGAGCCGTTTCATCGAGTAAAAATTAAAGGAGTCTATATAGTACATTCACACAATAAATTTAACAAAGATATAAAACAACAAAAGTTTGTGCTATGCAAAATAGCACACTCGAGTATAACATATTCGACGTGTAAGAAGAACCATGTGGCTCGCGTTAAGTGAGTTATCAGAATTTTTATTTTAATTACATTTTTATATGTATTTTGTATTTGGTTTTATTACCTCTGCATTGACCGGACAGTAAGAGTAACGTCAAACACCCCCGCTTTATCGATGCGCGTGCCTGTTATAGGTAAAAAACTACATACAAGCTGCAAATGAAAAACTATTTAAATTAAATAATATTTTTATGGATGATTTTCCGAAACATTTTTTTTCTGAAAAAAGGTTATTTCTATACGTTTATACTATACGCAGGTACTTAACGGGAACAATAGGTATTGTTATATAATATGAAATTGGGTTAAGATAATATTGACTTCAGGCAATTGTCACATCTTATGCATAAGAAAAACCAAACACATGGCACGCATCTGGAATCGACGTTCGTGTCTTTCCCATATCAAAGTCTCAATATCTAATAAAGGACATTTTACATTCAGATAAGATATAAAAGACAGTATGCTACAAATACGTTGTGCTATAATCTTATAAATCATTCGCGTGATGGTGGCGATACTAATATCGGATAAAAGCCAGCGATGCGAAATTTAAAAGTTGTTAAACAAATGATAATAAAAATGAAGTAGCTTAGATCGTCGTAATACAATAAAGTAATGTGATTATGTTTTTTTTAACGACTCGGCATCTTTCGTTTTGGACGCAACGTAAGGCATGACTTTATGTCAGTAAAATTATTAAATTAATACTATACACGACACTGAAATTTCTTTTAAAAGGTGATCAATTCTTTTATTTTAAATCTAGCGTTTCAAGAGAAACTTATCTATTTCAATTAAACATCTAATTAAGCCATTTGGGTTATACCAGGCTAAGTATAGGTACATACTCTATGCGATATATACACAAAGACAATTTTGCTGAGCTGAGCGTCATAATTAAATAAAACCGGTTGGTTTCAAATAATTTTTATTTATTAAACTGAAGTTAAAAATAAACTTAGAGTCCATCTGATGGTAAGTGGTCAATGCAATTCATAAGCAGCTAAAGTCAACTTCAAACAAAGAAGGCTACTGTTAAGTCGCCACCTCTGAGGGATGAGATGGAATGCCACACAGCCTATATACTGGCTCGCTCTACTCTTCAAATACGAACATCTCCGCGCAGGCACTTTCTTTGGTAGAAGAGGGGGCAAACAAGCATGTGATTCACTTTATGGTAAGTGTTGACCGCCGCCCATGAACAGCTGCAACGCCAGGGTAATTTCACCGCTACTTAGCAGTGCAAATGGGTAATAATATGATGCCTCTTAGGCAAAAAGTTAGTTCTAGCCCTAGTAGAAGAAAAACAAGCTAAAGAAAAGGAATATTACACAAAAATAACTTATACCTTATAATTCATTCATGAAATAAAATAAGCAAAAAGAGTAAGTACACAGTCGGTTCAAAAAGTATCGCGAATTTTGTATTTTTTCAAAAAGTATTTATTTATTCATAAATATCTATTTCGTCTCCTTCAAAGTGATCCCCATCGGATATAATGCACTTGTGATAACGTTTTTTTCAATCCTCGAAGCACTTAAAAAAATCATTTTTCATGATCTTCTTCAGCTCCTCCTTCGATGCCGTCTTTATCTTCTCAATCGTGGCGTAGCGTCGTCCTTACATGGCCCTCTTCAGTTTTAGGGACAGGAAAAAGTTACAGGGGGCCAGGTCTGGGGAATACGGTGGCTGTGGGACATTACTGTGTTATTTTTGGATAAATATTCGCGCAACAAGCACGATGTGTGAGTAGGGGCGTTATCATGGTGCAATAGCCAGTTTTTGTTCTTCCACAAATCCGGGCGTTTCTGGCGGATCGCTTCGCTCAAATTGCGCATAACTTGCAGGTAATATTTCTTGTTGACCGTACTACGCTGTGGAAACTGGGAACTGAACTCATGATGCACCATGCTCCTGTAATCGGAGAAAACTGTGCGCAACTTCATGTTCGACCGAATTTGGCGCGCTTTTTTCGGTCTCGGCTCGTGCGGCAGCTTCCATTGGGATGATTGAGCTTTAGTTTCTACATCATAACCATAAACCCATGATTCGTCACCAGTTATAACCCCCTGGAGCACATTTGGGTCGTCATAGACCGAGTCCAACATCTCCTGAGCAATGTTAACGCGATTAAGAGGAATTTTGGCACGAATTTCGCGGCGACCCGGCTCATGCCCAAATCATTACTTACAATCGAATGGCACGAGCCAATCCATATGTTTAGGTCCTCAGCAACTTTTTGAACGGTGATTCGACATTCGGTGATTGACAATTAATATTTTCTTCCCTTTATCAATGTTATCGTTTGTTGTTGACGTGCTCGGCCGTTCGTTACGCTGTTCGTCTTTCACATCTTCTCGGCCCTCTGAGAACATTTTTTACCACCGATAAACGTTGCTTTGGTCTAAGGTAGCTTCACCATATGCCACAGTCAACATTCGGAATGCGTCCGCGCACTTTATTTTGTTTTTTACATAAAATTTAATACAGATTCTTTGATCCATTTTTTGGAATAGGCAAAAATCGAAGACGAGACAAAACACATCCAAGCAAAACAGCTGTCAAAAATTAACTAAATAATCATAATGGCCGACCTTGTCAGCATAGGTAAGGGACATGAGTACCAACATAAGTGTACAAAAAAATCAAAAATCGAATATACGTAGCCCGAAGAAATTGAAAATTCGCGATACTTTTTGAACAGACCTCGTACATACATGTCATGTAATTAAATTTAACGCCTCAAAGGTAAGGGTACATAGGGCGGACTTATTGCCATGTGGCATTAAGTCAACTGTGGGTGCCAAACACAAATAATGGCAGATGCGAAACTCTTACTCATATAAAGTTCACATTTTATATACATAGTTTCAAAAATGATATTTCAAAGATATATGATGTGAAATACTATTCCTAAGACGGTTTGATTGTCGCGATTTTCGACGATCGATCGAATGTAAATATGACCCTAAAGTAACCGAGAAGGCGTCCTTGGATCGTTTGAAATTAAATAAAAGACATTTAAGTTTTGAACGGTAGGAAGGTATGAGGTCATATTTACTTTTACCGAAAATGAACCTAATGGAATTATTAAGAAGGCGCTCCGACTTGTTTAAATTTTTTGACAGATCTGGTTAACATGCATGTCGTGCATGATTGATAATGAGTAGATCGAAAGAATGAATCAGCATAAACTTGGTTTCAAAATCCAGTAAACTTTTTTAACGGGAAACGCATATATATATATATAATATATATATATATATATATATATATATATATATATATATATATATATATATATATATATATATATATATATATATATATATATATATATATATATATATATATATATATTGAATAAAAAATTATTCTATTCTATTCTAAAAAAATCAAAGTTTCATTATAAAATTCAGGAAAGAGTCTTCCATAATCAACTTTAGCTGTTACTGACAATAAAGAAGTTCCAAAGATTATCACTTTCAAAGAAAAGTTAAGCCAAGGTTAGGGACCAAAATTTGGGGTGCTTATGGATACTGTAGGACTTATAGAAAGATAAGAGGTTACCATGATTACTGTGTTGAAAGCAATTGCAAAATCGACTAGCGCCACAACTGTTAACTTCTGATCATCAAAGCCCTTTCTTATATAGTTCGTGACCTTGATTAGCGAAGTGGTGCTATGACCAGAACGAAACCCCGATTGAAATTAATTCGGCAGATAATGTTTTGCAATGAACATAGATATTTGCTTAAGTACACAGGCCTCTTCTCTAAAAGTATATGAGAACTTACATAGGACGAAAATGGTTAGGAATACAGGATTAGGTATTGTGGGAAGGGGTTTTACAAAAAGTTGTAAAAAATAGTTCCTACAGAAGCCATAATTTGAGAACTTACTAAAGGTCCAATGAAGTAATAAAAACAAAGGTACGATTAATATCATCCAAATAGATTAAGTTATCACCGTAATAGATTAAGTGTGCAAATCAACTGCAATAACACCTTATCTAGTTGATTACTTCTTCCGAGCCTAACGTAGATTGGTGCTTTTGGTTGGTTACTGTCAATCAGAAACATCAATATATCAATAGTATATTATGTTATGTTCTTTATTATTGCAAATTTTTAGCTATTTAACTAAAAAAAAAATAACTTTGATGGCTGCGCAGTACGAACGTCAAGTACCTGGCATTACTAGTTCTTGCTTGCTTCTAGTATTTATAGAATGTATATAACTATTTTTAATAAAACTCTACATAAAAAATCAGCTCAAAATTTGCCAATACGCGTTGGGGCAGCGCGGCGGAACCTTCATTGTCCTAAAACCCTCTCACATATAACGGGGAGGGTGGGGGGCGTCTGTGCCCAGTAGTGGAACGTATATAGGCTGTAACTTTTACTTTTTTAACAGCTCAGTAACGACTTTACTTTATAAAACACACAACTTATAAAACACAGTAAGCAGTTTAAAGTATAGACAAGTCAACACCCAAATAGATGCAGAATGGACAGACGGAATCATGACACCAAATAAGACTCGTAGAACGACTGATCTAACCTAGTTTTCTGCCCTATACTTTATACTGCCTAAAAGAGTGACAGATTAGCACTGTACCTACCCTTTTATCGCATATTCTGGAAAGATGGGGTGATGGGTATGAGATTGTGGATTTAATTATTGTGGATATAAAATTTACAAAAATATTTGACTGCCTCCTTGGTCTAGTAGTCGTAAATACGGTTGCTGATTACAAAGTCTTGGGTTCGAACCCCGAGTCGGGAAAAAATCGGTTATTGGGTTTTTCGGTAAGAAATTTTCATTAGCAGCTCGAAGTCAGGAAGTTGGCGGCTTTTCTCCTCCGTGCCTCGGAAAGTACGTCAAGCGGTAGGCTGCTCCTGATCTCTCTCCGGTCATGTCGGTTTATCAATCCATCGGACTATGAAAGTTAGGAAATAGAGAATGCCCCTGTGCTCACGCACACTACGACTGTTTAACGCAGATGGCTAGTCTCCGTTGATACTGGCCGCCTTGAGTTACATTCTGTTCGGAGGTCATTATTATTTTTATGATTACTAATTTAAGTAACAAATTAACGCTGATGTTATAACACCGGAATGAAATAGTAGCATAATGCTGCTTAGTTTCACGAAGTTAATGATTAGAACCGGAGAATATTTTTCACTATAATTCTGTCCTGCGCAGATCGCTAGTCTCCGTTGAGACTAACCGCTGTGACAGAAATTCTGCCTGGAGAACATTACAATTATTTTAATTAATAAATAAAATTTAAAAAATAAAGTTATTCCAAAAATAAATCAAGAGTTGAATTAAAATTTAAATATACAGGATTTATACCCGAAAACACTTTTGCGGACTTCAAGTTAAAATGCAAGCAGATTAATAGATTATTGCGTATTCCAGGCAAATTTTTTCAATCCGCTTTACTACAACCGTGAATAAAAGGAGTTATTTTCAGTTTCCGTGATAGGAAATTCATATCTGCAAAAAATTTAAACTGAAGCGCATTTTTCTTTCATTTTGAATGGAAATAACGTTTTATCATTTCAGTTCACAACCCTGAACGAAACTAAGAAGTTTTTAATATTATCACTTTAAAAATGAAAGAGAAACTACTTCAAAAACAAAAACCAATTTAAACATATTTTTATTTACTTAATTTGTATTTAATATTTATTTAAATAGACTTTTATTCGGATAAACCTAGTATTCTTTTACAAATAAATAATAAAACATAGTCTAGTCTAGTATTTGATTCTTGCTTATTGTCTGCAGAACTGTTTGCCAGTCAGCAAAGGCATCCTCGAAAAGAAACAAGCACAGGTCCTCGCACAATATAATTTTCATATTTTTTTCATCATCATTACAGCCCTTAATGTAAGTCCACTGCTGAACATAGACCTCCCCACACACCGTACCACAAAGCATGGTTTGAGCCACCAGCAGCCATCGACTTCCTGCATGTCTAACCAGCTCGCCAGTCCATCTAATCAGGGCTACCTTACACCTCGTCTATCAGTACGAGGCTGCCACTCAAGAACCTTTCTTCTCCATTGGTTGTTGGTTCTACGAGCTATATGGCAGGCCCATTGCCTTCAGCTTTTTTTTTTTTTTTTTTTTTATAGAAGAGTGGGCAAACGAGCATGCGGCTCACCTGATGTTAAGTGACTACCGCCGCCCATGATCAACCGCAACACCAGGAGAATTGCGGGTGCGTTGCCGGCCCTTTAGAAAGGAGTAAGCTCTTTTCTTGAAGGTCCCCAGGTCGTATCGGTCCGGAAAAATCGCCGATGATGAACTATTCCACAGAGAGGTTGTACGTGGAAGAAAACTCCTTGTGAAACGTACAGTGGTGGACCGCCAAGCATCCAGATGGTGTGGATGGTATCGGGACGTTTGCCGTGTCGTGCGTTCACGAAATTTGGCGGCTGGGATTAATCCGAACAATTCCTCAGAGCACTCCCCGTGATAGATGCGATAAAATACGCAAAGAGATGCAACATCTCTTCGCAACGCCAGTGAATCGAGCCGATCGGAAAGCACTCGGTCGTCGACGATTCGAGCCGCTCTGCGCTGGATGCGGTCAAGTGGAAGGAGCTGGTACTGGGGAGCCCCAGCCCAGAGATGGGAACAGTATTCCATGAGCGGCCGAACCTGCGCCTTGTAAAGTTGCAGGCGGTGTGCCGGCATGAAATACTGTCCCGCTCTGCTGAGCACGCCAAGCTTTTTAGAGGCCAATTTGGCCTTCCCTTCCAAGTGACCACGAAACTGCACGTCACTCGATATGTCGACGCCGAGGATTCCGATACTGGCTGAGGCAACAAGGGGAGTGCCTTGAAACTGAGAGGATACGACAAAGGGGTTCTTTTTAGCGGTTAACGCGCAAACTTGTGTCTTCTGGGGGTTAAACTGGACTAGATTTAGTCGTCCCCAATCCGAGACTCTGTTCAGCAAAGACTCGACTTCAGACACAAGTTTGTCCCGGCACTCGGAGACGTTTTCCCGAGAAATATTGGCTCGGCCGGTGTAAAGAGCATCACCAGTGCTGTCATCTGCATAGCAATGAATGTTACGGGTATGCAACATATCATTGATATGCAGAAGAAACAGCGTTGGCGATAGCACGCAGCCCTGTGGAACACCAGCATTAATAGGCTTGCAATCGGAGCTTGCACCGTCTACAACGACCTTGATGCTCCGATCTGCAAGAAAGCTGGTGATCCAATTGCACAATTTCTCGGGAAGCCCATAGGAAGGGAGCTTCGAAAGAAGCGCTTTGTGCCAAACCCGATCGAAGGCCTTCGCAATGTCCAAACTAACGGCCAATGCCTCCCCCTTGAACTCTACTGCCTCCGCCCATCTGTGAGTGAGGTAGACCAGAAGATCACCAGCTGACCGACCACGGCGAAAACCGTATTGGCGGTCACTAATCAGCTGGTGATCCTCAAGGTACCTCATGAGCTGGCAGTTTACAATGGACTCCATTGTTTTGGAGAACAAGGAGGTGATGGCGATTGGCCGGTAGTTGGACGGGTCTGAGCGGTCGCCTTTTTTAGGGATCGGGTGGACGAAAGCCGTCTTCCACGATTTTGGGACTACGCCTAGGGAGTAGGAGTACCGGAAAAGACGCGTTAAAACCGGTGCCAACTCTGGAGCACACGTCCTCAGCACAATTGGGGGGATTCCGTCAGGCCCACTCGACTTGTGGATGTCCAGGGAGAGGAGTGCTTTGCGAACCGAGCGCTGTGTGAACTGCACTTCCGGCATGGAGCACTCACACCGCGGGATGGTCGGCGGCGTACTCCCCCCGTCATCGAGAGTCGAGTTAGACGCAAAGAAGGAGCCTAGAAGATCGGCTTTCTCCTTTGCAGTATGGGCCAGTGAGTCGTCCTCCCTGTGCAGAGATGGAAGAGATGGCTGACAGAAATTCCCCTGGACAGCCTTGGCGAGAGACCAGAATGCACGGGTTCCAGAAGGAAGGCGAACTAGTTTCTCGCCAATTCTGCCTATGTGCTCTGACCTTGCCTTGGCAATGACTCTTTTGAAGGACCTAGAGGCGGAATTATACTTCTTTTTTAGAGCGCTGGTGTTTACATCCCGGGACGCTGATGCATCAACCCAGGCTTGGTAGCACTCCTGCTTATAGCATGATGCTATTTTACAGGAGCGACCAAACCATGGCTGAGATTTGCCTCCAATGGGCACCACAGAGGAAGGAATAAAAAGTTCCATACCCTGAAGTACCACATCAGTAACAGAATCCGCAACAACGTTGGGATCATCCGGCGAGAAGCAAACCCGCCCCCAAGGGTAGGATGCAAAGAAAGACCGCATCCCATCCCAATCGGCTGACCTATAGTGCCAAACACGGCGGCAGCCTGCAGAATGCAACCGCGATTTCAGCGTGAGTGGCACAACACTCCGGATCAGACAATGGTCCGAGGAGCCTAAAGGGGCGTCGACGGAAATCTGATATCCGTCCGGGTGAGAGGTCAGCAGAAGGTCCAACAGGGAAGGTGCATGATCCTCCACATCTGGAATCCGCGTAGGCGAAGTAACCAGTTGTGTCAGACCATGTGCCAAGGCAAAATCATGAACAGATCTCCCCGCATGATCGGTTAAACGTGAACCGAGCCATTCGGCGTGATGGGCGTTAAAGTCGCCGAGGATCACGATCTCTGCGGAGGGGATCTGCTGTAGCAACGAATCCGCAGCCATTTGGACGTGGTCGAAGAGTCGGTCTGTTTCGGCATTACCGCTGTGGGACCTATAGAGGCACCCGTAGACGCGCGGATGGTCGTCGCTGTCTACGCGTAGCCAAAGGATGGACAGGTCCGAACCTTCAAGTCTGCCGAGGCGTCGAGAACAGATGTCCTCTCTGACGTAAACGCAAACTCCAGCCCGAGGCACAAAGGAGTGTTCCAGTTTGTACCCCGGGTAGGAGAGATACGAAACATCAGCCGGAGAGGACACCTGCGTCTCGGTCAGAAAGAGCAGAGCCGGCCTCGCCGTCTCGAGATGGTAGTGGACGGCGTTTAGGTTGGAGTGAAGTCCCCTGATATTGCAGAAATTCACGGACAGCGTGGCAGGGGTCGCCTTGGTCTTGTTGCTCCGTTTGCCCCGAGCAGTTGTAGTCTTGAGCGGAATTTCGCCCCCCCCAGAATACGCGGGGCAGCCTGAGCACCCACGCTCAGAAGTGGAGAAACATGGTCGTGGATGCTCAGCGAGGGATTCTCCAGGGGTGCTGGTACCCTCCTGGGGTAGTCTATCTTTATTTAATTCCGCTACCATGTTGATGGGGGGGGGGGGATTTGGGCCTCCGGCCACCTGCACTCACCAGACGAAACGTGGAAGCAGAACTTCCACTTCACGCCGGTATTCTGTGAGGTCGTGGTACCACCCCGGTTTGAGCCGGCCCATACGTGCAACAGCAAAGCTGCCGCATGGCTCTACCACTGTTAAAATATTGATATTGATACTAATCCGTTTGGCGGTTTGGCAACCGAAGGTACTGGTGCCCATCTCCTGTTTCTGTTTCCCACTGTCGTCTCTTATGTCTTCCACGGGACGACATAGGGTAGTGGATATTCTCATGCCGCAACTACGCAATTCTGAGCTACCAGTCTGTTTAAATATCTTCATTAACATTTCAATAGGGTTCATTTATTGAGACTATTTATGCTTGTTAATCTGTGCCACAGAAGCGATTAAATTCGAAGTAGATTACGCTGTTCTCACGCTGGAGTGCCGGCACGTGTCGCAGACAATAGGCTGTGAATAATTAATAGGATCAATTACTTATGTAGATCACATCGTTGACTTTCATTACTTTTAACGCCACCGCCTTCAATATTCATGGAATGCAACATTTACTTCATTGTTACAACGATTAAAATCGTGATTGTTGAATACAATTTTCTGAAAACGTCTGTTTTATTTATTGAGCTATCAGTTTATGATAAGAGTCAACCAGGGTCTTCACTGGGATTATTTATGTTTATTAATCTATGCCAGTAAAAGTGCAGGGATTTTTATGTAAAAGAATGCGAAAAAAAAACACAGAGTTCACTTGATGGTAAAAAGATATTGTGGTCTATAGACACCTATAGACCACATATTCATTCATAGACATCATTGCTTGGGGAGGATACTTGCCATAATTACCACGTCTAGCAGACAGTTTTTTTTTCATAGGATAAGAGTGACAAACCAGCAGACAGTCCACCTAATGGTAAGTGGATGCCGTAGCCCACAGACACCAAAATTTAACCTCGATTAAGAATCAAAATGGAGATGAGTTTTCACCCTTGAGGACTTAGTTGGAATGCCTCCGGTTCTCTACACTCAGCTGCATTAAGCTGCTATTTCATGCGTTTGGCAACCGCAGTTTCTTTTTATTTATTTTTTCGTTGTTGTAAGGCAGACTCTGCTGCCCATCTTCTGATATGCTTCCATCTGTCGTGATGAAGATATAACGATATGGCACACTGCCACTACATGGTTTGAGAAAACCTACATACATGATGAAAAAATCGATGACATGTAAACTCCGCTAACACGCACTTTGGCAGCGTAGCAGACACTTTCTTAAAACTCTCTCAGAAATGAGAGGAGGTCTGTGCCCAGGAGGAGTAAGAATATAGGCTGCTAACTTTTCTTTATTTTACACATCACTTCAAGCACAGGTAAATAACAAAAGGCAGGCAATTGATTGTAACAGGTATTACTTTCGGAAATTCATTTTATTAGTAATGTTAAAAATTTTGTTTTTCTATATACAATAAAGGTGACAAACGAGTGTCTACCTAATGGTGAATGGACGTTTTGGCTTAGGTAATACACATCTACATTTATACTCGTCTAGCGATCGACCACGGCTTCGCAAGGGTGATTTCTGGCTTTTAATAACAGTGTCACCTACTGGTTCCAAATGTGAATATAAACCGTCTAGGGACCCATTCAAACACAAGCTAAAAAATTTCATAAAAATTGGCTGAATGGTTCAAAGTCTGTATCGGACATATTATGTAGAAACAATTTTTGTGTTTTATATAGATACATTAAAAGTCATACTGTGCATATGTAGTCACCCCCGAGGACTAAGATGGAATGTTTCGTTTCCAGGAAAAAAATATCTGATTCTCTTCACTCACCATATGATACACAGCAGCATTGTGCTGCTAGTTTAGGCGCTAATTAGCGTACTATTGTATTATGAGGATCTTAGAAAAATTTTAACATCTTTAATGTAGTCAGGCACTTTCTCAGACCTCGCAAAAGGAAGAAAAGAGATACGATTATAATTCAAGAGGCACAACAATATTCAAAGTTTAATGTTACCAAACAGTAGTTGAAACTTGAAAATACGAACATAAATCGTTCAGAGGATTTACTCGCGAAGTACATCGAGACGTGAATTTTACGAGTAAATATTATGAAAACGAGGAAAGATTTTATAGCGAAGCCAGATGCTGCGCATCGCATGAATCTGTCCCTTGAAACTTTTGCAATATAAATAAATTACATTTTAATATAATTCTTCTAGATTAGAATGATAGAAGTACGACTTCTAACTCTACTGCGTCCCACGCGTTGGGCCTTAACGAGTATAATAATACCATATGATGTTTCGGTTTTTAATGTATTTTTTATAGAATAGGGTGACAAACGAGCACATAGTCCACCCGATGGTGTGTGCTAAGGTCCATAGACATCTACATCTCTATCCTATGGTTAAGAATTAAATGGTGATTGTCACCCCTGATGACTAAATCATCATTACGATCTGTTTAATTTCTATGAAAATTAATCAGGTCAACAGTATTTTTTATTTAACATTACTATGACAATTGAGTCTATCTTAGTCAACACTTTTTTAATTATCTTTCTATGTGAACAAATTTTTCTAATGTGATTGTATGCCAGGTATACGATAATTCAATTAAACATGGTAAAACTTAAATTATTTTAATATGAACAAAGATTACGTCATTTCGAAAAATAAGTATGTCCTCTGTGATCTGCTCTTGACTGTTCCAAAAACATCGTTATAATTTTTCCAGTTTTCTTATCACAAAAGTTACAATTTCCGTGCCGTAGGGCGGTAGCGTAGGAGAATTCTTTATTCCATTTTTTATAGAATAATGGTGACAAACGAGCACACAGTCCACCTGATGGCAAGTGGATGCTGCAGCCCATAGACATCTACATTTACTCGGTTAAGAATCAAACTGCAGATGTGTTGTCACCCCTGATCACTAAGATGGAATGCCCTGTTTCCAGTATAAGGTCCCTATACTCACCATACGAAACACAGCAGCATTTTACGCTGGTATTCCGTGAGAGCGTGGTCCTACTCCGGTCGAGCTGACACATTCGTGTTACAACTATAATAGCTGCAGTGTAGCTTTACCAAGTAATAGACTTTACTCCTGTGAATATCGTAAATGACGATTACAGGAAATGACAGAATAATCTTACTTAAATACTTTTAACATTGTGCACTGCTTGCTTTGTGTTTGAAATATTGGTTTAATTTTGCGGAGAGCTGTTTGCTTGGCAATTAACTGAAAGATAAGTAAGTTACCGTTGTGCCTAATTTATGGAGATTAAGCACACTTTGAACATTGCATCGGAGCCTATACACAACCAATGACGGCTCCGTGGTTGAGTTACAGCGCTGAGGGACCGCGCGTTCGAATCCCGACCGGAACAAGTGTTTGTATGGCTTTCAAATAATTGTTTCAGGTCTGGATGTTTGTCCTTGATGTTAATGTATGTAATCTTTAACCAAAAATATATGTATAAAATGTTTATGCATAACATGATGCATGCGTGATATGCTCAAAATGAATATTTTTTTTGTAACTATTCTTATCTAGTTTTGACTTTTCCACCTGATGGTAAGTGCTGATGCAGCTGAAGAAAGTAAAAAAAAAGTGTCTCCGGATCTCAACACTCACCTTACAAAACACAGCAGTATTAAGTTGCTATTTTGAGTTGGTGCCTTACACACATACAGGCATAGTGACATCCTCGTCGAAGTATTCAGAACAGCCACCTAGGATCTCAAAACGTCGAGACCTGTTAAAAACCCAATTTGGAAAACCGGGGTACTATTAACAAACACCAATAACTATTAATTCTAGTACATACCGCTTCTAACATTACTAACTCTCTCGTCAAATGTTTCACAGTAGTCGAATGTCGTAATCGAACCTACGACTTTCTAAAGTCTTAAGTGGCGGTTGACACTTACCATCAGACACCTGCTCGTTATCCTTTCTACTCTTTAAAACAAATTCTAACGTTGAACAAGCGACTAGATAATGAAGAAGTATGAATGCTTCGTGTTTGTGTACACTTGCCTTACTACAATTGTTTAGAACAATGTTAAGAAACAGGGACATAGTCCACCTGATTATAAATGGATGCTGTGGCGCAACTACATTTTGTTTCTTAATTGAGGATAAAGTTAGATGTCTATGGGCCACAGCATCTACTCACCATCAGGTGGACTCTGTGTTCGTTGTCACCCTTATTCTATCGAAAAAAAAATCGTTTTTATAGCTTATATTATATCTATTTTAGTCCTCTTCATGAGTACTATATGCTGGTATACATATTGGTTTACTGAGGTCGCGTATTTCTTAATAAAGCTAAAAATTCTTTTCTGGAAATTTTCTCACGTTTTTCCCATGAACAAATAAAGAGTTGCTCAACTAAATGCGCACATGTCACAAACGAACATTACTAACCTAATGCTGCCGAGCGTGGCGCACGTGCTCGATGTAGAACACGAGCGTTACTTGAATTTTCTATTACACTGATATTTGCCCCAACCGTCTTATATTATCGCTTCATAAACTTGCATCATAACATATTACTTGAATTATGATGACGTGTGGTTGCGGCGTAAGATAATCCAATAAACCAAATCCCGTTGGTGTTAAAAAAGGTGACAGAGAACAAATCAGGAGATGGGCAGCAGAGTCTCCTAATAAAAACTAACAATAAAAGCTGCGATTGCCAACCCGCTGGCCGAGGCATATTCCCCCTTGAGACAATCTATGGAGGAAGCCTATGTTTTTTATGGTATAAGAGTGACAAGTGATTACACAGTCCGAGTGATGGTAAGTGGATGCTGTGACCCATAGACATCTACATCTATCCTCTGTTAAGAATCAAAATGTTGATGCGTCGTCACCTGAGGACTAAGATGGAATGCCTCGTATCTAATAACAAGGGTCTCCGGTTCCCCACACGTATTATAAGAACTACATAACTGGTATTCAAACTAGAACAACATTATATGTAATTATAATGCCGTATAGTGGCGCCGAGAATCCACTATCCCATATCCCGTGGGTGTCATAGCCGGCGGTATAGGGAACAGAAGATGGATAGCAGCATCTTCCTGATAACGACTCAAAATAATAAAAGCTTTGTTTCCCAACCCGCTCGCCAAGCGTTGTAACCACGGAAAATATCTCGCCTATGAGGCAATCCCGTGAACTTCAAAACTTGAGAGCCACTGCGCGTTGCCAACGATGACATATGGATCTGAGGCGTAGTTCCTTGATGCTGGTCGTATGAGAAAGCTCAAGGTCGCTCAGCGAGCTATGGAGAGGACTATGCTCGGGGATTCTCTGCGTGATATACTTAAAAATGAGGATATCCGCAATAGAATCGGAGTAACAAACATAGCTCAACTTATTAATAAGCTGATGTGGCAATGGGCCGGCCATAAAGCTAGAAAATCCAACAACCAATGCGGAAGAAAGGTTCCCGATTGGCAGCCTCGTAGCGGTAAGCGAAGTGTCAGAGGAAAACGGTGTACAATAGTGAACATAGGCTGTATATTTAGATTTACTTTACTTATGTATTTCTTTTCATTTGAATCTACCACCATTACATATATATTCTTTGATAAAAACAACTTTTACGGATTTTATCGCGTTTATTTTTTTTTACTTTTTATTTTTAATTCCCGACGTTTCGGGCGCTTTACAGCACCCATGGTCACGGGGGACTGAGATGACTGACGTCCCGATGTCATTGTTAAACCCGGAGTACCTTCAGCTTTTTTAATTATTGTTTATGGTCTTTTTTAATTATTGTATATTAAAAAAGCTGAAGGTACTCCGGGTTTAACAATGACATCACGTCAGTCATCTCAGTCCCCCGTGACCATGGGTGCTGTAAAGCGCCCGAAATGTCGGGAATTAAAAAAAAAGTAAAAAAAAATAAACGCGATAAAATCCGTAAAAGTAGTTTTAATCATGTGTAGTGTTCGCGTAAATATAAGAAATCATTATATATATTCTTTTCCAAAAGATATCTTTAACAAAGGTAATCAAATTACTTCAATTATTTAAATATCTCTCAAATTATGTCATGTAGAACATATTTTATGTGTGGAATTTGTGTTCACGTAGAAAAAAGTACAAATTTTTTAAATGGTGCTCCCAAGGACTTCAAATAAAACCTTATTTTCTTTCAGCATTAGCTTTGGTACTTCCTCGGTTATGACTTAACCACTAAAATGCTAATCTTGTTCCAATTTTTCAAAAATGGTATCGACTTTACCCGTATGAAGGCGAAGAAAGCGAGTTGAGCTTTGACATCAAAATTCTCGGACTGAAAACGTTTAACGGAGTATTTTATTTTCTATACGATGAAGATGTCCGAGGACTAGTAAACGAGCACCCAACACACAAGATGGGAAGTGAATGCCGTGGACAAAAGCACGTGCTTCACTTCTCGATTAATGATCAAATACAAAGCCTCATTTCATGTAGCGACTAAGACGAAATACTCTTTGCCATTAAAAAAAGCCTCCGGTTCATTCTACGCCCGAACCGCAGCAGCATCATGCTACTATTATATGCTGGTGGTTTTAGCCTCGGTGTTAACTTATTATTTAAACATGTGAATACATTAAGAATAATGTCCTCCAGACAATTTATATCAAGACGGCCGGTACTAGCAGTGACGAGCCATCTCCGCTTCACAAGATTATAGTGTACGAGTGTGCACTTGCACAGGTGCACATTCTATTCCCTCGCTCTTATAATCTGATGGGATGGTAATCCTACACGACCGGAGAGATCAGGCGGAGGACCTCCGGCCTTACGTTATTTCCAAGGCACAAGGGTAAAACACCGCCAAGTTACTAACTCCGGATTGCTATTAGAAAGTACTACTACTACTAGAAAGTACTTCTATAGAAAGTACTTGACAGAAATATCCGATAACTAATTATGGCCCAACCCGGGATTCAAATACAGCTCTATATTATCAGCAGTCGCGCTTACGATCACTAATTAAATGAGGCAGGTCAATTTAATAAAACAAAATTTGAATTAATAGCATAAAAAATAAACCAGACAGAATGTTAAACTAAAGCTAAAAGCAATAATTCTTGAAACTCTCCAGAGACAAAGCCAGCTGAAACTGCGACTTGACTTAATCCAGATAGAATACTGTTCATTGCGGTTTGAGCCAAAACGATTAGTCGTCCAAATACTAACAATTGTTCTCTGAATCTCTAAGGTTGCGGCTATTCATATGGTATTAAATTCGAGCACCTTTCATTTTTCCTAATCAAAATCCATTTTAAAAGAATAATGCATTTCTACCAGGCAAGTTTTTTATTTCAGAAAACTTTTTTAATCACAAACTAATAATTTTATAGAATGAGTTTGATAAACGAGCGCCACCTGTTCGTAAGTAGATGTGGTCTATAGACAGATGCAGATACGTTGTCACCCCTAAGGAATAAAATGGAATTCCTCGATTCCACGGTTCTCCGTTCTCAGGTTCTCCGGTTCTCTACACTCACCATAAGAAATACATCAGCATTAATCTGCAATTTTATGCCAGTATACTGTGAGAGCGTGGCCGTACACCGGTCGAGCCAACCCATACGGGGTATATATATATATATATATATATATATATATATATATATATATATATATATATAGCTCAGGAAGTTCACGTATAATTTGATTAAAGTGTGCATTCGCTGTTAGCACTTAACAAATGAGCTCTTCATCACTAGAGTTGTAAATATTTTGTTGTTAAAAACTTTTCGGAGCATTGCAGACTCGTCGCATCACCCGCATGTGGATATTCCTAGAGGACGCACCGCAATACGCGTTAACCGTGTAGCGGCGGTGTAAAAATAAACTAAAACCAGCCACATGGGTATAAATATCTGAAAAAGCGATAGAACTTTAAAATGCCATTTAACTAGAATCTATTCAATTACATCTGAGAATAGAATTAAGTTTTAAGACCGTGAATAAATTCTATTATACTTAGTCACTTAATGCAAAGTCGACAGTGCAGGATATTGAAATCAGCAATTCATCGTGAATTCCTGCTATATTTTTATATGCACATTCAATAATAACCTAATATAAATTTGAAATTTAGAATTACGCAAGTTTTTTTTAGAAAAGGAGACGGGTGAAAGTTCATAGAAAGCTGGGCCTGATGTTACAGTAACGATTACTGTATTATTTTATTTATATACCAATACCATTGTAAAAAAAACTGAAATGTTTACGACTGCTTCATGGGAGATAAAAAAAATAGGATGTTATTGATTTTTATAAAAACAATGTCATTGCCTATGTTATGCTTACAATGTTATTCTTACACCAAGCTCTCACATTACACTTTAAGAAAATAATTATTAAACTTTATTGTAAACTAGACCACCATAATTTTATGTATTGTAGAACATTCACACATTCACAGATTCTGACGCCGCCGTCCAACTAAATTCTAGAGGTTTGAAATAATTATAAAAAAGCAGAAGCAGTATGAATTAAAAACACTTTCTCTTATAATGATTTATTAATCGTCCACTTCATCATAAACAAGTAATATATCGTCTAAAATTGTATTATTGTGGTGCATGCGGTATTAAATTCTTTTGATGCCTTGCCCAGCTTAGGTACCATATTATAGACACAACATGATAACAGCAACCTACAGATTTTTTGCCTACTAAGCAATTAAAACGATACTGTTTGATGGCCTGTCTACCATTAAGAGAACTGTCAACTTAAATATGTGTAAAATATGTTGTTGAGCTTAAGTATCTGTCGATTTTATATAATAGCCAGCTAGAATGGTTGGATATTGACAGTTCTCTTAGTAGGTTGCTGTCCGTTTCTCGACACACTTCTTTTTCATATCTCCCATCTTGTCGTATGTGTTCTCCATAATGGGACCTATCCTAATTAATTTGATAAATACCTAAAGGTATTTTTATTAAATCACTGTATGAGCTGGGGAAAATCATTTAAGTTCATCATTTTGCTCGTGTATTCTTGTAAAATCAGAAAAGAAATCGTCAGAATCCTTTATACGTAGCCAGAGTCGTTAAAGATCAGAATATTATTACAGCACACAAAAACGACAGAAAATATTTTTTTTTATATGGCAACCTAACGATTACTGCCAACCTCCGGTCAATAAAAATACTTGTAACTTGAAACGAAACGACTGACAATCTAAAGAGAAACTACGATTCTGATTAAAAACCAAAATCATAATGTTAAGAACCATAGAATACTATAATAATGAATCATGAAATGACTTGTACTGAAGTATATTAAATAAATGATGCATGTTAGGTTGAATTAAAATAATACTAAATTCAAACCACATTAAAAATAATAAGTATTACTAAATAAAGACGATTGATTGCTAAATAATGAATAAAATTTTATAATCTAATATTATTTAAATCAAAAAATTCCATAAGACAATTGAAAACATTTTTACTTTTTTTAGAAAAAATTAAAAGAGAACAAATTTCTGTAGGAAGAGGAATTTTAAGATTTACCAAAGTGTTAAATAATGAAGTATATAAAGGACACGAGAAGAAAATATGGTTGAGGTCACCAATATCCAAACCACATTCACATATTGAAGAATTTTTAATATGAAGCCTAGCAAGGTGAACCGAATTACAGCAGTGACCCAAGCGCATTCTACATAACATTGATGTATGTTTCTTATTTAAAGATAATTTATAAAACCAAGGCTTAGAGGGAATGATGGGTTGAATTTTGGCATAGTGACAGCCTTTTGTCGTTTTGGTTTTGTTCCAATGTTTTGACCATCTATCTCTATATACTAATTTCGTAGTTCTTATAAGTTCATAGCAATAGTTTTTAAATAAGAAAGTATCCCCACAGACTATAGCTTGTTTAGCAAGTTTGTCAGCATATTCATTACCAGATATACCAATATGACTCGAAATCCAAACGACAGAAATGTTGATGTTTTGGAATTGGTATAAGAATAGAAGTTTCTTAATTTCAAATATCAAAGGATTGCGGGAAATGTCATAGAAAGGATTACATAACAATGCTTGTAAAGAACTAAGAGAATCTGAAAATATCACGCTTGATTTTAATTTAAAAAGATAGCAATATTTTATTGATTGTAAAATGGCTAACATTTCTCCAGTAAAAACTGAAGATTCGGGAGGACTTTTCATCTTTTGAACTATTCTCCAATTTTGATGGTATATTGCATATCCAGTACAAACTTTTGAGTTAATCTTAGAAGCATCTGTAAAAATATAATGACAATCTGGGAAATTTTTGTCCAACGTAAATACAAATCTTTTATTTGATTCAATAGAAAATTTATTTAATCCTATATCTAATATAACATTGGGTTTGAAAAGTGCAACTTCAAACGAATTGGAGAAAAGAGTCAGAGTCGCCGACCTATAAATAGGATCTAGTAAGGAATTATAATGTACATAGCTTTTAACTAGGTTAGGAGTTTCTTTATTACGCCAGTATTTTCCTGAATTAATTGAAATGTACTGAGAAAGCAAACGAATTTTAGGGAGTAATGGATGGTTTGAAAATTGAAGAACCAGATAAAAAAGAAATCCGATAAATATTGTCGTCTAATAAAAAGTGGAGGATCACCGCATTCAATCTGCAAGGCATTGATAGGCGACGAATTCATAGCGCCTATAATTAATCTTAAAGACTTGTGTTGAATGATATCTAATATTTTAATCCTTTTTTACTAGCTGGTTCAAGATGAAATGAGGCATAATCTAATCGGCTTCTTATAATTGCATTATAAATTAATTTTAAATAATATGGATGAGCGCCCCACCATACCCCGCACAAAGCTCTAAGAATGTTTATATTTGTTTCGCATTTTTTTTTTTGGTATAAATTATATGAGGCATGCCGGATAATTTATTATCAAGAATTACACCAAGGAATTTAACTTGTTGAATATTTACGAGCGGATAATCAAAAAGGCGAACTTGGATTTCAGGTAAAACTCTTTTGCGCGAAAAAATTACTGTATTACTTTTATTTGGGGAAAGTTCTAGTCCATGATCATCTAACCAAGAGGCCATAGGGAGAAGATCTTGTGATATCGCATTAGCACAAGATTCTATACATTTATCATTAACATAAACTAAGATATCAACAGCAAATTGCAAAATTCTACACTTTGAAATAGACTGGTCCAAATCTGACGTATAAATATTGTATAATAAAGGACTTAAAACAGAGCCTTGTGGAAGGCCTTTGAAAACCTTTCGAGTATATTTTAGATCATCATCAATTTTAATACGTTTATATCGATCTAGAAATAAATTGATAATCAAATTTGTAAGTTTTTTTGGATATATTAAGCTTAAACATCTTTTCTCTAAGGATGTTGAGTCTGACATTATCGTAAGCAGAAGAAATGTCAAGGAAAGCAGCAAGGACCGATTCATTTCTCGAAAATGCTAGCCTAATATTTGTGGTGAAGATAGAAAGACAACAACCATAATATAGCTGCGGCGTGACTCTACCACATCTAAAATACGTAGTGTTTCATAGTCTGTCGCTTTCATTTAAATGATCTTGTGTGCGTAACTGCTTGCGTGTGCACCCACCTTAATAGAGTAAACAAATGCTACACGTTTAATTAAATACATATATAAATTTATGTGTCGACTTTGACTTTGTTGTTCGCTTCTGATTTTAATAGGAAGCTATAGTATCATCCTCATCATCATTACATCACTTGACAAGTCCACTGCTAAACATACACCTCCCAGAAATAATGCCACCAGTTACGACCCTATGCCACCTGCATCCATCGATTTGCTGCATCTCTTACCAGGTCGTCACGCCATCCAGTGGTAGCCGTTCTACACTCATATAATAAATTAATTATATTAATCAATAATATTATTTCTTACAGTATAGTATATGTTACAAATCTTGTAGTGAAGTCGCGTTTTCTAAATTCCATAAAATAACTTTAAAATTTCATTCACTTGATGACTGCTCATTGGTCCTGACTCCGAGTTTTTACTGAGAATTCCTATTGTGACCTGACTGACCTTTAGGCTTACTCTTGAAAACAATTCCGATCGATCGGGATTGGAATTATGACGTTTGGTACTCTTGAAAGCGACTCTAGCGCTAAATTAGTTTAGTATTGCGTGGTGATTTTGTGAACTAATTAGGATTGGAATTGAAATTGTCCGAGCGAAATCGGTACTCCCGACGCACTTTTGACAGTTAGTTGACAGCAGCGTATTGTGTTTGTGTGTTGCAATTGGAATTAAGGCAATAGCAAAACAGTAACGTTTTAGGAATTGTGTTCATATTAATCTTTTTTTTTCCGAGATTTTTACTGAGAATTTCTATTTTGACCTGACTGACCTGGGTTTAAACCCGGAACCTCAAGGTCATTTGTCGCATTTACGTACACTAGACCAATGTGGCCGTCAACCTTAACATTAACCATTAAATATTCTGTATAACAAAACCATCACTGGATTTGAATTAAATGCGTATAATAAAAATGATTATCTGTCACAACACAGAAGACGACAACATCCTCCATATTTAGCAAACGGTTATGAAGGGGAACTGCGTGCGTAGTGAATGATTGTAACAATCGCGGGGAGTTTCATCTTGTGAAAAGTTATTACTTCTACTTACAAAAGCTATTATGAAGAACGTAATATCGCGACCTTAATTTAAGGTTTGATTACTCCATGTTTAAATATATTTATTTTATAAAACGAAATAAGAAAACTAATTTAATATAATATTGAAATATACATATGTGATATGGACGAAGTGATTAATCAGGACACTATTTATAATGCTCAGGCAATATGAATAATGACAAGTCAAATATAGCTGTGTAATAAATACAGATTTAAAACTTTATTATTTATTACATTGTCTGGTCGTTATGAATTGCTACGTAACTATTGCGCAATTTGATATAACCTAACCTAACTTAACCATGTTAATCACTTTTAATACAATATTTTAATAACGTACCATATCAATTAACACGTATAAAAATGTGAAGGAAAGGAAAAACAACTTTGCAAGTTCCAATATTAGCAATCAACGGTGTTATACAATATCATTGTCAGCAATGGGGTGTTCCTTCCTTTGCGTTACTAAAAATTACCTATGATGAAAACTTTATTCTCGTTGTGTTTAATTGTTAAATATGTAACAGCAGACTATTCTGCCCAATAAGAAATTTATCCATAAACACGGTCAATTTAATAAATTCAATGGTTATTATAATATCGCATACTCATATTGAGCATTTTTAAATTAAATGGACGTTATATAATATACAATATTGTTATATTCATGCCAAGAACTTGGCTGCGTTTCCTGTATGTATTAAGGATGTAATGTGCAAAGTTATTTATAAAAGGATTGTAAAAATAGAATTATAGTATATACGCATATTTAACACTGTTTACAAAATTATCACTTTAAAAAATAAGTAACGAGTTGAGGAGAAAAAAGTAATCACAAAAAACAACTATGAAATAGTTGAAAAGAATATTTCGCGAATTAAATATTTTGTAACACTTGTAATATATTCTCAATAAAGTTTAAAACATTTTTTATAAGAATTATATAGTAAAAATATTATAATATAATTCACAATATTTTTACATCTATTGTAAACCATTGCTTGACTACTATCCCACCTGATGGTAAATGGTGATGCAATTGAAGACGGTAAAGCATATCGAGTAAGCTAAGAAAAACCTCTTGGTAATCCAAGATCGATTGCTGTACGCATTATGAACAACGAAGCAAACCGTTTAGTTCGAATGCGTTTCCGACCACGTAGGGATGGAGACCAGCCGAGCGTCTCGTGGTTCGATGATGGAACAAAGAAGAAGGATTAAATTTATGTGATTCTACTTCACTTAATAAATTTTTATATACTTATTACATTCTAATTATGAAAATTCTAATAATCCCGTCTTAACTCCAACTGTGCTTAAAATTTTTGTTCTAGGAGTGGTTCGTAAGAGTAGTTTAGTAGCCGATTCATAACCAGGACCCTTTTTTAGAAAAATGTAGAACAGAATGTAGTAATAAAATGAGCACAGAGTCTACTAGTCAGAGGTAAGTAAGGCTGCTGTGGTCAAAAGACACCTACATATATCCTCGATTACGAATCAAAATACAGATGTGTCGTCACCTCTGGGGACTAAGATAGAATGTTTCGTTACGCGTTAGGAGTATACGAGCCTTGTCACTTATCATATATACCACAGCAAGACAATTATAGGTCCTACTCACTTATTATCTTTATTAGTTTAAGTGCTTTCTTACATCAATGTCCCGTTGTTCGTGAGTCAATTAGGATCCCGACAGAAAACCAGTGCTGTGATAACCCACAGACTATCTTTGCGGCGGGATCCTTTTTGACATCACACAGCAGTATTATTTTTCGTTTATTCATTTACTCATTACTGCCCCCTTCACCAGTCTACTGCTGAACATAGGCCTCATCCTAGGAATGCCACAAAGCACATTCCTGGCCCAACTGCATTCATTGACTTCCTGCATGTCTTACAACGACTTCACTCCATCTAGTAGGAGACCGCCCTATATTTCTCCTAGCAGTACGAAGCTGTAAGAGTAAGGTAACATATCAGCCTTCTCTCTTCCACTAATGAAACGTACCACCGTTGTAAGGTTTAGTATGAATTGTACTCGATTTTTTCGCATATAATGAAACTAATCGCCTATCATTCACTGAGGTACGAATGCTTTTTCAAACAGTTGTCATCATTGCATAAATTATGGTTCAAGTTAAATATAACGTCTGTGACGGAAGGATCAATCACAGATTTAATTCGTATGGAAAAAGCGCATTTTTTAAAGCTTAACTAATTCACCATCATATATATCCTTGCTTATTTTAGCAGCTATAAAATATGCTAGTTAAATATATAAAAGCTATGGAGGGGGCTATTCTCGAGGTTACTCTGCATGATGGACTTAGAAATAAGAATATAATTTGTAGAACCAGAAAAAAAGACATAGCCCAAAGAATTAGTAAGCTCAAGTGGCAATGTGTCGGTCATATAGCCTGAAAATCCGGCAACCGGTGGGGAAGAAAGGTTCTCGAGTGGTAACCTCGTACTGGTAATCGAAGTGTAGGATAGCGCCCGCTAGATAGAGTGACGACCTGGTAGGATATGCAGGAAGTCGACGGATGCAGGTGGCTCAGGACCGTGCTTTGTGGAATTCTTTGCGAGAGGCCTAGCCAGCAGTGGATTCGTATAGGACACTGTAATGATGAAGATAATTAGATAAGTTGTTAGTAGATCGGGGAAAAAGTTTTTTCGTATATAGTTTCTAGAAAATTGAAGAAAAATCTTTGCTTGTACTGCTTGAATCTGGCTGATTTTAATATAAATACACACAATACGTTAAGGAAAAGAAAAATAAAAAGTAAGGAATACTTTCCCGCCATTTTTCAGTTGTTTTTCTATCCGCCAAAATGAGTGAATCTAACGAAGAAATTCCATATTCTAAAGTTTTATTTAAAAAATGGAAAAATGCTACTCAAGCCGCGAAAAAAATTGTGACGTTTATGGACATAATACAGTATCAGTAAGAGTAGCACAAAGTTGGTTCAAGCGTTTTCAGTCCGGGATTTTTGATGTCAAAAATGCTGCTCACAAGATGGCAATATGTTATCAAACAAAATGGCACATATTATTATAATTAAACTTTGAAAAGACATTGTAGTTGTATATAAAATACGAAGAAAAATTTTCCCGTACCTTAGATTTGTTTAGTTGCGGAATAAAAGAATCCACAGATTCATATCACTCGTTGGGTATCGTAAGAGGCGACAGAGTGGCGACAGCCGGCGCGGGCAGCAGCGTATTCCTGATAATATTTCAGAATATTAAAAAGGTACAGTTTTTAGCCCGTCTGCCAAGCATAGAAACTATGGTGAATATCCCCCTAAGTGGCAATCCATGAGCCTAGAGATACTGCGCGAGAGACGCAGATTCGAATCCCGCACGGAACAGGTATTTGTATGCCCTGAAAATAATTGCTGCGTGTCCGGATGTTTTTCATTGTGCATTTTACGTTTGTAAACTGACTCCACGATACAGTAACGTTTTATAAAGAATGAAGAATGACGATTCATTCGCAAAATATGTAACCATTCGTCATTGAATCATTTTTATCCCGAATATGATTATACTCGTAATTTGCATCTTAGATACCAAATATATAGGTACTGTATCCTTTTAATATAGTATTGAAATTGCTTCACGAGCTAGATCACGTTCGTGCCACATCTGAACAAACGCCGCATGCAAAACCAACGCAAATAAGAAAAACGTTCCTATGTAATACAGTGAAACTGATTTGCTTAAAGACACGCAATTTGTAACACGAAAATTTTCGTGTACTTTATTTTAGCATATTTATGTTATTACATTCGATGAACGGACAACAGTGCGCCATCTAATGTCATTAGTCCGAAGTAACTAGAAACGTATATTGACGAATCGAGCTAGCTAATTGCATGCAATTGACCTTTCGTGTCAGTTCGAAATCCTACCACGGATCGACGGTGGCGCGTAGCCCAAGGGAGGCCGAGTCCTTTTTGGAGCGAGCCGTTGTAATGATCGGACGCAGGCACATATATAATTTTTGAATCGAAACGCCGGAACATGAATTTAAAGTGACGAGTACTTGGGCGTACAGCCCTTTAAACACAATGTCTACAGGCAGTTTAATGTGTTGAAACACAACATCCCATAAATTGCAAGTACTTAATGTTTTTGTCTTCTTAAAAGCACATGTGCTCTAATTAACGGTACATGGTATTTCATAGATTATTTTGTCTTGTCATAGGGGTCCTTAATCCTTACTTTGAGTATGGTCTATTATCAAGTTTAACTATGTGAACGAGGCGAGACAGCTTCAACTAGTGACTATATTGGGACTGGGCGGCCTGGAGACCGCGACCGAAATACACCTGGAGGACATCTGTTACCTCACTGCTTCGCGGGATTGACCATAAACAGTGTAATATTGTGTAATCCAACAGGTTAGTCGAAACCTCAGTTCCCAGTGTATTTTAAAGTGACAACTTGATATTTAGAGCTATCCGTATGAACTTTAGAAGGAAATAAACTACCTTTTGTCTGTATATGTATCTTTGAATTTTCATTTACTAATCATCCAACCACAGGCGCCCTGGGATACTTTTATTTTGATACTCGAGTCTCTTAACTCTCCGATAACCGTAGCCGGTGAGTAACGCCCTAAAAAAGTGTTATAAATTCGGGGACAGTAATGTGTTTATTATACAGGCCTAAAAATAGAGAATCTCAATGTCATTCACCTTAACTTATATATATTTAGGTCACATTATTTAAGATCAGCTATAATTTTAATTAAAAGATCCAGAGTAACTAACCAACAGATTATTAAGCTTAAGTGGCAATGAGCCGGGCATAGCTCGAAGAACCGACAACCGATGTGGAGGAAAGATTATCGAGTGACAGCCTCTTACCGGTATGCGAAATGTAGGGCGGCCCCAATTAAATTGAGTGACAATGTCGGCAGGTGGCTTAGGTTTTATATATAGCACGTGGTACGAAAAATAGAAGCGTAGTAAAATTACAAGCGTCAACAAAAGGTGAAGACAAGAAGGTGGTATTTCTAAAATGAATAAAGTAATATAATTTATATAATATTTTTATGATTATTTAATTTATATATTTTATCAAATCAACATAAATAAATATATGTGTTCATTTACTCCCTTTGCATATTGTACACATTTTAAGACCATCGTTTTTCAGGAGTAAGCTGTAGTACCAGTCACGCTGACTGGTATTAACGACGAGCGCATAGCTTGTGAGTTACCTCGGCAAGTGGTCTAAAGAAAGTGTTTGAATAATTATATTTATGTACTTATACTTTTTTAATTCAATTGAGCTTATTAATACTCTGTGTTGCTTGTTACAAAAGTGCAAATTTGTTAAATATTACGCATTTATTAGTTTGACGTGCGTGTGTGTAAATGCAGTAAAAGATTTTAAATCAGTTTTCACCTACATACTGGCGTCTGAATAATCCGAAATTTTATAGAGGTATTCAGAAACGACGACAATACAATAATTTCGTAACTGTAGCCTAATATTTGTAATAAATTGTATTGCAATATTAACCATGTAGTGGCGACGTAAGAATATCTACTACCCCATACCGTCCCGTGGTTTATTTATTTATTTATTGGGTCTACCAGCGATTTTACAATACATACGTTACATACATTTCTTAAAGTATAATTACTATACTACTTGCACAGAGTATGTAAAATCATTTAAAGGTAAACACTACACGCTATTTTTCTTAGTATTAGTGTATAAATTTGAAATAAGTTAATAACAGAAAAATAAAATAAAATCAGAAACAAACAAAAAAAACAATAAATTATAATAATAATTTTGGTAAAAGCCTATAAAACCTTATCAATTTAAACAACAAAGGAGATTTAATCAAACTAATAATAATAATAATAAAGGCGTAGGGAAGTGACGACCCCATCGCCCGCTGACGTAACGGTTATGTGACAAAACCAGCAGACAGCGCAGTCAGTCAACAGCTTACCAAGAGGTGTTAGTGCCGTGTCTCGGCAAAAATTGAAGGTGCAAAGGCCCGCTTGTGCACATGGCCTCACCATGAAACGGCGCCGGGTCTGGGCGTCTCCCGCTAAATGACGCCCTAAAAATGGATGATGGAATTAAATACAACGCGCAAAGGGCCGCTATCTGGAGGTCGCCAAGGCGCGTCTAAAGCTGGCTCTGGATGCGACAGCATGCGAACCGCAAGCCGAGCGCGAGGTGCTGCACGACCACCCAGCAGCCCCTCGCATCCATCATCCCCACCAGCTGGCTTGGTGTCGGCAGGGTCTTCGCGGGCCCAGCAATCGGCACCCGCCACTGGTGGAGTACGCCGCATGCGTTGGACAACCCAGATGAACAGCAACGCATTGCGGGCGTATTTTAGGGCGAAAGGGGGAGAAACTGGAGGTTTTGCGTATCGGGCAAGGATGCATCGACTTTTTGCTGAGCTGGAGCCATCTGTAACCGTCACGCGAGCAAAACCTGGCAGACCGAGTTCGGTATATCTTGCGCTCAAATACATTTGATGTCACCGAACTCGAACGGCTACGATGTGAGGCTGTTCCTTCATCGGGTGAAAATGCTGCGGCTGAGTATGCGGCGCCACAACTTGCTGAGCAAACGGCAAATGTGGATGCCGCCGCGAATACGCCAGTTGTGGTTGATCCAAACGATGATGGAACAGTCGCCTAGGAACTGGAACTAGAGCAACTGAGGTGGACATTGGAGGAGGCGATTGTGGAAATGCGCAGTACGCCTCTCGAAAATCGACCGCAACTTCCCCGCTTAGCTCTAAGCAAGCGGAATCGGGCTGTCGTGAGGTCTCTGAACCCAATGCTGGTTACCTATTTGGAGGCCAGCCGGGACGGACCTTTGCAAAACGGACTCAATCCTTTTTGGCGCCGCACTGGCAGTCTGCCGTATTATAGGCGCCAAATTTTCCACGGCTGGACGCGCTACTGGACAAAGTAGTGCTATCCCAGCCTGGAGAATAAGAATTGAAGAACGTATCGCAAAGGCTAGGGCCCTCATCGGCAGACTGATATGCTTCAGGTCAGGCAATACCAGGCCAAGGATTGTGCGCACCGTCAGGATGGCGTTTGCTGGGACAAATGTTAGTTTGTCCCAGTCGGATATAATGCAAAAACTGACGGAGTGCATAGACGACCTGAAGCAAAGAATCGCCGCTTGGGGAAATCGGATTCGGCCATATAACGAGAGTTCGACACGGTTTAACCAGAATCGTCTCTTCCAGAGTGATCAGAAGAGGCTCTACAAATCATTGGAGCGACCAATAGTAAGTGGAACGGGCCCAGCACCAAATCAGGCCGACACGGTCGCATTCTGGCGCAGCCTCATAACGCCGATCATAACGCCGGATGACGTAGCTGAGGCGGTCCGTAGGGCCCCGAACTGGAAAAGTCCGGGGCTTGACGGGCTGCATCACTACTGGCTGAAGGGGTTCATGGTGTGTCACGCTGTGCTCGCCCGACAGTTTCAAGAGGCTCTCAACCAGAAGTCGCTCCCAAGCCTCTTCACTACTGGGATCACTCATTTGGTTCCTAAAGATCAGGGTGCCACAGACCCGAGCAAATACCGCCCCATCACGTGTCTACCGACTATATACAAGACACTAACATCCATTTTGAGCGCGAGAATCGCTCGTCACCTGGACTCAAATCAGGTGATGTCGCGCGCTCAAAATGGATGTCGGGGCCGCGGTCGTGGAACCGAGGAACCACTCCTCATTGACGGGGTCATTGGCAAAGTGGTAAAACGCAACCGTCGGAATTTCTCCGCCGCCTGGATAGATTACAGAAAAACAGAGAATAGCCATTTGCGCAGGACAGGACTACATAGGAGATATATAGTGCACGGGAGTGTGTCACATTTGCACCCTCTATGCCCTCACTATCATTGTTCACGAGATGGCAAACCAACGATACCGAAAAGAGGTCAGGTGTAAGACCAACAGCTTCACGTTTTCTACTCGGTGCCCCATACATAGCTAAAGAGGGTCCTCGAGCTGTACAAGATTGACTGTACAGTTCGAGACTTTCTCGAGCATTGTATGGGGCAGTGGAGTACGATCCTCTGTCATCTAGGCGAGCGGATGACGGCTGCGGAAAGCCGCATAAGAATGAGAAGAGGTATATTCCAGGGCGACTGTCTGAGTCCAATCTGGTTCTGCCTCTCTTTGAACCCTCTCAGTACTTTACTGGAGGGCTCCGGGAGGGATTTCAGCTTCGGAAAGGAGGGACAAAAGTGACCCACCTTTTCTATACGGATGACCTCAAATTATTCGCCTCCAGTCGCTCCCATCTTACGGAATTGCTAAACATCACTTGTGAATTTAGCAATTCTATTAGAATGGAGCTGGGGACGGATAAGTGTGCGGTCCTCCATGTTGAAAGGGGAAAGGTTGCTAACTCTGAGGGCATAGACTTATCTATGCCCGTCAACTTAAGGGCCCTTTCCGAGGCTGAAACATACCGATACCTGGGTATGTCACAGAACATCGGTATCGATGAGGCTGGTATGAAACAGTCAGTTTGTGACGTGTTTTATGTACGCTTGACCAAAGTGCTTAACAGCCTTTTGTCCGGTGTGAATAAGACACATGCATATAATGGTTGAGTCATGCCTGTCCTCATGTATACCTTTGGCATACTCAGATGGAGTCAGACTGAACTTAACGCCCCGGATAGAAAAGTCCGCACTACAATGACGTCCCATAGGATGCATCATCCGAGATCGTCGGTAATGAGGCTGTACTTGCCGCGAAAGCATGGTGGGCGTGGCTTCCTGAGCGCGCTCACCATGCATAATCGCGAAGTGTGCAGCCTCCGTCATTACTTCCTGGCGAGATCGGATGATCCATTCTATAATGACGTCATTTCTAGTGATAAAGGACTTACCCCTCTATCCTTAGCCAACGAGCAATGGCAAGACCCGGCAGTACAGAGCATTTCCGATCGGGAGACCGTATGGAAGGAGAAGGAGCTCCATGGGAGGTACTACAGGGCTCTACATAAGCCTCACGTAGATACAGCCGCCTCCCTCAACTGGCTACGTTTCGGTGACCTCTTCGGGGAAACCGAGGGTTTTGTCTGTGCAATACAGGATCAGGTTATTAAGACCAACAACTATCGGAGATACATCCTAAAGGATGGCACTGTCGACGTCTGTCGAGCTTTTCGCCATCCCGGGGAGTCACTTAGGCATGTCATCTCCGGTTGTTCGGCGCTTTCTAACTCTGAGTACTTGCACAGGCACAACCTAGTAGCCAGAATTCTACACCAGGAGCTCGCTCTGAAATACGGTCTCGTGGACCGAAAATTGCCGTATTACAAGTACTTGCCGGAAGCTGTGCTCGAAAATTACCGCGCCAGGCTCTACTGGGACCGGGCCATCATCACAGACAGGACTATTCTTGCGAATAAGCCGGATATTGTGCTGATGGACCGGGCACAGTCAAGGATATTTTTGATCGACATTACCATTCCGTATGACGAGAACCTCGTGAAGGCCGAAACAGATAAACGAACAAAATATCTGGACCTGGCTCACGAGGTGACCGACATGTGGGGTGGTATGCCGACCGAAATTATTCCTGTAGTCGTCTCTGCGAATGGGCTAATCCCAGTCAGCCTCTCGGGTCATCTGAAGCGACTGGGACTCCGTGACGGACCGCTCCGGGCTCAAATGCAGAAGGCGGTGCTCCTCGATACCGCCCGCATCGTCCGCCGGTTTCTTTCCCTTTTCCCCTAACACTCGGCCGTTTGGTCTCCCCTGCCGAGGGCTCCTATCTGGTTGGATCTTATTTATTTATGTAGTTTTTGTATTTATTTTATTTTATTGATATTTATGTATATTTATCTTTTCATTTTAATTTATAATTATATATTTATAGAACCCAACCAGGTGAGAAAATTATATAGATACCCCAATTTAATAATAATATTCCACAACTATCACACAACGCCATCTAGTCCCAAGCTAAGCAGAGCTTGTGTTATGGGTACTAGACAACCGATAATCATACTTATATATTTCTAAATACATAAATATTTATAAATTACACCCAGACACAGAACAAATGATCGTGCTCATCACACAAACATTTGTCCTGGGTGGGAATCGAACCCACGATCTCCGGCTTAGCAGTCAGGGTCACTAACCACTAGACCAACAAGCCTGTCATCAAACTAATTATTAGTCTTTCAATTAAAATTACAACTTAATTTAACAACTATCATAATCTAGCCCAACTAAATATATATTATTAGAATTTAAAAGAAAAAATACACGTAATAATTAATATGAGAAAAAAATCACACTCAGGATGACTGGCTGACTAGGCTGCCAGTAATTAATTTACGAAAGGTGTTAGGTGAATTAATGTTGTTTACAAGAGGTAAAGCGAAACTGAAAGAGGAGATGTGCAGCAGCATATCTTTCTGATAACAATACAAAATTATGACAAAACGGCTGTTGCCGAACCGCTTCCCAAGCCTGGTAACTATGGCAACATTTTCTCAATTAAGACCGAATACGAAGAGAACTGGCGAAACTTCATGTATTTCTGTTCACTAGAACTTTGGCCTGAAGTAATTCTAACTCTTAAAACATTTTTGTAGATTTGTTCGGTTCCTTCACAAGGTGCCTGCTGTTTTAAAATTTTAAAGTCAGTATACCAATAAAATATGTTTTAAGTAACGATATCTAAAAATTTTGTTTATTCGAAAACTCTGTGAATATAAATTTGGAATAAAATATTTTACGTAAAAACATTTGTATTGTCATTCCGAAAGTGCCTGCATTCTTTATTTTCGATCTATTACGATACATTTTTTTTTATTAACATAATTCGTTTTAATTACAAACGCCTAGTAATAATATTGTACATTGTCAGGTAAAATTTTGCCGTCATAAATTACCAGGCGCTTCGTGTGTGGCATAAGGTAACAATAGTCAGTTTGTATTGAAATTCGTTAATTTAGTGGTTTACACGTGATTATAAATGTGAATATGCGTAGGAAAAGAAATAAATATTAACTAAGTGGTAAAATAAAGACAGTTTATCACAAGAACGCTGCTCGAATGTGGTAAGTTCCACACTTTGAGGTTATATTTTGTTGTAAGATACTTTTTGTTGGAGGCTGCCTAATATACTAATTTACATTAGCAAAACTAATCATTTATATGTTTCTGTGTGATGAAGAGAAACTCAAAAAATAAATATCATGACTGAGTTGTAAAATAATGTACAGAGTAGTGCAAGCAAAGGGACCGCCAGTGATGTCATAGACAGTGTATTGTTCGAAAATATGGGGTAAGTACATAATTAGAAAAAACCAACATACTACGGGTATGAATTGATTGACCGGTCGAAGTAGTCTTGTGAGAATTTACACACGCAGTACCTACCCCCACTATGGGGCAAACAGGGGCATTTTAGCTTTTTTCTTTATTAATGCAATTTGCATTACGGCATTTTGTAAAACTCACAAGAACAAACATTTTCAGAAAAAAACCGATGTCAATTCAATAATTTTTCATTAATTTTTACAGAATAATTTTACTTTAGAGAACTTAAAATCTATACTAATATTATAAAGTATATATAAAATTTGCTCTTCCGTGCGGGCCTCTGAGGTGTACAGACGTATTCATAACAATCTGTTCTATTTTTTTTTTCTTTTTTTTATTAACCTTTAAATTTAATTAAATAAAATTACTGTCCATAAAATTGTGGCTCAAAAATAGGAGTGCATAAAAACGAAGGGAGCTTATTTTCAACCAACTCCTCCTAGTTCGTCTCTGCAGCCTCACAATTATAGATATGGTGACACCCATTTAACCGCCCATCGTCATCTGCACACTAGCACGAGGGCAGTGTGAAGCTCGACGAATCAACGGCGTACGCACTAGAACATCACGCACTACGTAATTGTGGGAGGTACGTAACTGCGCTCCTGGTATAATTCAATTTGCAACCAGTTTCGCCTGACTACTGTATTTTGTATACTTGCCTCTCCTGGTATAGTAAACTACCCACCATCTTGTATTTATAATTATTTACAACCAATTATACTGCCTGTTCTTAACCAGTTATACTTATAATAACATAATGCCTTTGAAACGCACTCCACCAAAAAAAACCAATGTTTCCGAGACAGATTCAGAAAGCATAGGTGGAAGTGTATCTGACCTTCAAAATAAAGATAACAACAACAGCGCAAACATGGGACGTTTAAAGAGAAAGCGTGAAAATGAGTTTCATACTTTTATGGAAGAGGTGCGTACTATGTTTTCTAGTTTTGTATCCGAACAAACAAACAAATTACAAACATTGGAGTATTCGCTATCCGAAATAAAATCACAAAATAATACAATACAACTCTCAATGGAAACACTGTCACATAAGTATGATGAAATTCAGAAGGAGTTGGAAGGTTTCAGAAAAGAACGAAAAGAATATATAACTTACATAAAACAGCTTGAAAATAAAATAGAAAACTTAGAAAGAGCTTCTTGTTCAACTAAGCTAGAAATTAGAAATATACCGAAAATTCAAAGCGAGAACAAATATGAACTCTCAAATACGGTAAAAAAAATTGGTAACATACTAAATTTACAAATAGAAAGCGGAGATATTAAAGATATATATCGTAATACAGCAAAATCTAATATATCAAAACCAATAGTCGTCGAATTCACCTCAGTTTTGACAAAAGAAAGCATTATACAAAACCTTAAAAAACTTACTTTGAAAGAAAAAAATGAAAAATTAAATACTTCTTTTTTGGGTTTTGATAGCACACATAAACAACAGATTTACATATCAGAAGCTCTTACACCGAAAGGAAGACGTTTATTTTTCCTGGCAAGAGATTTTGCAAAAAGCCATGGTTTGGCATACTGCTGGACGTCCTATGGGAAAATTTTCCTTCGGAAAAATGAAGGTTTGCCTCAAATTCGTATTCAAGAAGAAGGGGATCTGGTGAAACTTAAGGATAAAACCGCCCTGTGACTGTTTATTTTATTCTGCCACAACACTCAAACTAACTACCTTAAACATATTATTTTTAAGATCAGAAACAATATTATACCACAATATATTTTATTTAGAATTCATATAATAAATTTCATAAAACGTATTTATACCTTGCATACAACACTTTACACTCTACAAACTATTTTATTACTTATTAGAATAATTTTTAATAACATTTCCTATAAATTAATTGCTTTATTAGCAAATACATTGTATATATTAATTATAAACTTCAGTTTTTGTCGTATGTTATTAGGCCTTAAGCGCTTTATTTTGGGTTATAAATCTTATATTTCATCTCATTTTATGTTCATATGCTCTCATTACTTACACAGGTAATAATAACTTTAATGAAATAGATAATATAGCTGTATCTGAATCTATGTCTTGTAAAGTCGAAGATTGTAAGAGTTTATTATATCAGCCTTCACAATATTTGACTGTACTTACTCAAAATATCCATAGTATTTCAAGGAATTATGATAGTTTTTTGGTAACTTTAAAAAGACTTGATATCTCCTGTGACATTATTATACTGACAGAATGTTGGTTATCCTGTAATCCGGTAATACCTTACATGGATGGTTATAACCATTATATGACAAAAAACTATTTAAACCAAAATATGGAATAGTAGTATATAGTAAATATAATCATCATATCACTATTGAAGAACCACAATGTCAAGATTGTAACTGTCTTATTATAAAGTTAGGAAAAGATTTTGCATTTCTGGCCATTTACAGATCTTCATCGTTCAAGAACATTGAAGATTTCCTTCATTCACTTGATAGGATCCTTGCAAAGCTCTGTACTTTCAAAACAGTCTCTATAATTGGTGACATAAATATTAATATTTTTTCAGAAACTAGTGACCCCAAATCATTAGAATATTTAAATTTATGCTCCTATCATGGCCTTTTACCAGCACATAGTATCCCTACTAGAGATAATAGCTGCTTAGATCACGTTATTTTGAATACTAAATTGCAATCCCGAACTTTTGTATTACAATCTTCGATCACGGATCACCAGGCCGTACTTTTATGCCTAAAAGTGAAACAAAAAAAAGATTTAGCCCTCGTGACTTTTAATAAATTAAATAGTGTGACTTTGGAATCCAATTTAAAACAGATTAATTGGAATACTGTATACTCTTCATGTGATCCAAATAAATCCATGCAATTTTTCATAACATCAATTCAAAGGGCTATAGAGTCAAATACTTTAACGACTAAACTGAGAAAACGAAACAGAATCATCAAACCGTGGATAACTCCGGGACTTCTTCGTTGTATGAGACATAGAGATAGTTTGCATATAAAATCAAGACAGTCACCAAATAATGAAATAATTAAGTTAAGCTATACGAGATATAGAAATTACTGTAATAATTTATTAAAAAAAGTTAAGAGAACATATGAAAAAAATCTATTAATAAATGCAAAGAAAAACAACAAAGCTCTATGGGATGCAATAAAAACAATAACATCTACATCAAAACCTAAAAATAAAGCAATCGAATTGATAGACCCTACACACGAGCAAAAATCAGTCGATGATATAAATGAGTTTTTTGTAACAATCGGGAGAGACTTAGCAGAGAAAACACTAAAATGCAAAAACATTTCACACAGTGAGTATAACAAAGGATATACTACAAGTTCCTAAAAATCCTTCGTATTGTTAAGTACTGGCGTAGTAGAGGTTGAGCAACTCATCACAGAGTTAAAGGACGTTTGTTCTGTGGGCTGGGATTGCATACCAAATAAGGTCCTTAAAGACTTCAAACACATTTTTGTTCCTCCTTTGACACATATTTTTAACAACTGTTTATCTCAAGGTATATTTCCTACGTTTCTAAAAAAATCTATGGTATTTCCAATTTACAAGGCAGGTAAACGAGACTGTGTCAATAACTACAGGCCTATATCGATACTTCCATCCATCTCTAAGCTTATGGAACGCATAATCAATAAAAGACTAGTCAAATATATAGAAGGAAATAACTTTATTTTTAAAAGCCAATTCGGTTTTAGACCCGATAAATCAACTAGTGATGCAGTCCATGAGGTTACTGACTATATAGTAGGTAATCTGGATAAGGGCAAGAAAACTATTGGTATATTTTTGGATCTTGCCAAGGCTTTTGACACAGTCTCCATACCTTTATTATTACATAAGCTTGAATCTCTTGGAATACGTGATGTTCAACTAAATTTATTTAAAGAATACCTTTCTAATAGATATCAATGTGTCAAAATTAATGATCAAGTTAGTGGAGATCTACCGATTACACACGGTGTGCCACAAGGCAGTATATTAGGCCCAAGCTTGTTTATAATCTATATAAATGACCTCTGTCAGCTAAATATCCCAAATTGTAAAATAATTTGCTATGCAGATGACACTGTATTGCTATTCTCTGATGACTCGTGGGAGAATGCTTACAAAAGTGCACAATTCGGTTTAAATCTAGTTACTCATTGGCTACAACTATATTCTCTTACTCTTAATGTTGAGAAGACACATTTTATCTCCTTTAGTATGCGAAACTCTACTCAACCAACGCCGTCTCTTTCACTAACAGCTCATAGTTGCTGTAATAATAACTTCTGTTCATGTCCTTCCATTACTAAAACTGCCTCCATAAAATATTTGGGGGTAATATTAGACCAAAATTTAACCTTTCGTGAACATATACTTATGGTTTGTGCCAAACTCAGAAAACTAAGCTTTATTTTCAAAAATCTTCGACATGTGGCGCATCCCAAATTGCTGAAACAGATATACTTAGCTCTTGCTCAATCAATCCTGAACTATTGTATTACTGTGTGGGGAGGTGCATCAAAATCGATCTTAAAACCCCTTGAAATAGCACAAAGAGCAATCCTTAAAGTATGCACATTTAAACCCTTACTTTCCCCTACGTCTCAGTTATATCAATCCTTTGGAGTACTCACTGTTCGTCAACTATTTATTTTAAACAGAGTGTTGAAACAACATTCGTGCTTATCTTATAATAAAGATCTCTTGTTAACTAAACGAAGAAAAGATAAAGTTTGCAAAAATAGACCTATTTCTAGTCATTCTTTCGTTAATAAATATTTTTATTACCTTGGACCACTTCTTTATAATAAAATCAATAAAAAGACGGAATTGTCCTCTTTAAAAAAAAAAGAAATGCAAAATTAAATTATTCGAATTTCTTCATCAGTTAAACTTTGAAGAAACTGAAGCATTATTATTATTATTATTATTATTATTATTATTATTATTATTATTATTATTATTATTATTATTATTATTATTATTATTATTATTATTATTATTATTATTATTATTATTATTATTATTATTATTATTATTATTATTATTATTATTATTATTATTATTATTATTATTATTATTATTATTATTATTATTATTATTATTATTATTATTATTATTATTATTATTATTATTATTATTATTATTATTATTATTATTATTATTATTATTATTATTATTATTATTATTATTATTATTATTATTATTATTATTATTATTATTATTATTATTATTATTATTATTATTATTATTATTATTATTATTATTATTATTATTATTATTATTATTATTATTATTATTATTATTATTATTATTATTATTATTATTATTATTATTATTATTATTATTATTATTATTATTATTATTATTATTATTATTATTATTATTATTATTATTATTATTATTATTATTATTATTATTATTATTATTATTATTATTATTATTATTATTATTATTATTATTATTATTATTATTATTATTATTATTATTATTATTATTATTATTATTATTATTATTATTATTATTATTATTATTATTATTATTATTATTATTATTATTATTATTATTATTATTATTATTATTATTATTATTATTATTATTATTATTATTATTATTATTATTATTATTATTATTATTATTATTATTATTATTATTATTATTATTATTATTATTATTATTATTATTATTATTATTATTATTATTATTATTATTATTATTATTATTATTATTATTATTATTATTATTATTATTATTATTATTATTATTATTATTATTATTATTATTATTATTATTATTATTATTATTATTATTATTATTATTATTATTATTATTATTATTATTATTATTATTATTATTATTATTATTATTATTATTATTATTATTATTATTATTATTATTATTATTATTATTATTATTATTATTATTATTATTATTATTATTATTATTATTATTATTATTATTATTATTATTATTATTATTATTATTATTATTATTATTATTATTATTATTATTATTATTATTATTATTATTATTATTATTATTATTATTATTATTATTATTATTATTATTATTATTATTATTATTATTATTATTATTATTATTATTATTATTATTATTATTATTATTATTATTATTATTATTATTATTATTATTATTATTATTATTATTATTATTATTATTATTATTATTATTATTATTATTATTATTATTATTATTATTATTATTATTATTATTATTATTATTATTATTATTATTATTATTATTATTATTATTATTATTATTATTATTATTATTATTATTATTATTATTATTATTATTATTATTATTATTATTATTATTATTATTATTATTATTATTATTATTATTATTATTATTATTATTATTATTATTATTATTATTATTATTATTATTATTATTATTATTATTATTATTATTATTATTATTATTATTATTATTATTATTATTATTATTATTATTATTATTATTATTATTATTATTATTATTATTATTATTATTATTATTATTATTATTATTATTATTATTATTATTATTATTATTATTATTATTATTATTATTATTATTATTATTATTATTATTATTATTATTATTATTATTATTATTATTATTATTATTATTATTATTATTATTATTATTATTATTATTATTATTATTATTATTATTATTATTATTATTATTATTATTATTATTATTATTATTATTATTATTATTATTATTATTATTATTATTATTATTATTATTATTATTATTATTATTATTATTATTATTATTATTATTATTATTATTATTATTATTATTATTATTATTATAAAGAAGAAAGATTGTTATTTTTGTATGTTTGTAACAAATAAAGTACAGAATATAAATCTATAGGAGCTTATATTATAAATAAGAAAGATTAAATTAAGAAGTAAGCAATGCTTTCTCTGTTATTCATCACTCTGCATACCGAGTAGTACATTCGTACGGTTAACACACGTGATGTTCGATAGACAGCGCGGGGTTAGCTGCGAAACCACCAAGGTCAATCGCTTCGTATTCAGCCTTAAACAATATTATGCAAGGCCTATGATTTGCAGAGGACCTGTATCAGTGATTTGTATATTACTCTAGATTAGTAATTACCGCGCCAAAGTGTTGCCACTGCACATATGGCCACAGACATATGCCTGGCTATCGTCAGTTCAGTATTCAATGTGACGCCGACAAAGTTGAGCCGAACGATCCGCGACAAAAAAAGGGGTAAATGCGTAGTAAAAGAATGCGATTCAAGGTCACAAAAACATCATAAATCAATGGAATCACTTTCCACACATAAGTTTTAGTTCATATTTTCAAATAAATATAAGAACCGAAAATAATTAAATGAAATTATCGAATATTGCGATTTAGGTTAAATGTTGCCACTTATCCACCTTTGTGATTATCCCACAATAACGGGAGACTATATAATTAATGGAGTAAGTTAATTTGTTTCATCTATTTTAAATATTTTGGAAATTATAACAAAAACTACGTTTTAACTTTCGTAAAAAATAATTTATTATTCTTATTTTGCTTTATTCATGAATAATCGATTAAATATATTTTATTACCTATTTTATATTGTTTGATTTATTAGTACATAAAAATACTTATAAAAATATGTTTTATTTCATCAGTTATGCTAACTTCTATTCACGTGATAAGAAAATATACTTTTTTTTTAAATAAAAACAATTAACTGCAGTTTAAAAAAACTCCTTTATATTGCGTATTTTGGGTTGAATTTCATATAGTAAGCCACACCAACCCGCCATTTCATGTTTGGTGTGTCTATCTTTATCTAATCTTAGCGACGGTATTGTTTTCGTAACTTGTGTAAGTGAGACAGATATATGTTTATGTAAAATGTATAATAATTTCAAAGCTACGTCGTCGCGGTTGGATAGTGGTTACATTTTTTTCGACCCGCGGTAGTGAGGTTTGCTCCTCTTCTCCTCTAGTTTTGTGTAACTCAATGACTTGTATAGTCTATAATGGATGGAATGGACCAAATATTCCCACTAGCATTATAAAGTTTGTGGTTTAAAGGTGTTGTTTAAGTTTTTTTCTTTGTTTTTCATTTTATTTAAATAATGTTACCATACGAGGATTTTCTCCTGTATTGTGGAAGCAGTTTACATACTCGTACATAAATTGCACAAGGACACCCGGACTCGGAACAATTATTTGTAGACCATACAAATACTTGTTCCGTGCGGGATTCGAACCTCAGCACCGCACCTCATTGATAGTAGGCTTCTGCTCCACGGAACCGTTAAAAGTTTTCTTAAGCTCTGATTGTTACGTATGAATTGTTGGTAGTAGAACTTTGCGTTTCTACTGCAGCACGAGTGGGTCAACTCGACCGGAGAAGTTCAACATTTACATTTGAATCCAACGCAGTATTTAGCTTGGGGTTAAGGGCTGAAATTAAATTGTTACGTTTACATACTCGTACATAAATTGCACAAGGACACCCGGACTCGGAACAATTATTTGTAGACCATACAAATACTTGTTCCGTGCGGGATTCGAACCTCAGCACCGCACCTCATTGATAGTAGGCTTCTGCTCCACGGAACCGTTAAAAGTTTTCTTAAGCTCTGATTGTTACGTATGAATTGTTGGTAGTAGAACTTTGCGTTTCTACTGCAGCACGAGTGGGTCAACTCGACCGGAGAAGTTCAACATTTACATTTGAATCCAACGCAGTATTTAGCTTGGGGTTAAGGGCTGAAATTAAATTGTTACGTTAATTCTTGTGTTAGTTAGTCCGCATATTTGCAAACCCCAAAGTTTCGTAAATTATTTCCAGTTTACATTGTACACATTGTTTGTGTTTTGTAACTAGGGTTGCCACAGCACCATAAAGTAGGATAGAACATATTTTAGAATATGTATAACAGCTATTCTGTTGTACATATTTTTTAGACACTGTAGATCATGAAAAATACTTATTAAACGTCGTTATTATGTTTCATTTACTTTTGATTCAGAAAATACTTCTGTGGTGGAAAGAATTAACGAGAATCCCTGTAAGACGTTCTTTAAAAAAAACAGTTTTAAAATCATGTATTATGTTATATAATTACCAAAATCTCATAATATTAGAAATAGTCTAGCAATCACCTCATTTCGAAGGGTTATTATCATCCATAAAATTCTTAATATCATAGTTTTATATATTTTCTGGGATTTTATGAATTACTAACACTTATCACATTAAATTTTCGTTAATGTATTGGGAGCCCAAAATGTGTATGTTATTTCCTTAAATTTTATTTTTCCTTACTTTAAATATTTATGTAGTATTTTTATATAAAAAATATTGCCAACCCTTGTTATAATAGGCATAGTAGGGGCTTGGTTAAGAACATTAATTATAAGTTATCCAAAATAATTTAATACTTCCAATAAGAAATTCTTGTTCGATACTTCAAGCAAACTTTATACTTTAATTAATACTAATTGAAAAAAAAGGGCTTAACGGTCCTCAGTCCGCTGTAAATTTTACAGTAAGGGAGCAATCCGGGTTCGTTCAAGGCAGAACACATGAAGTTGTTAGTTGCAGTTTTAAGTTCTGATTTACCACTTGCTTTACACTAATTACATTACAGTATAAAAGAATCACAATTCTTCTTTTTCGGTTTGTTTTGTGACACACAATTAAAAGAGTTTTCGAAAGTTCTTGTAGCCTCCGACAGTTGGCAGTATCCTGAACCGCAACGTCAGAAATGTGTGACATTTAATAATGCAATAGAAATCCCCAAACTTAGCGATTACCGCAAATCTGATAGAGACCTATTTCTATCGTTGGACTGTTTTTATACAAACAAGGATGACAAAGCTTGACTACACCCGACTAGCACTGCCGACTGAACGACCATCTGAATGGCGACAACGTATGCTCCCTGTTTCTGCAGACGACTCGAAGTGTCTATTAAAGAACTAGAAGCTCAGTTACACTACCACGTTGTGTTGGTGGTGCATCGTCTACTTTAAGCGGCCACTCCATCCTCACGCAAGATCTATCTTTTTTTACGAGAGGGGTGACAATCGACCACATAGTCCACCTGATTGATGGTAAGTAGTTGCTGTGGCCTATATACATAAACATTTATTCACGATTACGAACCAACTGTGTTCAAAAATAAATGTAGATGTATTCACCCGCGAGGACTAATATGAAATGTCTCGTTTCCAGTCAAAAAAGGTCTCCAGTTCTCTAAACTCACCATACGAAACACAGCATCATTAAGCTGCTTTTTACGCTGGTATTCTGTGAGAGCGTAGTCCTTCCGCGGTCAAGCCGCCCCATTTATGCTACATTTATACCTCTAATATATCTGCAGGAAGGCTCTACCACTTAAACCGTGGCGAAGCTTCTATAAAAGCCGAAAAGCCGGGCTTGCCTTATTAAAACTGAATCAGTCAATAATATCAATCAATAATATCAACTAATAAAATAACTCGTAAAATGTTTCAAGCTATTTCAAATTTCCCGCGCACTCCACTGTTCGACACATGTCGACCGGTGACCTCGTATTTTGCCTTAGCGATACTGCTGCCGTCATAAAAAATGGGTTTTAATAGAGCGATTAGTTGTCTCCCTTGCTCGCGTGGCCTTTTTACGGGGCTTTCGAGAAGGCGATCGCTCTCTTTTTAACCCTTGGCAAAATATTCTATAATGAAATAAAACTACAATTGTATGTATAGCAATTAGTATGGAGATTTAAAGCCAGGCTTTTGGGAATAAATTTGTTAAAAGAGGAGGCGCGCGGGCAATACGTTTGCAAGTTCATTTCACGTTTCAATGTTTATTTACTCCGTTTGCTTATCTTAAGCGATTTAATATTACGAGTTCAAAATTTATGCTTTTTTAAAGATTTTTAATGAAAATGGAGGATAATAGTGTTCCTTGTGATGAATTGAAGTATGTTAAAGTGCCTATCGGATAGGAAATCTTTAAACTTTGTTGAGATAATACACAAGGTTTAGAGCGTATTTCAGACTTACCTATCAATTATCGCAATTAAAAAACAGTTATTGGTACAATTAAAACGTTCACCAACATTTTACGTGGACGTAATTAAATCCTTCCATAAGAAAGCCGATTCCACTTATCTTATCTCTTATCCATTAGAATGTAAATAATTTTTTTTTTAATTTTGTACATAGTTTGTTTGTACTTTGTTCATGTTTTCCTTTTGTTCATGTATTGTATTAGATGTTAAATATTTTTTTCTTTCACTTAAACAAACCCAAACGCCTTTCTTCAAAGCCACCGAAGCTATGCAATTGCTGATATGTAATACAATCTATCTAGCAGTGGTATGCCTTCTGTGTGCTTTGTTAAACACGTCCTTGACAGCACTGAATATGAAACTGAAACGTGGAGACATATCAAGATTGGTGTATTTTTATAAAACTGCTAAAACAACAATCTATATTTTTATCAATTTATATCTTGGGCTTGCCCTAGCTTGGAGCTCCAGCTTCGCCACTGCACTTAAAATATTCAGCTACTGAAATCTATAATTAACTATCTACTGAGCAGACCATGAAGACAGATCAAGTGTATGAATCAAAATACAAATGCATTATTACCGTGAGAACCAACATGACACGTCTCGATACCAGTAAAACTATCTCTCCACATATGAAATACAGCAGAATTACGACAGTATTTGGCGATTACTGTCAGATGGTGGTGTCTCTAGTTGATTCGAACCGTTCGTGCTATAGCCACAATACGATAGCAAGTAACCCCCCCCCCCCCACGATCTTCCGTAATTACAGTCCTACATACAAGTGTACTGCTGAACATAGACCTCCCCTTGTGGTATTCCCCCAAGAAATACCACAAAGCATGGTCCTGAGCTACCTACATTCATCGTTCGTTCGTCTCTTCATCTATCCAACTTACTACGTATAAACATTAAATATTTAATATATTTAAGGCTTAGTTATCAACAGGACCCATGGTAGCTCAGATGCTAAGCATTCGCTGTAAATTTCACAGTACGCGAATAACCCGGGTACGATCCCCGCCGGTACCAATGAAAGATTTAATTGCAATTTTAAGTGCTGATTTACCACGTGTTCAGCGGTAAAGGAAAACATCGTGAGAAAACCTGCATGTCTGAGAAATAAGAAAAAAAAGACGTGTGGCACTCGGGTACTGCCGCGGTAAAGCTATTGCATAGCATTTTGTATCAACTTATGCAATTATAATTATTTATTTATTTTATTTATGCAGTATTTCTTTTTCTTTGATATTAATTCTAGTTACACTTTTTGAGCGTGGTGACCGATAAGAAAACAAATTTTTTTCTTTTATTAAATAAATAAATAATAAATGCACTTTGTTCATTCATATTCAAAACACTTTATACACAAATTTTACAAGTACAGTTATTCACTGTTGTACATAAATACCTATACACCTATATACTTTCTCATAAACAGCTGCTTATGTATTCGCCTGATTTCGGAGCAGCTCGTCTCGATTCGTGCGAGCTTCGTAGAGTCGTACAATACGTCTAACTGCACGCACACAAACACCGTGTCGAAGATTGCCGAAAAGAAGCGACGTTAGACAATGCACGGCCTTCAAGCGCCGCGCAAGTGATTCTCGTCCCACCTGCCCGCGCAGTAACTTTTTTTACGACCGCGCGAGACTGTCGCAACAAAAACGATTACTACTGAAAAACTAATATAGGTACCTACCTGACAATCAAATAAAAATATTCTCAAAAAGCTCAACGAATTCAGAATTTAATTTTATTAGAAGAAAATTGGTCAAATAAAAAATAAAGGATGAAAATAAAGCATATGGGAATATAAAAATAAATCGTATTTATTTTTTATTTCGAGTTTTACAAGAAAAGTATAATATTTACTGGAGACAATTATTTTATTATTATAATAGTACGTGATATTCCCTTTAAAATGACACCAATATGTATAATATCTTATATCTATATCTACAAATAAATAAAATTGAAGTGTCTGTTTGTAATGTTAAAACAACAGCTTTTTATTAAATGCATATGAAAGTACTAGTAACAAAAACACAATTTTTAAAATTTTTATCTGTCTGTCGGTCTGTCTGTCTGTCTGTCTGTTTGTTCCAGCTAATCTCCGAAACAGCTGGGTCTATTTTGACGGGACTTTCACTGCAGATAGCTGATGATATAAGGAATAACTTGAACTACTTTTGTTTTAGAAAAAGAATTAGGGTTCCGCGCAAAAAAATTAAAACCCATGAAATCCATATTCCACGCGGGCGAGATCGCGGGGAACAACTAGTACTCAATATAGATAAATGTATACTTAATTTTATTTATTTATTATTTTAATAAATAAATAAAGATAAGTATTAATAATTTCTAGACACATCTCAACAGATATTTCGTTAATAAATTGCTATCAATACTGAAGCATTCTTTTATATTTAGCATCCATTTAACACAAAAACTGATAGGAATACTTTTTAAACAACATATAATCAATAAACGATAATCGCGTATAGTGAACTTCTAGGTAAATTATTATATGTAAACGTTTTTGAATCGTCGTAATGATACATATTTCCTAAAGAAAATATCTTCACAATTAATTTGATGTAAAATAACATTAGAAATAACGTATAAAACGGAGAAATTATCACATTTTGATCGAGTTCCTAACCAGTACACAAACAAAAATGGCGAATAGTCATTTTCACATTTTTTTAGAAATAACGTATAAAAACAGAAAAAATGGGTGCGTTTGGCAGAAAAAAGCGCTAGCAAGCGGTTACTAGCGCTAAAATAGTTTTCGGCCAGGACACGATTGCTACTACAGCAGCGCTGACACAATCCGCCATTTTGCTTATTTAATTTTTTTGTTTTGAAGTAGAGTTTATAAGTTGTTTTTTCCAATATTAGTTTTAAGTAATCTAATGACAAGAATGGACATGTACATGTTATTAAAAATTCATGATTGGTAAGTTTTTAATATGAATAATTCACAAACATACATATATTTAAATTAGGTTAGATTCCCCGGTTAAAACTAACATCGTGTCCTAGAGGAAAATAGCTACTTACGATTTGACAGCGCTTACCGCTTACGATCGCCATTTTGCTTACAAGCGCTTGCTAGCGCTTTTTTCTGCCAAACGCACCCATTATCAAATTTTTGATCGAGTTCCTAACCAGTACATAAGCAAAAATGGCGAAATGTCATTTTCAAATATTTTCTATATAGTTATTTGTTACAGAGTACACAGATAAAATTCACTCTCATAGATGACAAATTTCACTTCGGTTCATTTTTGCACGCTTTCTCGAGAGCGACGCGTCGTGACTTGTTTACGCATTTACTTCAAATACCCCGCCCGCACATCGCAGGAAACATATACCTACGAAAAAAAACGTAACAAACTTCTGCCAAATAAGGCTTGATAAGATCTTTGGTGTTTTTGCACCATAACCTGACTCTGGTAAATTTTAAATATGACTAGATAGATAAGAACAGTTGGTTTAATATAATTGTTGAAAACAAATACCCTTTAATTGTAATGAAAAATACTTGAGGTTAATGAATGTTGAATCAAAAACATTATTTTTTTATTTAATTTACAGACTCCTATCCAGATGTTTACTAGGAGAATACAAAGTTTATTTCATTTTCGTAATATGGCTAAATATTAATTAGGCAGGGATTTCTAAGATTAATAACTAATTAACTAAGATTAAGGTTAAGAACTAAGATTAAGATTAATGATAAGATAGGAACTGATTTAATATAAGGTTTGCATTTACAATGTTCCGAAATAAATAAATAAATAATTGACCATGAGTGAGTAAAAATAATATCTTTTATTTTACAGTATCTAATGTTGTTATATAAGGTGCTTCTAAAATATATGCCACGGTTGTTTGTATGGAGACTTGGCCAATCAGCTGACCGATTTCCATACAAAGTGCAATTTTTTTTGAGAATTGACTACGGGTTCCTTAGGGAAAGTGGTACAGTATCATGAGTAGAACCACCAGTTGCAGCCATGGCATATTGTAGTTTAGAAGCACCTTATATTTCAGTTAAAATAAGTGCGAGTAGGTATTATTTTTCTTGTACCGAATTTCGGGCCCATCTCTAATATATATATATATATATTGAGAATCTAAATTGAGAATTTAAATTATACGCGTGTGTGTGTTTGTGTGTATATAAAGAGGGCTACTTTTAATATCGCTCATTTTTATATCAAAAATTTAGGTTATCTTTATAGCAGTATTATATTTTCAATTCAAAATTAGTACTGCATTTGTGATAATAATAAAATGTATGTATATAGAGTACTCACTCATTTTCTTTCACTATCATTTCGTGACTTTCTTCATTAATAATAAATGCACTTTGTTCATTCATATTCAAAACACTTTATACACAAACACCGTGTCGAAGACTGCCGAAAATAGACTTGTGTCAATCATGCATGATTCGTTCGTTTGAGCTGGTACACTTAAAAGTATTGATGGTTCATTCATTTGTTTTTGAATGTACCAGTACAACCAATCACAAACAATTGACGGTACCTTTTTAACCCGTGATTTGTTTGAATTGAGAATGAGCCGCAAACCGACCGAATCCCGAAAGATTTGAATGAATTGTTTTTAATGTAAGGTATACCAGTGCGGTATAATCAGTGCATGCATTCGGAAATGTTGCCAAGTTAGGCGATTTTTAGCTATTTAGGCTAGTTTTAAAGTAATCGGAGCGACCAAAATTGTGATTTTCTACTAGTCTCCGAGTAGGCTATCTCAGAAAGGAGGCGATTGTAAAGGATATTATTTATTCTATAACCCTTTTATTAGAAAATAATAAAATGTAGATATTGCAACTGACTTCTTAAGTATTTTTAATACCTTTGTAGTCTACTTCTACGCTTACAATCCTTATTACTTCTGATGAATAATATAACACTAAAGGTACCTAACATAAGTTTAAATTAAAGCATTTTCTTAAAATATTTCTTATAAAATTGGGTGACTTTTTAAGACTTTCAACTTTTACTCTGCGTCAACTTTTTGGCGACTTGGATTCGGCTAGAATAGGTAACACTACACCATTCGTACAGAGCAAGGAAACGGAACATAGGTACTATTATTAAATACTAACTAATCTCTGGCGAGACGCGAGAGGTATAAAGATGAAATGAACAATGAAATACGATACGTCAAACAAATTAAATCGGAATCAAAGTTAGATCTCTGGAATCTGGATTCTGGATTCCCCGGTCTGGTCTCTGTGGCGATCTGACGATGAAGTGTACTCGTAGATGGAGGATAGGATTAATTTAACGTTCTTTTATAATTGTGCAAGATTGAAGTAGCTCAGTGCAGAGAAGCTGCAAAGTGCAAACGTGGAAAGTTCTTTATGTGTCATAAGGAAGCACTTTATTTTTATCAAGTAGCTACACCCACACTGGTAATAAAAAATATTGTAGAGTATTTATTATTAAGGGTTTTTTTATTATTATATAAGTAAAATAAAAAAATATTTTACATTTAATTATTTATTACATTTGATTGTTGCATCTATGAGTTAAAAATATCATTTCGTGGCAAAGGCGTATAAAAAAGGACTTTAAAAACACCTAAGTTTCGTGGGGTTTACTAAAAATAACACTTCAAAAGATTTCAAGGCAAATTATTTATTTAATATGATGATTTTCTTATAAGATAAAAGTTTATCTTATAAGAAAATCATCATATTAAGCACTTTGTAGCAAATAAACATTACAATCCTTATTTTTAGACATGTGAAGTCTAAATTTTATAATATTAGATGAAAACTATATCTTCTTTTTACTAAAATTGCTTTCAATGCTTTGCTTTGTAATAAATAGCGCCATCTTATTCGATCTATAGTTAAAGTCATTTCTCATTTTATCGAAATCAAACCAAAATGGATGAGACTCAAGGTGGTACGCTCAATAGATGCTAGATGGCCTAAATGCAAAGTAAATTTATAAGAATCGATAAAATTAAGTATAGTTATGAATGAAATTTAAAAATAACGAAATTTATTAAATTAATAAAATACATAATAATAATCTTGAATAAAGTTATCAATTAAATCAAATCAATTGAAGTTTTTGTGTTTAATGTTTATGCCATCTAGCATCTTTTGGACTTACCACCTCGAAAATCCATAAATTTTTGTTCGATAAAATGCTTTATTACCTATAACATGCAGTAGATGGCGATGATAGCATTACAAAGTCATAAATATTTTTTTCCTATTTGTTCCCAAAGGATCTTACAGACACAGAGTACTGGAGCCAGAAAGGATCCATTTGAATGATCAATCCGAATGTACCAGTACGCGTGACGAAATAAACTAGAATGATTCGATCGCTAGAAATGAGTAATCTACACATGTCTAGCCGAAAAGAAACGACACGACGTTAGACAATGCACGGCCTTCAAGCCACACCCCGTGCCCGTCGGAGTGGGGAGCGTGAGGCTCCAGTACTCTGTTACTGGAGCCAGAAAGGATCCATTTGAATGATCAATCCGAATGTACCAGTACGCGTGACGAAATAAACTAGAATGATTCGATCGCTAGAAATGAGTAATCTACACATGTCTAGCCGAAAAGAAACGACACGACGTTAGACAATGCACGGCCTTCAAGCCACACCCCGTGCCCGTCGGAGTGGGGAGCGTGAGGTTTTTTCGTTACGGCGGAATAAATTTCTGGATTCGGTCCCCGCGCTCAAGGCCCGCGATAGAAGCTATGCTATAGCTTAAAAAATATTTTGTACTATGCGAATCTCGTGAATATGCACTTCACGTAAGGCTTACGTCGTAAGCATTAGGACAACGCGTGGGATATTTCCTTGCCCTTAAAATCTTCTTAGAAAGGAGGCCTATGCCCAGAAATGGGCCGTATTTAGGCTGTAACTTTATTAACGGGAAAGAAGGTTCATATTTAAAAGTGAAGCTGGTTAAATATAAATATCTAAAAAATTTGGTAAAGTTCTTTAGATATTTGTTCTATAAATCCCATATTGTTTTTTCAATAAATCCCATAAAAAAAGGCACAATATGTCTACCACCAAGTTAAAAAAGGTACTTATTAAAAAACATTTAAAAAGAGTTATTATAACGTTATGGAGTATATGGACGACAATAATCCCAAGGTATATCAAATGTGATTCATCAAGTTAATTGTGCAATATATTACATGATTGCAAACTGTTACTTATATTTAAAGAAGTTCCGCTGTGTTTGTTGCTAGCTCTACCCAATACTAACAATTTGATCTTTATTATCTTATTTTTAAAAAAAGATAAGAAAGATAAGAATTTGTCTACCACCAAGTTAAGAAAATTATTAAAAAACCTAATTTAAATTGTTTTTCTCCAATTTGAACTTCGGTATAGCAAGTAGGCTATAATCAACTGTAGTAACTATTGCACCCGATTGAATTGAAATTTAGTAGGTATAGTTACTCATTTCGCAAGGTGGACGTTCACTGAGTACGGATTTTACAATAATCTTATCAAAAAAAAATTGGTTCCGCAATAAAAGTATATCGTGCGCCCAGCGAAGCGAGCGGGTGTCAACTAGTACGAGTATATAATATTATATACTCATATTTAATTACAGTTTGATTGCGCATTTTTCCCTAATATAAGTTATAAATAAATATTCCTAACTATACTATGTATCTTATATATTGTTATTTATGTTATTTAAATCTATTTAATATAATTTTAAGCTTTTTTAGGTATGAATTAATAACCCTGGATTTACTTAAATGTTAACGTGTTCAATGTATTGAACAATGTTAAACAATAAAATCTATTACAACAAAGGAATATCAAACTTCGTCTGAATTTATTTCATTAAGTTTTCTTGTGAAATTAGCAAAGACAGTGGACAGATAGGCACAGGAAAACTAAGTAGTAAACCGTTATGACGTCAATCTCTCGCAATCAGACCATGGGCGCTCCTAACATTTCGTGTCAGCCTCTTTACGCAGCTCTTTCACGAGAAGTGCTATTACAATAGAAGTTGTTTTCCCTCGTAACAATTTGCTGTGATTTCTGTTAATGTTTACGATAGCTTTTGTATTTAAAAATTTCACAAATTGAATAAAACCACTGATTAAAACAAAAATATCAATGAGTAAAACCAGTTACAGAGTTTGGGGCGTTATTAACATCATTATACTAAACAGTTTTTATGAGAACTATACCTATGACTCATATATGTCAGAGCCACGGTGCGGCTATATTATGGCTGTAGCATAAATGGTTTGGCTCAACCGAGAAAGTACCACTTTCTCACAGAATACCAGCATTAAATAGAAGCTAAATGCTGATACATTTTGTGTAATGAGTGCAGTAAAATACTCAGACCGACCCGACGAGGTAAGCATTGTCAAAGTTACAAAGACGCGATACTAGTGATCGCTGATCCAGCTGCCAAGTGTGCTTCATCAGCGATCATCAGTATTGCCACCAATTTAATCATACCGTTGCATTCTTACTATATACCGGGCAATATAACAAAATTTCGTTCAGCGGTGAACTTTTAAAGGTACACAATAGGCACTATATATAAAGGTACACAATTTAAAGGAACACACTTCTTTACAAATTTGCCAAAAAAACCTATGATAAAAAATAAAAGTTTTCCCTTAAAGTACGTTGATGTTAAAAATAACAGTATATTTGTGCAACCCTGCTCTGCAAAAGAAATTAAAAAAATTACACAAGGGTTAAATAATACAAATGCAGTGGGTTATGACGGAATCTCAACAAAAATTTTAGTCTTGTGCTGATTTGGTATCTTCAGTTCTTTATTATATTATTAATATATCGTTTGAATATGGAATCTTTCCAAACAAACTTAAAATTTCTGTGATTAAGCCAATTCATAAAGCGGGCAGCGGAGAATATTTTAACATGAATCGAGGCATTTTATCAAAGTCTTTAAGGTCTTCGAGTGGCAACATCGTACCGGTAAGCGAAGTGTAGAGCGGCCCTCAGCTAGATGAAGTGAAAATCTGGTAAGATCTGCAGAAAATCGATGGATAGAGGTGGCTAAGGAACGCGCTTTGTGGAGTTACTTGGGGGGGGGGGGGGGATCTTCTTCAACAGTGGACTTGCGAAGGATTGTAATGATGATCCTGATGATTTTATTGGTTTCGGCGGGGATTGAAGCCAAAATGTTTGCTCCATATGAAATGTATAACGAGTGCTTGGACCCAACTTAAAACTTTGTGAGGTAGCGGTAAACGTAGTTATATATTAAACGCTCGCTTCAAGCACCAGAGAAGAGGCTCTTGTCCGTATGACAGGGCAGTGTACTCGGAAACTGCATCAATTAAAAGTTATGGAAACTATGATGAGAGCTCTTCTTAACGGCCCTTAGCATTTACTTTTTGAAAGTTATTATAAATATATATATATATATATATATATATATATATATATATATATATATATATATATATATATATATATATATATATATATATATATATATATATATGACTTCCCTAACTCCAAATGATAAACTATAAATACATTCTACCACTATGATAAATGGTAATTTAAAAATGTTTTCAAATTATTTCAAAGACGAGTGAATCTAGCCACGCTGCAGTAATATCATGACTACGACATTCGCGAATAGAGCGTAAAACAGTTATTGAGTTTTTAAACGCCTTCAAAAAAGTAGGTTTTCAATAGGTCTGTACATATTTTATACGTTAAGGCATAACTTCTTTGTTTATGAATCGATTTCGATAATTATTTTTTTATTAATCCACCTCTTAGAAGAAAAATCATGGGATATAAAGTTTTTAGTGAAATTATTTAAACGACATTCTAGTTTTAGCTTCGGATTACATTCTTTAGTCCACTAGAAAGGGGTTCACAATGAACTTTATATAAAATATGATTAAATGTTGCAATGTGGTGCTTGTGCACAACGTAATATCTTCTGAAGTAGGGCCTTTAATTCTGCGATACTATAAACCTTAGTTCTTAGCTTCAGAAGCTTTTATTCTATGTTTTTTTTAATTGTTTTAAATTTTAAATTTAAAGTTATAATATGTTTCATATTACGTCAGAATCGTTATCGTTTTTGTTATCCACATCGACGGCTCTTTTTATTACATTAGATGTCAGTGACAATGCTGTATTCTTTATGGAGAAAGACGTTAGCTGAGAATGTCTATATGCCGCAGCCGCTACTAATCATTAAGTGGATTGAGTGCATATTTGTCATCGTTAACTCTCCTCCAAACTAACCTTCAAAATGAACTGCTGCACATGGGCCTCTCTCGCAGATTGCCTCATAGGGATATTTGTTAATTTGTTACCCTTCGCAGGCGGGTTTTACCGCAACATCCATTATTATTTTGTGATAACTACAGCAAGGTGCTGCTGCCCATTTCCTGTTTCAGTGGTTGTTGTATCAGTTATTATCCTTATTTACATACATAAACACTCACGCCTGTCACCCAGAGGGGTAGGCAGAGACTACGGACTTCCATTTGGCACGATCCTGACATACCTCTTTCGCCTCCTTTACATCCATATATCTACGCATACATGCTCGTCGGTTAAGGGTACTTCTAACGTGGCCCATTTTCAAAATATCGCCAATTTGGTCGATAAACTTTTTTCTAGGGCGTCCCTTTCCGACTCGGCCATTCACATCTGCCATATAAATTTGCTTTGTCACTCTTTCCTCATTCATTCTTTCTACGTGACCAACCCACCGAAGCATTCCTTTCTTAATCCTGGTCACAACATCATCTTGCATACCACATTTATCTCTTATCACGCAATTTCTCACCCTGTCATTCAGATTAAACCCTAGCATATTCCTTAAAGACCGCATTTCTACAGCATTTATTCTACTTTCGTGCTTCTTCTGCCACACCCAGCTTTCACTACCATACAATAAAGTAGGGACTAACACAGCATTATGAATTACCATACGTGCCTGTTTTGACACATTCTGGTTCTTCATAATAGAGTGTAGTGCCCCATTCACTCTATTACCTGCATTTACTCGTCGTTCTATTTCCCTATCATATCTACCATCCCTGCTAAATACACATCCCAAATACACAAACTCATCCACTTGCTCAATTAACTCTCCTTCTATTCTTATTTCACATACCGTTTTGCTTTCTTCTCTTTTATTTCTTTAAATTTATCCTTATTTCTTTAAAAAAAATTGATTTGAATAGTTCACGCATGCAGAATGATTTTTTATTTTTTTATTTTATTATATGATAAAGAAAAATTTCATTCAATATGCAGTATTCAAGGAAATATAAAATAGCGATATGCTGTGTGATATAAATTGATAAAACAAAATCACAGTGACAGATACACGGTTTCAGCATTAACAGTTTGATTTATATTAGCCTGACATGTACACCAACGAAATATTCCTTAACCTTAATCCCAAATTTATTGGTTATATATTCGCATATAACGTAAATATTTCATATATATTTTAAATACTCATTTATATTCATAATTTTCAAAGTTGTTTCATGTTACTGCAGCTGTATAATGGCTGTAGCACGAATGGATCGGCTCGACCGTTGGATGACCACACTCACAGAATACCAGCAGGCCTCTATCACTCTTGCAACGTACGTGAAATAATTACCTAAAATCGCCCGGGCAAAATAACGCAGTCAAGTCTAGCGCGTTGGAGGCGATAGAATGTTAAAGTTTTTTAACGCTGTTTACGTATATAACTTTTGTAAATATTGTTGAAATAGTTTTTGTTTAGTGTTTAGTATATTCAATTATAGGACAAAATAGTTCAAAAGTTTTAATGTAATTTAAGAACTACATATTATGTATATTACCCATTATTTCATAAATTTTAATATGGCAAAACGTCTTTTCTACTATAATTGTTGCGTGGATGGACGCTAAACGACCAACAAAATATTTCAGATATGTCATTATTTATTACCGAAGGATTTTAGTAGGAAGTTATGAAACGTGAAATTATTTAATTGTTATTGTTAGATAGGTACTTTAACAAAAAAATAATTAAGTAAAAGTAAAAAAAGTAAAGTAGAGGCCTCCCCTAATTTCTGAGAGGGTTTTAGAGTATGAAATTATCCGCCGCGCTGCCCCAATGCGTGTTGGCGAACTTCACATGTCTTCGAAATATTTTTTTTCTTATTCCTCAGACATGCTGGTTTCCTCACGATGTTTTTCTTCACCGCCGAGCACGTGGTAAATCAGCTCTTAAAATTGCAATTAACAAGTACTATTATTTATTCTGTGCTACCAGCATAAAGTAGTTAGTAGTTTCGTATGATGAGTGTAGAGAACTGGAGCCTCGTTATGAGCCCAGTCTTTCAGAGCAAAACAGAAAAATTGCGTTCTGGTGACACATCTACACCCTCCCTGCCCCGCCACTTCATGTACCGCCACCGCAGTTATCTTTCTGGCCGTAGCGTGGAAAGTAGCTCTACTAAGATTTTCCAGTATCAATTTATCTAATATACAGGATTATTGATAATTAGCTAACAAATTTTCACATACAGATTTTCTACCTCGTATCTATTTTTGTTCCATGCTTTTTGTTGTTTTGTTGAAAAGGTTTCTAAAAGATAATCATCTAGAACCTGTATAACATGTACTCGTATTATTGATTATTCAAATGAATCTGGCAAGTGCTAGAATGAGTCGTGCACTGAGGGTTTCGTAATAAGTCGATGACACTATCGAAAATCCGTCAAGTACGTCAAGTAGTTCTAAATACTAAAATAGATTAAAAAAAACTCAAAATAATTTCTATATAAGTACAAACAGTCCACTATCACACATATTTATAGTTTCTCATTAAAGTATAATGTAACTTTGTATAGCATTTACCTATATGCATGAATTACTATTCGAACCCACGACCTTTTTGAGTTCGCGGTCCGCTCCCTGCCATTAGGCTACTGTCGCTTGTAAACAAAACAACATGTGCAATCCAAAAATGTATAATACTTCTATATTTCCTTGAAGAACTTACATAATATGTAGGTAGGTAAGTAGGTTTTCTGGTACAAGCATATTTTTTACGTTTATGGTCCATATCGAAATTAAAAGTTATAAAACAAATACAAAATGATTTATAAACCCTTAAAGAATTATATGCAAAAAATAATAAAGTAGAGAAACTTTCAATTCGTAACAATGCGCAACCAAGATTAGGGAAAGAGAGAGAAAGAGGAATGTTAGAGCGAGAGGAAGTGCAAAAATTTGGCACAGACAAGACGTCTGAACGCTACAGCCGTTCAGCGGCTACTAAGGAATATTGCCCGCAATTATTGTTTATAAAGTCAATATTTTATAGGTCGATTGAAATAATTATTAATTTTGAAATAAAGTGGTTTAAATTATTATTTTTTAATATTTGTCTAATTAAACACCTGCCCTTGAGAAAAAAATAATTATAGCATAAATATTTTCAGCTATTGCTATGAAACAAATAGTTTTTTATGAGGCGAAAACAGCGAAATTTAACGAAATTGAGACCTCTTATTTAAGACAATGAAAGATATTTAGAAAAAAAGAAACAGCGCATTTTGGAGATGAAGATGTTTAGCTATTAACGCGCTGAATAGATTTCGCCTTTTTATTATCGATTGCCTTATAATGGTACACGAACAAAGCTCGAAATTGCGTTGGGTGCGAGAGAGCTCTATTTACCGTTTGATTTATCTAACATAGACCACATAGATGAACCAAAAAAAAAATTTTGCCATTACTTATAATCTGGGTATTTATGTGTTATCAAAATATTTTACTCTGAAACAATAATTTGCTGTAAAAAAAGAAATCAAAGTGGCGCTAATGATTCGATGTGAGTCAACTTTAAAAGACTGTAGCCTTATACTGGAAACGAGGCATGCCATCTTAGTCCTCAAGGATGTCATCGCATCTGTATTTGGATTTTTAATTGAGGATAAATGTAGATGTCTATGGGCCACAGCATTCACTTATCTGGTGGACTGTTTTCTCGTTTTCATCTTTATTCTATAAAAAAAAGGCGGATTGTTGACATACAATTAAATATACGGTGTTCGTTAGACCCTGAATAACACGGCGCAGTGCTATATTATATAATGCTAGGCTCAATGATATACACTAGTAATAATTTAAGATTATAATGATATCATAATCATAATCACAAACACTCACGTCTGACACAGGGAGTTAGGCAGAGACTACGGAATTCCATTGGGTACCATTCTGAAACATCAGTCTTGCCTCCTTTAGATTCATATAGCTACGCATACATACTCGTCGGTTAAGAGTACCACGTACGGTTAATATATCGCCAAATTTGTCGATACATTTTCATCTAGGGCGCCCTTTGCCGACTTTGCTGCTTAATTCTGCTACATAGATTTGCTTTGTTACTCTCTCTTTGATCATCCTTACTATATGATCAACCTCAGTTTTATCTTATCACACAAAATTTTACCCTGTCATTCAGATTCAGTCCTATCATACTCCTTAATGACCGCATTTTATATACACATATTTTATCTTAAGGTTGCCCTAGTCGATGGCACGAACTAAGTGGTAGGCGGGGCAAAAATGCATGCTATCTCAGCCGACATCTCGTGCGAAAGGGATAGACGCTGTGATGAGCAGTAAGAAGCTAGTGCGCACACACATACGCACTCGAGTGACGCAATGCGCGACGGCATCATCGCGTACCTAGGTACCTATGCGATTCATTTTAGAATAATAACATAAACTCAAACGGCTCGTGCCGCAATGGCTTAGCAATGAGTAGCTGCGCTGGGTGCCGCGGGTTCGAATCCCCCACGGAACAAATATTTTGTATGGACTACAAATGGTTGTTCCGGGTCTGGATGTTTGTTCTTGTGCAATTTATATTTGTGAACTGCCTCCACGATACTGGAGAAAATCCTACTGTGGGGATAACGTATTTTAAAAAGAGAAAGGAGAGAGAAAGCAAATTGGTGTTATTGTAACTTAGGATCTGCTGTGTGAAACGTAATTATTATGAACCCAATTTATGTACTTAGTTGTTATGATGAAAGTTCTTATGTGAACTTAAGTAGATGTTGTTATTATATATAATAATTCCATTGATTTGTTTTTACTTACTTTTTAACCGACTTGGAAAAAAGGAGGTGGTTCTCAATTCGTTGGTTTTTGTTTATGTATGTTCTGTCCCCCGATTTCTCGAATATGCCTGAACCGATTTGGAAAATTATTTTTTTTGTTTGAAAGGATATATTTTCCAGATAATCCCACGGTAATCGATGATGATCAGATCAGGATCTGACGATGGGATCTTGGAGAAATCGGGGGCACTCTTCAATAAATGACAGCAAATCAACCGCGATTGCTGCTATCGCCTATCTATGCATTCTTTACGCAATCACACAATAGAATATCACGCCTGTACCCACTAAAGGGACATAACTCTAAACTAAAAACGGTAACATAAAAAACTTTTTTTTAAAAAAAAATAACAATTTCTAAAATAAACACAAAAAAGAGTAACATAATTATGTTTTCTTTATGTTTTTGTATTTTACTGTAGGTTATGCAAATATTACTGTAGGTACTATGTATTCTAAATAGGTATTTACTTTCCATAGCTAGTTAGCTATAATAGCCCGCAGGCAACTCCCCGACCCCGAAGTATATGTCAGCCAGTGTCACGATAACTGCTTTTTCGACAGCGCGATTTTGATGTGAGTGTGGCTTTTATATAGGTTAATTAAATAAAAAAATGTTAGTTTGTAAATTGTTTATTGATTGTTTGTGTTCAATAGCGGTTTGAAATATTCTCTTAGTACTTAGAAAGTTATCAACAATAGGCATTGTGTCACTGCAGGGACAAGCACAAACGTCTATCAAAATAGTAACGTATATAAACGGAATACTAACAGCGTAGACTTCCTCACAGAAGTCCAAAGAACACAACAACACAAGGTAAGTAATTAGAAGAAAACTACAATTTAGAGATCGATTGTAAATCAAATTCACAGTACAGACACAATTAGCGAAATATGAATAAAATTTTTATTTATTTTATGATAGATAACGCTTGTTGAAAACTAAACACTGTATGGGAATGGCATCACTGAACGAGTCAGGTGGTCAGTCGAAACAAATAAAAGGCGCGATTGTAGAAAGAAATTCCTTACGAAACGTTTGTAGGCTAGGGGGCTTGGCCTGTTTATGCTATTCATAACGAAGGCTATAAAATATGTAGGTACAACTTAGAAACTAAATCCTATGTGTACTTATCTGTATTCATAACCCAATATCTAAGGTAGGTTATTCTGTAATAAATTAAATCTAATCCAAAATATACTATAATACCATAGCAAAGCTACTACTATTTTATTTAGTAGTAGCTTATATAGTAGTATAGTAAATTATATATAAAAAATATGAGTATGTCTGAGGTAAGGTTAAAAAAAAACAAATATTTTGCCAAGTGCGAATCGGACTTCCGAGCTTCCGAGATTACAGGATTTAAATACCTATACATATTACTATCGATCAAAAAAGCCAAAAATACATGTTTCTTATTCTAATAGAAAATCCTTTAATTTCAAATTTATTTTTACCACTTGCTGTTATAGCGGCAACAGAAACACACGTTCTGTGAAAATTACAACCATGTACCTGTTACGGATCATGAGATGCAGCCCGCTGACAGACAGACACACGGACAGCGTTGTCTGCTGTCTGTCTGCAGTGTCTGCTGCTGTGTCTGTGTCTGCGTCGACTGCTGGTTACCCTTCGAGTACGGATTACGGAATCCTAAAAAGTACTAAGTTGTCCATTCACATCTGTATGATTCTTTCTTCAAAGGACCATATTAGCCTGGTTCTCGTATGACATGACCAATGTAATACCTGGACTGACCTCTCTGAGTTTGTTTCGGCAGATCGGGTGCTTCTTCTGTTTCATGTTTTTGTTGTGTTAAAGTGTTTAAAAAAAAACTTACAAAACACATTTTATTTATCATTGACTGCCTGAAAAAGAACCAAACGGGAATTGACGTTCGATTAAGAAACAGAAGGGAGGAATCGAGGTTTCTCTCGATCCGACCTCCTATAACGCCTACGTTGGGTTCGGGAACAACGTATGTGATCTCCGCAACGGAGTAACACACAAGGGCGATAACCTCTTCTTTTTCAGCAAGTAGGTTCGGACGGGGATTACGGGTCTTCCGAAGTCGTCCCGGTCCCGACGCCTTAATTCTTCGATGTGGACTGTATAACTTGAGGGATGAATTACTTGGGAATAAAACAGCAATTATCTTCAAACCGTTCCGTGAGAGAGTAATCACTTTTCCCTATCACTTCCCTACAATTTTTCTTTCTTCTTCTTATTGACTGCTGGTTTGATTCCCGGACTATTTTCCCGAACTATTTTCCCGAACGAATTGCAATATATACGATGTCGTCTTCACGCACTAATGTACGTGCAGGTATCGGGCCTCGGGGTGTCCCCCATTGCCCGGGTGTCCTCATATCCCATTACTATGGGACAGTCATTAGGCCTATTTTAGGCTTGATAGCATACACGGGTTTTTCCGTAGTATAGTGGTTGTGATTTCCGCAGTTATCCAACTACGGAAAAGGAGGTTATCTGATTGAGTCAAAGTTGGCCTTTCAGCGGCATTGTGGGTTGTTACTCAACTCTCTAATCACATATAGAGAGGAGTTCTCTTGGAAGAGGTCGCCCGTCCGGTGGCCGGGTATGCAACGGCGCAAAGCCGTTGAGGTGTTCGTGTCGCCCGTTATCGGCACGGTCAAACATGCCGCGCGCTAATCGGGCCACAAAGTCGTGGATACTCTCGACCTTCAAGTCGGCCGCTATCACGTCATTCCGGACGTAGCGACCTGCTCCGACGATCGTTCTTAGAGTCAGATTCTGCTGGGCCTGTAGTCGCCGCCTCAGAGGGTCGCTGAGGAGTGCGTACCAGGCCGGTGCAGCGTAGGTGATGATGGTCCGGATATACATCTTGTATATCCGGAGCTTGGTTCTTATTGGCAGCTTGGATGCCAGGACCGGCAAGAGCGTCGCCCGCGCACATCGGGCCCGGTGGACGACGAAGTCGACGTGCGCGGTCATGCGCAGCGTCCTGTCGATCCTGCACCCAAGGTAAGTTACAGCCTTCTGGTACGCAATCTCCTGGCCGTTGAGGGTCAGCGGAGGAGGAAAATTCCTGAGACGGCGAGTGAGCAGAGCGGTCGTCTTACCAACGTTGACGACCATCCTCCACTCATCCAGCCATGGTGGCAGCAGGTCCAGCAGACGCTGCATCTTGGCAGTGGCTATGTGGGCTCTTCTGGACGAGGTGAAATAGGCGCTATCGTCCGCAAATAGTGCCAGCTCAACGTCGTCCTCCCACTCTTGAAGCCTGCCTGCCAGTGTAGGTATGTCGTTGGTGTAAGCCGCGTACAGGACTGGAGACAAACAGCTGCCCTGTGGGACGCCGGCTTTAATGGATCTTGTTGCGGATTCGGCGTCCTCTACGCAGACGTAGAACTTCCTGTCTTCCAGGAATGACGCTATTAGCCGCAATATAGCAGGAGGGACACTGGTCTGTTGTTCCAGCTTAAATAATAGTCCTACGTGCCACACCCGGTCGAACGCCTTCTCGATATCGAGAAAGACGCCCAACGATATGCGGCCACGATTGTACTCTGCCGCAAGCAGGTGCAGCACTCTTGTCAGTTGTGTAACTGTGGAGTGACCCCTCCTGAATCCGTGCTGCTCCGCCCGAAGTTGGATGCACGGACGGAGACGTCTTAGCAGCAATCTTTCGAACAGTTTAGCTATATGTGGTAATAGCGTGATCGGCCTGTAGTTGGCAGCTCTACGCCTGTCCTTCCCGGGTTTCGGCAAGACGATAATTTTGCCTTTTTTCCAGTCCTCCGGGAAGTGGGATGTCCGCAATATCCCATTGTAGAGTCGACCAAGCTCTACTATGACTCTATTGGGCAACTGTCGGAGTGCAGCGTTGGTAATCCCGTCGTGCCCCGGCGCCTTCCTTGGTTGCAGACAGGTTACTGTCCTCCGCAATTCTGCGGGGGAGATGAACCAATCTCCTGCAAGAGGTGGCGCGGGCGACGACAGGAACTCCTGTACGCGACTTTCCTTCCGGGCATGAAGCTCCATGAACTCCGCACTTGCTGTGTTCGGCATAAATTGCTCCTCGAAGTGCTCGACTAGGATATCCGCTCTGCCCTTGGCATCGTGGCATCGTTTGCCCGTATTATCAGTTAGCGGGCAAACGGGAGGTTTAGATTTAGTCAGCTGTCGGTTTAGTCTGTAAAGCGACGCATCTTGCTCTTCCGCCTTCTCGATGCGCCGATCCCAGGCTTCGCCTCTGAAGGCCTGGACTGAAACCGACAGTTCCTCCGTTAGGGTGTTTAACTGCGTTTTGATCCTGGGACAGCGAGTACGCGCCCAGAGCTTTCTCAGCGCTCTTTTGCGCTTGATCTGCACGCATATCTCACGCGGCAGATCGTCTCGCCTTGCTGTAATCGGGACGACCGTAGAAGCCGCGTGGAGGGCTTCCTTGATGTTATTAGTGATTCTAGTCGCAGCGGCCTCTACGTCGTCCGCTGTGCATATAGGTTGATGTGCTGGAGGTCTCTGCTGAAGGTGTTGGCAGTAGAGCCTCCAGTCGACACGGGTTTTGAAAGCTCTAGGTGGCGTAGTCACTGCCTTTAGGCCAAGGGTTATCAGTAACGGGAGGTGCTGTGAAGGGAGGTCGTACAGCACTTCTACCACTATCGGATAGTTGACGTTCCTAGTGAGCACGATGTCTAATACATCCGGGTGCCTCCTTGGGTCGGTAGGAACGTGTGTTGGTTCCTCGGGACCTAGAACGTCATACTGGTTCTTCTCAGCGTCTTCATAAAGCTCACGACCCGGTGGGGTGATCACTCTGGACCCCCACGCCGGGTGTTTGGCGTTCAGGTCCCCGGCGATGATTACTGGTACATCGCCTTCCATTACCGTCTGGATGTCTGAGGAGCAGAATGGAGTCCCTGGCGGGCGGTAAGCTGCATAAATCCTTAGTTCCTCGCCCGCCGCCTCCATTCTTATGCCGATTGAGCGCATTGTCTGGAAAGGAGGTAGATCCAGCTCTTGGTGGACGATGTCCCTCCTCACTAGAACCGCCGTGCCTCTATAGGCGGCCCCTCGAGAGGTGACTTCGTCCCTTCTATAAATGTGGAAGTTTGGCAGCTTTATGCGCGTTTTGGGGTTCAGTATTGTTTCGCCCAGCAGTATAATATGTATGTCCTGTTGCTGGGCGACAGTGCGGAGTTCCTGCAGCTTCTGCTGTATTCCGTCCGGGTTCCAGTACATTAGGCGCAGGTTATTATCCTCCATAGTGTCTGGCCAGGAGGTTTGCCAGCGCCTTCATAATCGCTGTTACGGGATCAGTCCCGGCTCTGATGTCTGCCAGGACTTGTGTGCCGACCTCGATGGCAATTCCAACTAGGCGCTGGATTGCATCAGCTGTTTCGAGGCCGGCCGACGGTGTTCTCCTATCTGAAGGCGTTGGTACTGGTCTCGGGCGTTGGATCTCTTGTTTTTGGGTAGAGCGCGCTCTGTGTGCAGTTCGGGCTCTCTCTTCAGGTGGAGCCCTCTCCTGCACTCTACCCACGCCCTTTTTGGTGGTCTCCTTAATAACCTGCGCCTGAGAGGCTATTGGTCCAGGTGTCGGGGTAGAGGTAACAGCCAGAGGAGGCTGCGCCTTCTTCCTGCTTCTCTCCCGCCTCCTCTTCTTTGAGGGCTGCCGTTCTGTGGCAGGGTTGGCGGGAGGTTGAACGAATTGCAATAAAACCCGTTCACTAAGCTACCCCCAGAGCTATACGCGAAAGTGAACCGCGCCATTCGCGTGCTTGCGCAACTTAAATACATGAATTTGTTCTATTACTCTCTCACGTTTCACTTAATTTCTTTATTCACATAAGTTATACATAAATACAATTTATCTATTTAGATAGCACAAAACAATATCTACACTACGATATACATTATATTTTCGTATCACAAAAAACCTTTTATTTATTAAACAAAATATGCCTATTTTAATCACAAGTTCAAAGTCAAAATTTCTTAAATATTTAACACAGAAAGTTAAAACAATGTTTCCCACTTGAATTTATACATATGTTAACTAATACAATAGTTTAATTTACATTTTCTCTATTTATTTCACTGTTTAAAACACTTTTAAATTTCTTATACAAAACTATCATTATTTCACATATACACAGGAATTTTCACATAAAAATAACACAGAATTCACCTTTTTAGCACATACAATCAACCTGAAATGTTTTACAAGTCACTTTTACATAAATTGCTGAAATTACAAACATTTTAAATTTTTACATGTTCGGCCTCCTAAGGGCGTGGCCAGCGTGCTTCCGTGAACTCACACTATTTGAACAACTAACTTTGCACGGCTCTCGGCTATCAGAAAAAATGAAAGTCTGAAATACACCAATTTTTAACAATATTAGGTAAATAAGTGCTTCTACATAATTTTCGAACTGTAGGAAACTATCTCTGATAGGATTCTTATCAGTTATCATGTTTCTTATCAGATAACAATACAAGTGAATGTTCTCATTAATCAATCATAACAAATAGGCATTTGTTTTCGTACAAAACATATCACACTTATACAAGACAATACTTATGCAATTAATTTCCGTTAATTCTGTTTATGCACAGAGTGACCATCTCGACCGGGGAACAAATCCGATCTCTAACTTCACTTTAATATTTCTTTGATTTTACATCGTTGAAAAGACGATTTCAACCGGGGAACATATCCAGTAACATAATTTATATCATAAAATTCCCTATATGAATTTATTGAAAGATATTAATTAGAAAACAGTAAACTAGTCCGGCCTGGGAGTTGCACCCAAGACCTTCATATCATTAATTCGACATTTCTTTAAGATTTAACTAAGCATTTTCTTATCAGAACATTTCTATTGGACAATGAGTCTTTGAAAAGTTATTCGTCATCGGTTGACTTAATAAACTGAAATATTCTTATAGGCGCGTCGCCAACAATCTCCCCCCCGTGCGTTAGCACCATCATTTGGGAGGCGTCGCGGGTACCAGGACTATTATTCTGGATGTAGGTCTCCTCAAGATACCTGTGCTAGTAATGACGTCACCTACTCTGGTGTGACCGTCTGGTCCCGGTAACGTTCTACTAATTTTGCTTTTCGGCCACGTATTTCTTGGCAACGAATGATCTATTATCAAAACAATATCGCCCTCTTTAGGTTCCATGAACTTTCCGTTATTACCTGTTCGCGGTATTAAGGTAGGCATGTATTCCTTCAGCCACCTTGTCCAAAAATGGTCGGCTAACCTCTGTGCAGCTTTCCAATTGAGTTGACCCCTCAGATGCTGCTCTAGAAATAATCCAGGTGGTCGATCACCACATGAGCGTCCCAGAAGAAAATGATTGGGTGTCAAACCCTCTTCAGGACTATCCATACTGAATGTTACCAGAGGCCTGGAATTTACTGTATGCTCTGCCTCTAAAAGTAGCGTATGTAGAACCTCCTCTCGTGGGCTCCTTTCTCTGAGCGTAGCGGTCAACGCAATTTTAATCGATCTTACTAACCTCCCCCAGGCGCCACCCATGTGCGGTGCTCCCGGAGGTATAAATTTCCATTTAATATATTTCTTAAATGACTCATTTTTCATGCTCTCATGGCATTCTTCGCATGCTTTCAATAATTCTTTATTCGCAGCTTTGAAATTTGTCCCGTTATCGCTGTATATAACGGCTGGTTTTCCTCTTCTGGCGATAAATCGCCTCAACGCCATTATCATTGACGCTGGTGTCAACGAGGCTGCTAATTCCAGATGTACTGCTCTGGTAGTCAGACACGTGAATAAAACACCCCAACGTTTTTCGTGTCGCCTTCCTATAGTCACACTCATAGGACCGAAATAATCCACAGCTGAGCATGTAAAAGGTGGTGAGCTATTCTCTCCAGAGGAATATTTCCTTGTGGCACGTTCTGTGGTTTTGACCTGTATGTCCTGCACCACTGACAATGATGTGACACACTTCGTACATTACGTAAGTTCAAGACATAAAATTTCTGGTTCACCTCATTCATCACCGTCTGGTGATTGGCATGTCCAAAATGATGATGAACTTCTCTAATCATCATTTTAACGATTTCGTGTTTACCGTCCAATATGACAGGTTTTCTACTTTCCTCGGTCAAATTAGACTTGAAAGGTAAACGTCCATTTAAACGGAGTAAGTTATCTTCTCCTATTTCCATAGATAATTTACTTAAGCGTGAACTTCTTTCAACACTTTTGCCTGCTTTCAAGCATTTTATTTCCGAATAAAAACACTCGTCTTGAACGAACTTCCAAATTAATAATTCCGCTTTTTTCAAGAGCGCTATGTCCAACGCGCCATCGGGTCCTTTAACCGACTTTGCTAAAACTTTGTTGGAACACATAACCGACTTTTCGGCTGCGTCGTCGGGTCCTTTAACCGACTTTCTTAAACTCTTGAATTTTTCTACCGCTTGTAAGATGCGTGTAGTTGCCCCAAGGAATTTCTTAAAGCTGCTAAATCGTCCGTAGTCCGGTAGACTTAACGGTTCTTGCTTTCTTAACGCATTTACGCCCTTTGGCGATTTTTCTTCACCTGATTCTAAGCTTTTTATGGTGTCCACTTGTTTGGGCCATAAATCAGGACTTTTCCTGAGGAATTCAGGTCCTTGAAACCAGCGATGACTTACATCGAAGGTGGAAGGAAAATTTCTAGTGGCGTCGTCTGCCACATTTTGTGACGTTGTAACCCATCGCCATTCACATGGCTTACTGTGATCTTCGATCTCAGCCAATCGATGAGCAACGAATGGTTTAAAAGCGCGAGGATCTGACTTAATCCACGCTAACACTGTACGTGAGTCTGTCCAAAATACTCTCTCGGACATCTCGTACTTGCTCTCTTCACTAACCGATGCAGCCAGTCTGCTGCCCATAAGAGCTGCTTGCAATTCAAGCCTTGGAATCGAAATTGGTTTCAATGGCGCTACTCTTGCCTTTGCGGCGATCAGCGTAATCCGCCTTATTCCTAGCTCGTCCGTGGTGACGTAATACACCGCGGCAGCGTATGCTTTTTCACTAGCATCCGTGAAAGTGTGTAACTCTCCCTTGCCGACGCCTTCAGCAACGGGTCTAGGTACTTCTAAATGACCTAATTTCTTCACTTCCGATATCCATTTACAAAATAACACGTGTAATTCGTGTGAAACTTCTTCATCCCAAGAGATACCTGTCCTCCATACTTGCTGGATCAGCGACTTCCCTTGAATCGTTATGGGTGATGCGAGTCCCAAAGGATCGAAGACTGACATCACAGCGCTTATTGAAAGATATTACTTAGAAAACCGTAAATTAGTCCGGCCTGGGAGTTGCACCCAAGACCTTCATATCATTAATTCGACATTTCTTTAAGATTTAACTAAGCATTTTCTTATCAGAACATTTCTATTGGACAATGAGTCTTTGAAAAGTTATTCGTCATCGGTTGACTTAATAAACTGAAATATTCTTATAGGCGCGTCGCCAAACCTCTTCTTAGATTATTATGTACCTACTTACATAAATTACATTTGGTTTGGTATATTAGGATATGAGATTCCTATACGTAAGCACGATTATCGAAAATCTAAAAATTACCTATTCTAATTAAATTAATAGATAATTTTAAGATTTTCGATAATCGTGCTTATCTATGAGATGTTTTCGTTAGTTAGCAAATCAAAGTAGTTAAGTACCTAATGTACTACCTGTATCGAAAGTTCATTATTATGTACCTACCTGTTTTAAATTTTAACTAAATGTGCTTCAACAAACTTATGGGCACATTTTAGCAGCTATATTCATCCCGGCTTCAGCAATGGATACGAACAAAAAAAGGAAGCAATTTTTCTAAATAAAGATGTTTATAGGTATTACAACCATGAATAGATAGCAGCGGCTAACCTAGTGAGTATGTGTGAGTGCGCGCTGCGTCCTTTCTCCGTCCGTCCCACTGATCGGGGAAACAATTTATAGCGAAAGGCAAGATGTTTTATATCAAAAACGGACGCGCGAAATTTTATAAACAGACCTTTGGTAGTCTGGATGTCACGAAAAATCTATTGAATGTATCTGTTTAAAATAAAATTATTTGCATTTTTGAACAACTATTAGTTGTTCAAAAATGCAAATAATTTTATATCCCTGTATGGTAACTGTTTTGCAATTTTCGTTCTTCTTATGGTATTTATTTCCGCCCAAAGATTTGTTAAAAATAGTGTTGAAATTCGGAATTTTCGACGCTTATAACTTTTAAATACACTCTTTTTTTACTTTCTTGTTTCCATACAGGGCTAGAAAATGATGAGACAAATTGAAATAATTTTTTATTTTGAACGTACGCCATCAAACAGTGGAGTTATCGCCGGACTACGTTTGTATGGAAGAATAAGCGACTAGTGTACCCTTAAAGGTAAAAATTACAGAATTAATGTATTATTCAAATATAATATAACCCTTCATGCTACGGTAAAATTTACATCATAATAAGAAATTAGTGCTACATTTTCGTAATATCTCACTAATTTTCCTGCCCTTTACCGGGAAACCCGTAGTCGTTTTAAGGTAATGTTTGTAATGGCTCACGTTAATATTCCGTCCCGAGCTGAATGTCTAATCTCTACCAACCGTCCCTTTCGGACCATTTATGTTTGTAACGAGGTACTGGTGTAATTATATCCTTCTACATTTGAATCTTTTGATGTCTTTCAAAATTCATTCAAGGATGTAATGACAAAGCTCCCCGAGATGTCGTTACTTAGCAACGTAAGATAGACAAAAAATATTTTTCCCTTTAAAATAATATTATTTATTTATTTTTGATTTTAATAGTCTGTGAAGTGTACGTCAAAACAAATAAACTTTTGTTTTGTAATTGGTGGATATGTTAGATATCTGTGTTTTATTTATTAACTATCTTAAGGCGACACCGCGAAAAAATGCACCTCCTATCATCGAATAGTATAGGACTATGACACCACTAACGAAAGTGGAATTTCGATATAGGTAAGTTCATGTCTTTATCTTGAATTTGCTTGTTCAAAAACACGATTGTACAATTTTGACTCGATCATAATTATTTGCGAAAACACCTCTAAAAATCACTATAGTTGAAATTGCTTGGTAATCACTCAAATATATTCATAACATCAATATTCGTAATTTACTTCATCATTATTTTGAATAATTAAATTCAATTAAAAAAAATATTTTAAGATTCTGACAATTTCTAAGCGGTCCTAATCCTCGCGGGCGCTACGCAATTTTAGACCCTATGACGGCGTTTTTTTAAATTTTTATAGAAATCGTGTATTCACTCGGAACAGTACGGTCTTAATCTAACGAATTACGATCGAACTTTGATTCTTGGGCGAAAACTAATAATTATAATTGTTACATCTTTTTTAATAAAAAGTTAAAACCGACCTCAATTTAAAAAAAAAACACCTAATAGCTCATGCAGTGGTATCTTAGATGATTTGAGCTCGCTGTTAATTTAACAGTACGCGAGCATCCCGGGTTCGTTCCCCGCCGGTACCAATAAAATTGTTAAATGCAATTTAAAGTGCTGATTTACCATTTGTTCAGCGATGAAGGAAAACATCGTGAGGAAACTTGCATGTCAAAGAAATAAGAAAAAATAAATATTTCGAAGGCGTTTGTAAAACGCTCTCAGAAATGACATAAGGTCTGTGCCCAGCAGTGGGACTTATATGGACTGTAACTAATAGCTTATCAAATCAGATACAATTTGTCAAAATGATACAAGAAAATTTTCAATTTCAGAAGTGATTCGTGTCTTCGTCTGCAAGTGCAACTGCACTGCAGGTGTTGGGCCTTGGGGTATACCCCATTGCCCGGAATCTCCTTACGGCCACTACTGTGGGCCGGTCCTGCGAGCCGTTAGAAGTGATTAGTTGGAAATTATTATTTAATGCAATCGGGCGTTACTATGCGGGAATCCACTATATTAAAGTTGAGAAAAATTTATTTGCTTAGATCCGTCTAATAAAAGAAAACTATGTGTCAACATTTAGACAAATATTATCAAACATTTTCTTACAATTGTGACACTTTAATTTATTTGTCAACATTTAGACAAATAATATCAAACATTTTCTTACAATTGTGACACTTCAATTTACATTTGTTTTAAATTTGTTTATTACGTTTATCACAGCAAATTTCCTTGGCTGTTGAGTTCATTTTTATAGTCTAATACTTAAGCTGTAATTAAACTTCCAGAGTCCTGTTGATTATGAAAAGTTAAATATTAAAAAAATATAAAGTTACATAATAAATTTCCAGAACCCTTTATTAAGTTAAAGGAAAGTTTATGATCTCCTCTACCATTTACTAATGTAATAAGGTTCGTAAGATCATCACAGCGTGTCGTATAATAGGACTGACTGCTTTTATAGTTATTGATGAATGAAAACACTTATTTAAAAGATGTCGCTGATAAATCTTTGAATACAACGCTAGTTTCTTTTTTTAAATTTTGTGACATTCATTACTTTCTTTTTGTTATATTGATTTTGTAGTATCGCCGTTAGATGTCGCACATATACAACGTTTAACCACAGAGATATATAAACTTCTAAGTCAGTACGATTAACGTAACATTGTGCTCTGCTTTATCATCTGATCTAGTGAAACTATTGCATACAAGATGTCTACTGGAAACGAGGCATTCCATGTTAGTACTCAAAGGTGCCATTATTGTAGATGTCTATGGGCCGCAGCCTCCACTTACTAGCAGGTGGATTTTTTGTGCTCGTTTGTTACCCTTATTCTTGGTTTTTTTTTAAAAATTCCTTCTCATCTGGTCTGAGGAATAGGTTCGATGTTACCAGTTGGAATTTAGTTTGAGTAGGTAAATTAAAATCTTATTAGGAAGACTATTTCTCTGCTGCTTTTGAATACTGTTTCCTGTATCCCATACTTCATTTAACACTCGTCTTTCAATTGTACCTTTTTTTAATTTCCGATCTGGTTGTTATTTCAGTTGTTAAACACAATTTACCGTTGTCGGTCTTGTAACAATATAATCAGTCCATTTTCAATTCAGATTACTCATGGTCGATACAAGGAGTAACGTGTGAATGAGTACATAATTAATGACGAATTACAAATTACAAAGCATACATCAATTTTACTAACTACTACTATCTCTGTACTGGCCGGGGAGTAAGACCATTGTTAAAGCCTATGCCTTATCGATGCACATTTCAGGTAGAGGTCATAAAAGCTCATACAATTTGAAAATAAAATTTTATTTAAAAAAAATATGGTCGAGTTTTCTGAAGCAAAGTTATTTCTATACATTTAAATACTGATTCTGATTACACACTTAACGAAAACCACAGGGTTTTCGTAACATGTTGGTAAGCTAGCTGTAGTTCGTGTAGCTGTTTCAGTTTTTCGTACATGCAGGCCTCCTCACAATGTTTTCCTTTACCCCTTCGATCAACAATACCAACTAGATGTCGGGTCGGTGCAAGAAAACCATCTCAGTAAATAAGAGCGCACATGAGACGTGAGCTCTTGCACGTGAGAGTGTAGCTCGCAAGGCAATAACGGGAAAAAGAACTTTATTTGTTATAACTTAGGGTTGATTTCACACTAAAGGTTATTTAATTTATGTCTTTTCATAGTTTATATTCATGCGGACAATATTTAGCTATGATTTTGTACGCGACCCGTTATCTAGTTGCTATTGTTGATCGAAGCTTTACCCCAAGCATTTGTCGGTGGCGATCGAGCTCCGTTATCCTAGTTACTACTACTTACGAATGTATTCAAGCAGAGCAAAGAAATCATTTACATAATGCACAACTCATTCGAGAAAGCGTCGGAAGTGATTTACTGTCGACAATATCTATTGAAGCGATGTACTTTCTTTTTTCGGAAATTTTACATTAGGAATTCTAATTTCTATAGCAAATTTATTCTTGGATTGACTAACTTTTAATATTATCTAGTCCGAATTTGGTTAAAGCGTCCAGTCCGCATGGAAACTTTCCATCTGCGCAGGACACAATAACAGTGCCCGAGTGTATACGCAAGCACAGTTGCCTCTCTATTCTATCACTTTCATAGTCCAATGGGACGGTAATCTGACACGACCAGATTTACGTGGTAGAGCTACGCTTCAGCTATATTATATTTGTAGGACGAATGGGTCGGCTCAAACGGAGGGAAATCACGCTCTTACACTATACCAGCGTAAAATTGTAGCGTGATATTGGTTTTGTATGGTGAGTGTAGAGAATCAGAGACCCTTATCACTGGAATCGAGGCATTCCATCTTAGTCATCTTATACAACGCATTTGCATTTTGATTTTTAATTGAGGATAAATGTGGATGTCTATGGGCCACAGCATCCACTTACCATCAGGTGGTCTGTGTCTTCGTTTGCCACTCAAAGCTATAAAAAAACGGAGGGAGATCAGGCGCACAACCAACGGTTTTACGTGCTTTCCGAGGCGCGGTGATTTCTGGTGGGTTTTGGCTTTACCTGGTATTCGAACCCGGGACCTCATGATCAGCAACCACGGTTACGACCACCAGACCAACAAGTCAGACTAATTTTTATGGAAAATGCGATAAATTATTTATTTATCGATCCGTTCGTTGGTCTATGGGTATTTGTGATAGAGCTATTACAAATAACTTAAACAATTTATTGTAAGCCTTTTTTTACGTTTCTACTTATCCGTTGGATAGGGAAAATGACTTTTACTTTAATTTTTCAATTATATATATATATATATATATATATATATATATATATATATATATATATATATATATATATATAAATTACGTGTCACGTTGTTTGTACGCGATGGACTCCTAACCGACTTTAATCAAATTTGCACACCGTGTGCAGTTTGATCCAACCTGAGAGATAGGATAGTTTTTTGCCCACAATTATTTTTTACGAATTTTTAAGGATTAATTATTTTTTAAGGATTTTTAATAGGACATGACAAATTGTCGTCGAAAAGAGCAGAAGGCAGCCACCCCCTAGACGGAGTGACGACCTGGTAAGACATGTAGAAAGTTGATGGATGCAGGTGGCTCAGGACCGTGGTTTGCGGGGTACTTCTTGGGGGAAGCCTATGTTCAGCCCGGGATTTGTGCAGAGCTGTAATGTTGAACCTCCTGAGCTTAATAAAAATCAGTTATTTCAATATTATAAACAAACACTTCAATTTTATTTATATTATGTACGTATAGATATGACAAAATTTTAAAAAGGTTCAGTTTAAGACCTGCTTTTACTGTCTATAATATATTTTAAAATACCACAATCCTTAATAAAGTACTACAGCCTCATATTCTTTTAAATCATATTCCGAAACTCCTGCTTTATTTCTTGGGATAATCCTTTAATGTGCTTTGTGCGTGACGGGAAGCTCCAAAAACGGCTTTGCCGAGATTAGAGGAGTACAGTGCTGCCTGGCTTATTATACTATCGTACTGTTGAACTACGATTCGTAGCGTTGTGGCATGCAAATTCTGATTATATTTTATAAGCTTTTAACTGCAGACCTTTTTTATTTTATAGAGACGATATATAAAATAGGCTTGAATATTTATTAATGTTAATATAGAGTATTCATTCATACGACTGAACATTTCATTCGTATTATATTAAAATAGGCTTGAATATTTATTTATGATTATGAATTACAAGACAGAATTGTTTGAATGTATTTGTTCATCATCATCATCACTTGAGAGTCGTACAAGTTGATCAAATGAAAGAAACCAGGAGATTGGTAGCAACGTCTTTATAATAACAACTAAATAATTCAAAACTGCGGCTACAACCCGCCTGCCGAGTGTGGAAACTGTGGCAAATATCCTGCCTCTCTAAGAGGCAATCTACAGGGTTACTTTTCAATAACCGACCAAATTTGCAGAGAAGGATCAGAATAAGTAATATAGGCGAATGCTGAAGAAAATGAAAAATAACATCTCAATCATTCTGTCCTGATTACCTTTAAAATTGAAAATGCGTGGTAATGCATTATTTTAAATGATTTTAGAGCGCACGCACACATTCGCAAGGGTCGATCGGTAGGCAAAAACGTTGGTTGCCCATTAATCACATTTCATTTGGCATTATTTCAATTAAAAGAAAAAGCCTTATTTACTTATATTTTCAAAAACTGTAGATAGGTATATAATTTTTATTTAATTGAACTTAAGTTTAAAATTCGGCACGCTGTGAAAAATAAACAGTGTAGAAGAGGCCAATGTTCCGCAGTAAACTTTTGATAGGCTATAATGTTAAACGCCCGTTTATCGAAGTGACTTAAATTCAGTTTGACGACGTTTGCATAGGACTTATCGCAATCTCAAACAGATGAGGCCCTCGCGCAATTCCACGTTGTAATAACAGTTTATTTTCAACTCTTTCATCGTTAAAATAAATCTCACTTTCGTTCAACCGTCATCCAATAAATTGTCAATAAAACTGCTTCTTGTTTGCAGTTCATAAAGTTTTGTTTATCGAATGTTGCGATTAGGATTATCAAATTTTTTCAGACCAAAAATATAAATAATCTATAAAGCTTATTATCCGTAAATATATAGAACAGGAAATTTAAAAAAAATATATCTACAACAAGAAAAAATGAGAAGGAAAAAAAATTGTCGAATACTTGGGTATGCATACGACCACAGTTTAATTTAAAAATAAGATAATACACAAAGGTAAACCCTAAACCTTCCACATAGGTAATAAAAATAATGACAGTATTATTATAATGATTTCTTATATTTACGCGAATACTACACATTGATTAAAACTACTTTTACGGATTTTATCGCGTTTAATTTAATTTTAATTATTTTTATTTTTAATCCCCGACGTCTCGGTTTTTCACTAATGCTTTCCAGCACCCATGTTCACGGGGGACTGAGGTGACTGACGTCCCGATATCATTGCTAAGCCCGGAGTACCTTCAGCTTTTTAATTATTGTTTATGGTCCGATTTATGCAAAATGAACTGATTATGCCATGAGGTCTTGCAGTGATATGTTTGGGTTTAGTTTTAATTTTATTAATTATAGGGGCCCAAGCGGGTGGTAGTACCCAGCCTCCTTCTCTATTGTAATTAGGATGTTTTTTTTTTAATTTCAATAGCCTTACGTATCATCCTTGGTAGGAATCTATGTTCTTTCGCGAGGATTTGTGGTCTATCAAATCTGATGTAATGGTTGGGGCCATCTAGGATATGATCGCAAACTGCAGACTTCCCGTAACGTCGATGCTTCACGTCAGCTACGTGTTATTTTACGTGGGATTTAATTGATCTCTTTGTTTGACCTATATATATGAGAGACCACAATCACAATCAAGCTTGTACGCTCCTGCATCTTGTAGAGTAATATGACACTTGACGGATGGTAAGAACTGACTAATCTTCTTCGGCGGCTTGTAGAATGTTCTAATAGAAGCTCGATAAATACCTTCGTGTGCAAAACCTTCGTGAGGCTATTGAAATTAATAAAACATCCTAATTTCAATACAGAGGGAGGCTGGGTACTACCACCTGCTTGGGACCCTATAATTAATAAAATTAAAACTAAACCCAAGCATACCACTGCAAGACTTCAAAACATAGTTAGTTCATTCTGCGTAGATCGGACCAAAGACAATAATTAAAAAGCTGATGGTACTCCGTGTTAACTTTGACATCGGGACGTCATTCACCTCAGTCCCCCGTGACCATGGGTGCTGGAAAGCACCCGAAACGTCGGGTATTAAAAGTAAAATAAATAAAATGCGATAAAATCCGTAAAAGTAGTTTTAATCAAAGGTATTCGCATCAATGACGAGTACATCACTAACCTACTATTTGTCAACGTTACAGTTCTTAAGGCAGAATCGCTGGAGGACCTAAGCACTACGCTCAACGACCTCGATAGTGTCTCCCAACGGACCGTCTTAAGATGAACATGGACAAAATAAAGTTCATGTGTATTGTCCATGTCACACCTATGCCGGTAGTTGTTGGGAGCACTAAGCTCGAAGTTGTTGATGAGTACGTACGAAAAAAGGTCCTTGAGTGGCAACCTCGTACCGGCAAGCGAAGTGTAGGGGCGGTGTCCCCCCACTAGACGAAGTGACGACCTGGTAAGACGTGCAGGAAGTCGATGGATGCAGGTGCCTCAGGGCCTCAATCCTCCCTACGATGTCCGGTCCGACACCGGTTTGATAAAGTAGATTGGTATAGATTGTTTGCTACGTCAACTTTTATTTTCACTAATGTTTCTACTTCTGAAAAGAGTGCCCAATTCAGCTTTCTAAGATCTACTTCTCTCTCTCTCTCTCTCTCATACACACACACACACACACACACACACAAACACTCTATCTCTCTCCCTTCCTCCCTATACAAATATATAGTCTTTGTTGCTCTATCAGAAGTATAGTATATGTTAGTAGTGGCAACGGAAAACACGATAAAACTTCTACCAGTTATTCAAGTTAATACCTGTTTAGTGGGTACTTTGAATTTAGAACTAGTTCAAAATTTCATAACTTCTGAGTTCCTAATAACATTTGCATGTCATTATATTTATATTATATATAACATTTTCAAATTTATATCGAGCCTCGGTAGCTCAAAGTTAAAATATAGCCTAAAAACATTATAGTGTCTACTCGAGCGTACTGAGTTCGATTAATACCAGCATCACTGAAATTACTGAATGCAATTTTAAATGCTGATTTGCTTGGCAGGTAAAGTCAACATTGTTAGAAAATAAATTTGCTTGTAAGAGAAGGAAAATATAATATTCCGAATAAACTTGAAGTCCCCACGTATAGGGGAAGCGGGGTGCACTCTCCATGCCGTGCACGCTCTCAGGAATGAGAGGAGGCCTTTGCACAGTAGTACGAAGCTACATACATTTTATATTCGATTCTTTTTACAAAGGTGTAAGTTCTGAATAAACATACGGTCCACCATAATATGGTAAGTGGATATTCAGAATTACGCATCAAAGTTCAGTTTTTTCTACTCCCTAAGGACTAAGTTTAGATGGTTCGTTATTAGAAAAATGTGTACCCAATTTTCCGCACTCATCATCTTTTCTTGATTAAGACTCGAAATTGCTAAATTCTTTTGTGTTTTATATGATGAGTGTAGAACACTAGATACCCTTTCTGCAAGAGACGTAGCATTCCCTCATGGTACTCAGGGGTGAAAACACGTCTGCATTTTGATTCTTAATCGAGGGTAGCTGTGGATATCTATGGACCACAGCATCCACTCACCTTATAGGACTATGATGGAATGCTACGTCACCAGTAAATGCGTTTCCAGTCATTGTCACATACCATACGAAACACGCCAAATTATTTTATTATATCTCGATGGCATTGTCCAAGCGCTATTTTCCCCTGGTCGAGTACACCCATTCGTGCTGAATCCTAATATTGAACAAGGCGGATATTCTATGTAAAAAGTAGAGTAAAATTTGCTAATAAATTATACAAATGAGTAAACTGGTAGAAGAACTAAGGATCATGTTATAGCAAATGAAGTCTGGTAAGTCTTGCTGCTAGTTTGGCCCAAAAATTTGGTTTGTGATGAGATTTGAGAGATACTGAATTTGACTTTACAGTAGAAAAGTAGAGTACATAGTCAGGGAACTTTTTGTCATAACTCAAATTAAAGAACCGCGACAGGTCTGGAGGCAACATATCTCAAAGTACGCAATTAATTTAAATTTTAGTGGTTCGGTAGTTACGGAAATCAGCACGACTGTGAATTTAAAAAAATATTTCCAAGATGATTAAGATGAAGAATATGAAATCTGAGGACACGCATGTGGCCGCGCGCCGAATATATCCTTGCCCTAAAACGCACTCAAAAACGAGAAGAGTGCCCCGGATTAGGACGTATATAGGCTGCTCATTGCTAAAATTAAGAATATGTATGGTATGTATGGTACGCAGATACAAATCTTTATTATATTAATAACTTGCTGTACGTTGTGACGGATCTATGTTTTTTTTTAGTAATGATCATTATCATTATTTTCCGCAGACTTCAAAAAATGTAGGAGATTGTAAATTCGACTGTATCTTTTTTATGTGATACCTCAGATTTTTTATAGGTGAACCGATTTTTATGATTCTTTCCAATCAAATTATTATATAACTGATTCTACATATATGGGACCGCATGTGAAAGTCGGTGTTTCTCGTTTGCATATAAATTTGATCTAGATCTGATTATTGGCTTCTAGTTATCCTTAATATTATGTTTAATTGAGTTGGAATACATTGATCACGTTCTCATTTTATTTATATTAAAGCAGTTGTACAGAATTTCTAATTTTTCCACTTGTAGATAGATACATTATACAAGTCCACTGTCGAAAATTGGCCTCCACAAAGTGCGGTCCTGTGCCATCCACTTTCAGCGATATTTCTACATGTCTCACATTTTTATTAATAATTATTATTATTTAACTTTTTATATTCGCTCTGAAGCTTCTCTATCACTTACCTTCTCTTTTTAAGTCGGTTGTAGATATCCATGTTACATTTTATTATCAGTGTCACCTTATTTATTTGCCACTCATAATTTTAATGAAAAAATCCTTCTATTTCCCACAACTTCTGGCTTCATCATACCACCCCGTAAATCTTTAAAGCTTTAAGTTGACAGGGTGGTATGGCGCCCATCTCAAACAACTTCAACACTTTAATGTCCGAAAATTGCCCTCGATTTGTAATTCTAGTCCGCGTAATTGACTATAAAATGGATTGGGGTCGTGAAAAGGGTCGCGCAATATTTTATACAAATTACTATTAGACTTTTTCATTAGGTCGCGCGGAGCTATTAAGATATGGGTGTTTTACGTGATTCAAATAAAGAGCAGGCAATAAATTTTTATCGCTACCACGCCATATCCTTCCTAAAACATAAATATTATTATTACTTGCAATAAAATTACATAATTACTCTTGCGACGCATGTTTTTTTAATTTTCTTTTGTAAAATATTAAACATTTTCATTATGTTTATATGGGGAGAAAAAATCAATAGAGTCAATAAATCTTTTCTTTCTTCTTCTTCATGAGCCTGTAAATTCCCAATATCCTGTTAAAGACATTTTTGCGTGGTAGAGCCACGTGGCAGCTATATTATTGTAGCACGAATGGGTCGGCTCGACCGGGGAAGGACCATACTCTCACAGAATACCAGCATAAATAGCAGCTTGATGCTGCTATGTTTCGTGTGGCGAGTGTAGAGAATCGGAGACCCGTTTTACTGGAATCGAGACATTCCATCTTGGTCTTCTAGGGTGACAACGCATCCACATTTTGATTATTAATCGAGTATAGATAAGGATGTCTATGCATCCACTTTCCATGGGGTGGGCTATGTGCTTGTTTGTCGCCCCTGTTCTACAAAAAAAGAAATAGAGCGTATCAATACTGATGTGACGAACGAACTTACAGTACACCTGATTGTACGTGGCTGCTGCAGCCCATGGACGACTGCAATTAGATTACAACACAGAAAATTAATTAAATCGGGCTTAACTTTACATAAACACATTAATATACCTACGCATACTCATCGCTAATTACATCATATATCGCTAATTTGGTCGATAAACTTTCGCCCAGGACGTCCCTTTCCGACTCTTCCATTCACTTCTGCAACATAAATTTTCTTTGTTACTCTTTCCTTATTCATTCTTTCTACACCACCAAACCATCGAAGCATTCCTTTCACAATCCTGGTCACAGCATCATCTTGCAAACCACACTCTTCTCTTATCACACAATTTCTCACCCTGTCACTCAGATTCAGCCCTAACATACTCCTTAGCGACCGCATTTCTACTGTATTTATTCTACTCTCGTGCTTCTTCTGCCACACCCAACTCTCCCTACCATACGTTAAAGTAGGGACCAACACAGCATTGTCAATTGCCATACATGCCTTTTGGACACATTCTGGCTTTTCATAATAGAGTGTAGAGCCCCACTTTCTTTATTTCCTGCGATCACTCGTCGTTCTCTATCCTTATCATATCTCCCATCCCTGCTAAACACTTATCCCAAATATACAAACTCATCTACTTGCTCCACCGACTGCCCTTCTATTCTTATTTCACATATCGTTTTACTTTCTCCTCTTTCAAAAACCATAACCTTCGTCCTACTTGCGTTCAATTTCATACCCCTTTTTTTACAGACTTGTTCATTAATGTTACCATCATTTGCACCGCCAACGACGTAAAAATAACTTTGTCATCGGCGTACAATCGGCGTCGTTGACGGTTAACTCACCCATTCTTATTTCCGCATTCTTCAACTTTAAAATTTTTCAGAAAACTGTTCATAAGTTGGTTTAACAGCAACGGGGAAACCACATAGCCCTGTCTGACACCTTTATGGATGCCAAACCAGTCCGAGTAGATCCCGTTGATCCTAACACATGCCACTAGAGTCCCTACAAAGATACTTTAATGCCTGTATCAACCCAGCGCTCAACCCAAATATATTCAGTGTTTGCCATAACACATCCCTGTCCACACTGTCATAAGCCTTTTCCAAGTCCATGAACGCACAAAAAACTCTTTGTTTCTTGGCTGAAAACTTTTTCGCGACCATGAGCATGGAAAAGACCTGATCTGTACATCCCATTCCTTATATAAATCCCGCTTGCACATCCAAAATGTTTACATCAGTTTCTTACATGACCCTTTCAATTAGTACCTTAGCATACATTTTTCCCAGAATGCTAAGAAGAATGATACCACGGTAGTTTTTACAGTCCTGCTGCGACCCTTTTCCCTTATATATTGGGACTATCTATCTAGTTTTGCACCAGTCTTCTGGTACCCGCTTTTGTTCTCAGCATAAATTCAACAAGGTGTACAGCAGGCATGCCACCACTTCCTCTCCAGCCCTTAGTATTTCGAGTGAAACTCTATCATATCCGGCTGCCTTACCTGCTTTCATGCTTTTCATTGCTTTCATTATTTCATTTATACTTATCTCTCTATATTCTCCTTCTTCTTCTTTCGGAGTTTCCATTTCATTTAATTCACACGTCTCCACACTCATAAATACGCTTTCAAAATATTCCTTCCATGTCTTTAAACTCGAAACTTCGTCACTAAGAATACATCCGTTCTCGACTCTTTATAGTATTCATTCTAGGCTGTTTGGAATCCCCCGGAATTTCTCACGTGTTTCCAGAACATTCTAATATTTGCCTGGAAGTTATCCGATATTCTTCTATCATTCTTATCCATTCTTTCTGGATTTTTTATTCTTTTACTCTCTTATTTAAATATCTATAGACTGTCCTTTTTCTTTCAATATCGTCATTCTTACCGCCAGAATTACCAGACTTTGTTGCTAGTAAATCTATCCACACTCTCTTCTTTGCTTCAACTTTCATACTTACCTCATCATCCCACCATAACGAATTATTTTTCCTTTCATTCTTTCTCTTAATAACACCACATTCTTCGGTAGCTGCATTCACTAAAACCTTCTTAACATGTTGCTATACATTTTCCAAGTCTAGCTAATTCATGAACAATTCGTCCAAACCACTTATATATTCTTTCAGTCTACTTTTGTACTTGTTTTTCATACCTTCATCTTGTAACCTCTCTGTTCTAATACGCAGTAATGCAGTGGTAGACACAGATGTCCATTGCCGTCAACGTCTGAATAGACTATCCGTCCCTAAGCTGGACCCCCGATAAACCCTTGTATCTACCACTGCGCTCCTCAGTCTTCCATCCATAATTATAAAATCTATCACGCTTATATCATCACCGTTTTCCCAAGTATAAATGTGAATCCTTTTATGACGAAAACAAGTGTTCGTCACAAAAATATTCTTTTCCACACATACGGTGAGGAGGCTTTCACCATTCTCATTTATACTTTCATCACCAAACGTTCCCAATATCCTTTCATAACCAAGCCTTTTCACCTCAGCCCTTCCATTAAAATCTCCTAGCAAAACAATATTTTCATTTCCCTTACATTTTATTAACACGATCCTTACCATCTCCCAAAACTGCTCTCTGACACAAGTAGACTTAGACATGTCTGGGGCGTAGACTCCGAACACAAACAACTTCTTTAAGACTACTTCCAATCGTATCCATGGCAGTCTCGGACTTACACATTCAAACTTTTTCACACATTGATCCATTCTTTCTGAAAAAATGATACCTACTCCCTGACATAACCGCTCGGTCTCGTCTATATCAGACCAGTATGCGGTATACGTACGTATACATAAATTTGTAGTGACATCCTTTCCGTTCCGTTTCGACTCATTTACACATAACACATCTATTTATATGTCATACATCATATCGCATACCAACTTCATCCATCTTATCATTCATTGCTCCACACACATTCTACGTGGCCAGACGGGCTTCTGCAATCCACTTGTCGCCTCTCTGGGAGATTGAGCGTGACGGGTGACGAACCTCGTCGCCGGTTTTTCTCCCGGAGATTCTTCGCAGACCTGCCCCATTTAAAGAGGCGCCGGGAATTCGTGGCCATTTCTTTATTTTGACGCCTCATGGTGCGAAATTATGGAGTGGTATATCTAACGCCGCTACCACACGACGAGGAGCCGAGTCTGTGATTTCGGTTTGTTGCTCATTTAGTACCACTCGGGGGACACGTGTAGGGTGGGCCTAGGATTGGGTGGTGAAAGCCTACGGACGCGAGCGACTTATCCCCCCCCTCCCTCCACTTACGAAAATCTAATGTATTAAATATGGTAAAAATTAATTTGTTTTTAATGTAACAAATTTAATTAATCAAAAGTAAAGTAAACTAAGTCTATATACGTCTATACGTCGTTAGATTCTATACACGTTCCTCAGCCAGGGATGTGCGTTCTCTCATTTCTGAGGGAGTTTTATGGCAAGAAAATGTCCGCCGTACTCCCCAAACGCGAGCAAACTTCACCTGTCTACTAAATATTTTTTCATAAATTTCAAACATACAGGTTTTCTTCAACGCGGAGTGCGTGGTAAATCACCACTTGAAATTGCGATTAAAAATTTCATTGGTGCCAGCGGAGATTGAAACCGGGTTACTCGCGTAATATAAAATTTACAGCGAGTGCTTAGCCTTTGAGCTACCACGGCTAATTACACAAAGAAGACTAAAAATGCGTTGTCGCTACAAAGGCCTGGGATGGAATACCTGTAGTTATACTAGCTTCCATTACCTTCAAAGCGGAACACAGAAGTGTACTCAATTCTATATAACAGCAGAAATGAGCAGGAGTATGATAGCTATCTAGATGAAATCCCAGGCGAAAAAGAGTCTGGCCATACAGTTTTTAAAATAGAATAAGATTGACAAACGAGCACAAAGTCCACCTAATGGTAAGTGGATGCTGTGGCCCACAATAAAATCTATTTCCGATTAAGAATCAAAGTGCGGATTCGTTGCCACCCCTGAGGACTAAGATGAAATTTCCCGTTTCCAGTAAAAGGTGTCATTCTCTACACTCACCATACGAAAAACAACAGTATTGAGCTGTCATTCTCAGTATTCTGTGAGAGTGTGTTCCTCCCCCGGTCGATTCGACCACGGAGCATGGATCCGACCTATTCGTTACTTTAATCTCCATGCTTTGCAGGTCGTACACCCAGACGTCTCGCATCTGTGACACTGCTGCTCCCCTCTTACGATACGCACTAGCCGAATAGAGGTGATGAATGTTCTTACTCCGTCACCCCACGACCAGCAGATAACCAAAACTGTTCTTAATTTAATATAGAATATGCTAAAATAGTCCGTCATATTATTGCAACTGTTTTTCTAAATGTAAAATATGAAAATTTCAATCAGAAATTAATTTGGAAAATAGAATAAAATATTTTTATACAAATGGTCATCACTGGTTCGAAAAGAAACCTCTGTCCCGGGAAGAACCAGCAAGAAACCCAGCGCGACCTTTTTATACATTAGGTTACAATATTGGGAAAATATTCAGAAATAGCATGATAGCGATCACCTTACTCCCAGGATTTATTACTAACAAATTTAATTAACAAACATTGTGTTACTATTCTACTCCTTATCCTTAGTAGTATAGTAACACAATTTTTGCTTAACATAAATGTTATAGTTTTTGATATATATTGGTCCTGCTTTTTTGGGAATTTATTGTAAAATAATATACATTGCTCCATTAAGGAAATGCCTATTGACTTTTTGAGTCGAGTAGTTGTTTTTGGGTACATACATTAAATTTTCGTAAATATGCTTAGAGCCAAATTACAATCGAATTAATCGTGTAATAACAGAATTCGTGGGAACATCATTTCATCCCATTCGTGTAGTTAGGGGCGACGGTTTCAAAGGTTTGAAAGTTTTCATGACCTCCGATGGATGGCGCTGAAATCATCTCGTATTTATACCGAATGGAAATAGGTACTCAATACTCAGACTGTCGACGAGGACATAGATAATATACTATATAGGGCAGACGATTATCATAGTCTGGTACTACGATCGCTAAGTGTGTTATTGCTAATTGCGTGGCGATTATAACAAATCTTTCTAACAATGGTAGCGCCTGTGTCAAGTAGTGAACTGTTAAAATTTATTGATAATTATGATTTGATGTCAATAATATTTTTACACCTACTCTTAAATATTTAATGTTGTACCTACGAACAACTCATTGAACTAATTTTCCTGTTATTTGTATAACTGCCATCTAGCCTTTACATTGTCAACTAAAATGTTGGGGTTTCGTGAACCGGTTGTACCAAAATGTAAGCCACGTGCTTTCAACCGCTTCCACTACCACCCGTTAGATGGCGCTATGTAAATAAATATAATGGCGATGTGGGTCGTAAAGTCCTAAGCCTCCTTGATATTTTATTTTGCATCTTCCTTCTAATTTAGTTATTAAATTATTAATTTTAAAAATGCCAGTTGTTGAGTGAGCTGCTCATTTAAAAAAAAACGTGTTTATTGGTCTCACAATGAAATACGTACTGTTTATGTGCATTCTGTTTAAAAACAGGTTTAACAACGATTTAGCAAAAATTATTCACATTATCTGCCCAATAGAAGTTAAAGTAACACTCTACTTAAACATGAATTTTCATAAAATGACAATTTCACATGGATTTCATCTGTTCGCACTGTGTTATGGATGTATGCGGCACAGAATCGTGCTTGTTTTGCGCCCGGAAGCAAACAAGGTCCACCCTCGGTAAACGGGGGAGGGAGATGGTGAATGCTCATACATATCACGCAGCTGACTGCGTGGTTCTGTGGGACTCACCGGAGTGCCTTAACCAGAATATTGCTCTATGGCGTTACTTGGAGGAGGCTCTGTGCAGTGGTGACAGAGCATCGCTATGATGACGATGAATATTAATTATATTATGGTCGTTATACGTGATAGTTAGAGCCGCGCAAATGTTAGCACGAATAGTTCGTCTGAATTTGGAAATGGCCACGCTTACACCGAACACTATTATTTTCATACGTCGTCATAGGCGTCGGCGCCACGCCCAGCGGGTCCGCTGCGCGCAGCCACTCCACCAACTCCTCCATTTCAAGCATCACCACCAGCCAACTGATGCGATCATCATCATCACATTTTCAAATATGTTAACGTTTGACAAACGAAATGTGTATTTCGTGCTTGAGAAACACCATTTTTCGTTTCATTTTACACAGGTACCAGAAATTAGTCCAGCGGGTGCTTGAAGCAAAAGTTCACCACGCTGCCCTCCTCATCCCTAAAAATATTTTGAGGATGAGTTTAGTTTAATCCGAATGATATTTTAATACCTAATCCAAATTAGCACTTGGATTAGTAACGATTTCGTTAAAATATACAATTATAACTTTGTAATGTGAATGTCAAAAATTGTAAGAAATAAATATTTTACGTAGAAAACGACTTATACATCACTACTATAGCTTTACTTTTTCCATTGTGGGTAGGCAGAGAGGATCCATCGCCATCTTCTTTACTTTCTCTTATTTTTTAGGTGGTTATTGCAGGTATTATTCGCAGTAATCATACAATAAAATATCCTCATACAGTTTTATTGGTCTGGCCTGTTGGTCTAGTGGTTAGTGACCCTGACTGCTATGCCGGAGGTCGTGGGTTCGATTCCCACATAGGACAAATGTTTGTGTGATGAGCACGATCATTTGTTCTGTGTCTGGGTGTAATTTATCTATAATATTTATGTATTTAGAAATATATAAGTATGTTTATCAGTTGTCTAGTACCCATAACACAAGCTCTGCTTAGCTTGGGACTAGATGGCGTTGTGTGATAGTTGTGGATTATTATTATTATTATAATGGGGTATCTATAAAGTTTTCTCATCTGGTTGGGTTCTATAAATATATAATTATAAATGAAAATGAAAAGATAAATATACATAAATATCAATAACATAAAATAAATATAAAAATACATAAATAAATAAAAGCCCAACCAGATGGAGGCCCTCGGCAGGGGAGACCAAACGGCCGAGGGTTAGGGTGAAAGGGAAAGAAACCGGCGGACGATGCGGGCGGTATCGATGAGCACCGCCTTCTGCATTTGAGCCCGGAGCGGTCCGCCACGTAGTCCCAGTCGCCTCAGATGACCCGAGAGGCTGACTGGGATTAGCCCGTTTGCAGAGACGACTACAGGAATAATTTCAGTCGGCAGACCACCCCACATGTCGGTCACGTCGTGAGCCAGGTCCAGATATTTTGTTTGCTTGTCTGTTTCGGCTTTCACGAGGTTCTCGTCATACGGAATGGTAATGTCGACCAAAAATATCCTTGACTGTGCCCGGTCCATCAGCACAATATCAGGCTTATTCGCAAGAATAGTCCTGTCTGTGATGATGGCTCGGTCCCAATAGAGCCTGGCGCGATCATTTTCGAGCACGGCTTCCGGCAAGTACTTGTAATACGGCAATTTCCGATCCACGAGACCGTATTTCAGAGCGAGCTCCTGGTGTAGAATTCTGGCTACTAGGTTGTGCCTGTGCAAGTACTCAGAGTTAGAAAGCGCCGAACAACCGGAGATGACATGCCTAAGTGACTCACCGGGATGGCGACAAGCTCGACAGATGTCCACTGTGCCATCCTTTAGGATGTATCTAAATAGTTGTTGGTCTTAATAACCTGATCCTGTATTGCACAGACAAAACCCTCGGTTTCCCCGAAGAGGTCACCAAAGCGTAGCCAGTGGAGGGAGGTTACTGTGTCTACGAAAGGCCCATGTAGAGACTTGTAGAACCTCCCGTGGAGCTCCTTCTCCTTCCATACGGTCTCCCGGTCGGAAATTGTCTGCACTGCCGGGTCTTGCCATTGCTCGTTGGCTAAGGATAGAGGGGTAAGTCCTTTATCACAAGAAATGACGTCCTTATAGAATGGATCATCCGATCTCGCCAGGAAGTAATTACGGAGGCTGCACACTTCGCGATTATGCATGGTGAGCGCGCTCAAGAAACCACGCCCACCATGCTTTCGCGGCAAGTACAGTCTCATTACCGACGATCTCGGATGATGCATCCTGTGGGACGTCATGGTAGTGCGAACTTTTCTATCCAGGGCGTTAAGTTCAGTCTGAGTCCACCTGAGTATGCCAAAGGTATACATGAGGACAGGCATGACCCAGCCGTTATATGCTTGTGTCTTATTCACACCGGACAAAAGGCTGTTAAGCACTTTGGTCAAGCGTGCATAAAACACGTCGCAAACTGACTGTTTCATACCAGCCTCATCGATACCGATGTTCTGTGACATACCCAGGTATCGGTATGTTTCAGCCTCGGAAAGGGTCCTTAAGTTGACGGGCATAGAATAAGTCTATGCCCTCAGAGTTAGTAACCGTACCCCTCTCAACATGGAGTACCGCACACTTATCCGTCCCCAGCTCCATTCCAATGGAATTGCTAAATTCACAAGTGATGTTTAGCAATTCCATAAGATGGGAGCGACTGGAGGCGAATAACTTGAGGTCATCCATATAGAAAAGGTGCGTCACTTTTGTACCTCCTTTCCGAAGCTGAAATCCCCTCCCGGAGCCCTCCAGTAAAGTACTGAGAGGGTTCAGGGAGAGGCAGAACCAGATTGGACTCAGACAATCGCCCTGGAAGATACCCCTTCTTATCCATATGTGGTTCTCCGCAGCCATCATCCGCTCACCCAGATGACAAAGGATCGTACTCCACTGCCCCATACACTGCTCGAGGAAGTCTCTCACTGTACAGTCTATCTTGTACAGCTCGAGGACTCTCTTTAGCCATGTATGGGGCACCGAGTCGAATGCCTTTCTGTAGTCTATCCAGGCGGCGGAGAAATTCCGACGGTTGCGTTTCACCACTTTTCCAATGACCGCGTCAATGAGGAGTGGTTCCTTAGTTCCACGACCACCGCCCCGACATCCATTTTGAGCGCGTGACATCACCTGATTTAGCTCCAGGTGACGAGTGATTCTCGCGCTCAAAATGGATGTCAGTGTCTTATATATGGTGGGTAGACACGTAATGGGGCGGTATTTGCTCGGGTCTGTGGTAACCTGGTCTTTAGGAACCAAATGAGTGATCCCAGTAGTGAAGAGGCTAGGTAGCGACTTCTGGTTAAGAGCCTCTTGAAACTGACGGGCGAGCACAGCGTGACACACCATGAACCCCTTCAGCCAGTATTTATATTACAGTACTATTATTATTATTATTATTATTAATAATATTATTATTTACGGTTTTATTAACCGTTTTGACTCATCAATAAACCACTGTCAATAATTTTCACTGGTCATTAATATTTTGTTGGAAATTACTTTCAAAAGTATTCATTACAACCTGTTAAAATTCACTGCTGAACATAGGGCTTCAACTTTACTTACCATATTTGTAAGTAATTAATTTTTTTTATTCAACAGTTATCAGGAAGACGCTGCTGACCACATCCTCAGATTCCTTCTGTCGCCTCGTACGACACCCGCAAAATGATCTAGGGTAGTCGATATTCTTACACTACCAATACCCGGTTAAATCAAAATGATTAAAACGTAACATTTCTCCGTAATTTCCTCTTATGTCATTTCATCCTCATTTATAACAATACACACTTTTAAGTTTAATTAAATAAGTATCAAAATGAAATCCTCTACCGTGCCCCGAGTCTGTATGCGCTGGCTTAAATTCCGTCAGTAACCGGACAATGATTTAATATGAAAGAACTAAATTAAATACTGCAAACAAGCACTAGTTATACCTAAAAACTAAATATGACTAAAATAATAAATAATAAAATAAATCGGTAATTCTTTCATGGGGCAAAAGCTTTAAAGCCTTAGAAAATTTGTAGAACATATCAATCAAAAATTAAAAAAGCAAAAATTCCTTAGTAAGGATTACTATACTACTAAAGGGTACATGATTCATAATAGCCCCTGGGAAGTAGCTGATCGCTACCATTCCTTTTCTAAATGTTTTCATAATACTTGTATAAAATATTTCTTTTTATAGAATAAGGGTAACATACGAGCAAGCACATAGTCCACCTGATAATGAGTGGATGCTGTGGCCCATAGACATCTACATCCTCGATTAAGAATCAAAATGCAGATGCGTTATCACCCCTGAGGACTAAGATGAAACGCCATGTTTCCAGTAAAAAGGGGTCTCCAGATCTCTAAACTCACCATAGGAAGCACAGCAGTATTAAACTGCTATTTTACGCTGATATTCAGTGAGAGCGTGGTCCTTCCCCGGTCGCGCCGATCCATTCGTGCTACCACCATAATAACATAATATAGCTGCAGCGTGACTTTACCACATATATTGTAATTATTTTTTAATTCGCGCTGTGTTCCTTGTTGATTCTTACCAGGACAGAGGTTTTTTGTAAAAGAGTAGTAAAACTTAAATAAAATACTCTTGTAATCTATATTAAATAAAAATGATTTGATTCTAAGTATTTTATTCTTTTAACACGATACAACTGTAAGTAGCATTGAACGTAGGTACTACCTCGTATAACCTGTTTTCAGTTTACTTGCCATTAACAATGCAATACAGACAATGGATTTGTCTACCTCTGATCAGCAATAGACATTGGCAACGCATCGCAGCAGTAATCCCTGGCTCGGGCAGTCTGCGGTGGTAACCAAAGCCGCGCCATGTCTGCGGTCGCAATCGTATGTCATCGTCTACACGGAGGATTGTGTGCACTTCACACGTTAGGGCTGGCAACTATAATACAAATATTGCTCAATACGAAATAAAAAAAAAACAAAGTAGGCCATAAGTTATACGTGCAAGAGCCATGTTGCGGCAAAGCTTGGTCGGTTCGAATCCCAACGTGAAATATCATTATTACTTGAACAATAAAACTTAGAGGCTGATACTATGTATTATATATAAATTTTGAATGAATAAATTTAATAAATTTTGAGTGAATGTCAAGATTAGGATTTTTCGGGAGTAACAACGCATAATGATTTCTTAAATTTACGCGAACACTACACATTGAATAAAACTAAATTTACGGATTTTATCGCGTTTATTTCACTACTTTTACTTATTTTTAATTCCCGACGTTTCGGGTGCTTTACAGCAACCATGGTCACGGGAGGGACTGAGATGTTTGACGTCCCAATGTCATAGTTAGTCCGGCTACCTTCAGTTTTTGAATATTAATTTTTGGTCCGATTTACGCAAAACGAGCTTATAGTATCATGAAGTCTTGCAGTGGTATGCTTAGGTTTGGGTTTAATTTTGTTAATTATAGGATCCCAAGCAGGTGGCAGCACCCATCCATCTTCTCTATTGAAATTTGGATGTTTTTTAATTTCAATAGCCTCGCGTATCATCCTTGGTAGGAATCGGTGTTCTTTTGCGAGAATTTGTGGTTTATCAAATCGAATGTAATGGTGGGGACGATCTTGAACATGTTCGCAGACTGCAGACTTCCCGGAGCGTCGGTGCTTCACGTCAGCTATATGTTCTTTCACGCGGGTTTTTATGGATCGTTTTGTTTGACCTATGTAAGAGAGACCACATTCACAATCTAACTTGTACACTCCTGCATCTTGTAGAGGGATATTACACTTGACGGATGGTAAAAATTGACTAATCTTCTTCGGCGGCTTGTAGTATGTTTTAATGGAAGCTCGCTTCAAGATGTAGCCAACCTTGTCTGTGACTCCTCTGACATATGGTAGTACAGCAGGTACACGCTCGACTGTGGCCGGCTTCACTCGGTCACTGTGACGTAGGCGCGGGACCCGAAGCTTGTTGTCTTGCAATACTTGCTTGACGTGCTGAAGTTCGGCGGCCAGATGCTTTCTGTCACAGATCCCTCGTGCTCTCTGAAACAAAGATTTACCCACGGTAGCTAACTGTGAAGGATGATGGTGAGATTCACCATTTAAATATCGGTTGGTATGGGTCTTTTTTCTATACACAGTGTGACCAAGTTTTGCCAAGTGTTGTGCCAGCTTATAAGTTGGTGAATCGATCTGGCTCACTATAGGACGTAGTGGAGCGTTTGGTTTGTGTATCTTTGGTAACCCGTACAAGCGTAAATCCAAGATTCTACAAGCGGTACGTAGACGACACTTTCACAATTTTACCATCTGACAAAGTAACTGCATTTTTAAACCACCTTAACTCTATAAACTCTAAAATACAATTCACAATGGAGTTAGAGGCAAATAATTCTTTAGCTTTCTTAGATGTTTTAGTCATTCGAAATCCTAATAACACAATTGGTCACACTGTGTATAGAAAAAAGACCCATACCAACCGATATTTAAATGGTGAATCTCACCATCATCCTTCACAGTTAGCTACCGTGGGTAAATCTTTGTTTCAGAGAGCACGAGGGATCTGTGACAGAAAGCATCTGGCCGCCGAACTTCAGCACGTCAAGCAAGTATTGCAAGACAACAAGCTTCGGGTCCCGCGCCTACGTCACAGTGACCGAGTGAAGCCGGCCACAGTCGAGCGTGTACCTGCTGTACTACCATATGTCAGAGGAGTCACAGACAAGGTTGGCTACATCTTGAAGCGAGCTTCCATAAAAACATACTACAAGCCGCCGAAGAAGATTAGTCAATTTTTACCATCCGTCAAGTGTAATATCCCTCTACAAGATGCAGGAGTGTACAAGTTAGATTGTGAATGTGGTCTCTCTTACATAGGTCAAACAAAACGATCCATAAAAACCCGCGTGAAAGAACATATAGCTGACGTGAAGCACCGACGCTCCGGGAAGTCTGCAGTCTGCGAACATGTTCAAGATCGTCCCCACCATTACATTCGATTTGATAAACCACAAATTCTCGCAAAAGAACACCGATTCCTACCAAGGATGATACGCGAGGCTATTGAAATTAAAAAACATCCAAATTTCAATAGAGAAGATGGATGGGTGCTGCTACCTGCTTGGGATCCTATAATTAACAAAATTAAACCCAAACCTAAGCATACCACTGCAAGACTTCATGATACTATAAGCTCGTTTTGCGTAAATCGGACCAAAAATTAATATTCAAAAACTGAAGGTAGCCGGACTAACTATGACATTGGGACGTCAAACATCTCAGTCCCTCCCGTGACCATGGTTGCTGTAAAGCACCCGAAACGTCGGGAATTAAAAATAAGTAAAAGTAGTGAAATAAACGCGATAAAATCCGTAAATTTAGTTTTATTCAAAGTAACAACGCATCTAAATTTTGATTTTAAACAATCATAGATGTTGGTAAGTTATAGTACCCACGTAAGAAGTAAAATGGCTCGTTTTTCATTTTTATTTCTATAAAAAACCACATGGCTGCCTAGTGTTAATTAACAAATTTCAGTCGACGCAGTCAAAGCCGAGAAAACAGTTAACGCCGAGTATAACACTACTTACTAACCTTTGAGAACAAATCTTTTCTTTTTTGGATTAAAATTACGCCACTTATAGTAAGGCAACCCTACAAGTCTAGTTCGTTTGACGACTAATCTGTATCTTTCAATTAGTTTTGCGTTTTGTTTCTAATGCCTCAGGTAATTTAAGTTCTTTTACCGTTGGTAAAATCTTAAAATAATATGAGATGACGTACTATATCGTGAAACTATGTACTATGTTATATAAGCAGGTTGTGTGATGGTGAAGTAAAAAAAATCATTCCATGGGTCTTGTAAGAAGGAAATATGAGGAATGGGTCAATGCTAATTAGTTTTACTCTCTTTTTAATGCCTCGGGTAACTTAAGTTATTTTACCGCACTGAAAGTTTTAAAATAATATGACATGATGTACTATTATACCATGAAGTTACATGTTATATTATATATGTAGGTTGTGTGATGAAGACAAAAAATCGAGCACCCCATTTTGTCCCATGGAACAAGCAAAAGGTGAATATGAGGAATTAATGTAGGAGACAAGTAAGTTTTCCCGTCTATGCAGGTAAAGTAAGTCTTCCGTTTTCTGGTAACAAGCATAAAGCAACTAGTACGTTAGTTTGTGTTCTATATTGCTGGCGAACAAGGAACGCATATCTATGAAGAGACTACAGACGTTTTTTAAAGATATAGAAGAAATACTGGTTGGCTATGGATAACGTCTTATAGAAATGTAATACGCTTCAAAAAGATGTAAGAACAACTACTTTACATCTTGTTAATTGATTATTTACACATAGTAGAGCCATGCTGCAGTTTTATTAGTAGTATAGTTGTAGCACGAATGGGTCGGCTCGACCGGGGAAGGACCACGATCTCACAGAACACCAGCGTAAAATAGTAGCTTATGCTGCTGTGTTTGGTATGGTGTGTGTAGAAAACCGGATACCCTTTTTACTGGAAACGAGGCATTCCATCTTGGTCCTCACGGGTGACAACGCATCTGCATTTATTCATAATCGAGCCACAGCAACCATTTACCATCAGATGGACTGTGTGCTTGTTTGTAGGATAGGATAGGGTGTGTCCTATAAAAAAATATATAATTGTATTATTTAATGAAATGTATTTTATTTACCGATTAAAATTGTACCCATTAAGTTTGTCTTTTTTTAACATGATTTCCTGTATGAGCCTACTGGAAGAAAATTTATTACGAATTTGAATATATAGAACATCCGAACTCACTGTATGATGGTTTCTGTATCTTGTTGTGTATATAAAAAAGCAAGTTGGTACATCCATCACACTAAAACATTCTTATCATATTGATAACTATATGAAATACATTCGAACCGATATCATGGAACATAATGTCGTATGTAATAATCAGAGTGTACAAGATCATAAGTCATAACTCTAAGAGTTTGGTAGCCAAAATTATTCGTAAAACTCATTTTTTGCTTTTAGATCTTTAAAAATAAATGACGGTGCTTTTTAGTGCTAGGAAACGATCAAAAGCGGTATATAGAGTCTTAGCTGATGAACGTTAAATTAGCAACATGCGGAGATTTCTTAAGCTAAGAGCCTGTACTGGAAAACATTATAAACTAAATTAATATTCAAAACTGGAAGTAGCCGGGCTATGACATGGGTCCGTCAAACATCTTGACGTAACCGTGAGTTACAAGATCCGAAAAGCATCCGAAACGTCGGGAATTAAAAATAACTAAATAGCTCTTTCTTCTTATAAAGAAAAATATTTGGTTATTAATTACTTTTTTATAGAATAATGGTAACAAACGCGCACAAAGATCACCTGATGGTAAGTGGTTACTACGGCATGTTGTTTATCTTCATCTATCTTCGATTAGGATCAAAATGTAAAAGTGTTATTTCTTCTGAAGTCTAAGTCATAAAGCCTCGTTTCCGGTAAAAAGAGTATCTGGTTCACAACACATAACGTACGAAACACAACAGAATTAAGCCGTTATTTTACGCTGGTATTCTATGAGAACTTGGTCTTTTCCCGGTCAAGTCTACCCCTTCGCACCATAATACCGCGTTGCACTACCAAGTAAAAAAAAGTAAAGTAAAGTTACAGCCTATATACGTCCCACTGCTGGGCACAGGCCTCCTCTCATTTCTGAGAGAGTTTTAGGGTAAGGAATATAGTCCGCCGCGCTGCCCCAATGCGAGTTGGCGAAATTCACATGACTTCGAAATATTTTTTTTCTTATTTTTTAGACATGCAGGTTTCCTCACGATGTTTTCCTTCACTGCCGAGCACGTGGTAAATCAGCACTTAAAATTTCAATTAACAATTTCATTGGTGCCGGCGAGGATCGAACCCGGTTTGCTCGCGTACTGTGAAATTTACAGCAAGCGCTAACCATCTGAACTACCACGGCTCTCTGAGCTACCACGGCACCACCAAGTATAAAAAGTAAATTGCCAAGAATGCCGAATTTTCGTACGGGGTATGGTGATTTTGGTTTACATGTATATATAATATAATACCTTGTGTGAATAAAATGGGTTCCCTTAAACCGCTATCTTATGGCAGCTATAACACTAAAGCTTAATTTGTACTAACGCAAGTCTCGTATTCGAAATTTCGTTAAAAATTAATGCAGGCTCCTGTACTGTAAATACTACTATAAAGCAAGCATCAGGCACGCGTGTGCACAACTAGACGCGACATCTTAATTAAACATTCCGACTGTTGCACGTACACACAGCGACCTTAATTAAAACATATCACTGAGATGGGAAAGACGCGGCTAGCATAGTAACTATGTATTTGTGTTTGTATAGGCTTAGTTTTAACGACTTCAAGCGAAGTTAACTCTTTAAGTTCGCATTCAATAATTTAATCGAAAACTTTAAATGAAGTATTGAATTGAATATTATGTTTATGAGTTATAGTGTTGCTAAATAAACTTGTTAGTTAATAGAGTCAGGCGTTACTTTATGGAAATCTATTATATTAAAGTTGTTAACAAATAATCATTAGCCAAGGCCCGCGTAGATGAATATAACGCGGACGTTAAATGCTATTTCTTTATTTGAATAAATATACGCCGAATTTAGTTTGTTAATCATTTTTAACACCTTTAAATATACTTGTGGTCTATATTCCTTATATTCTTGACCCAGTAGTGGCAGTGTAGGAATATCGTCTCGAGGGTGTCGTAACAGGTAATAGAGGGCAACAGGAGATGGGATGCAGCGTCTTCCTTATAAGACCTTAAAATAAATAAAATAAAAACACGGTTGTTCCCCCCCCCCCTCCCTCTCCCTCAATAACTATAAGGTGGCCCATGTGCAGCAGTGGACTTTCCATGGGCTGTAACGGTAGCTATATATTTATCTAACTTTCAATAAGCTAATGGCATATCAGCCCTCCATCCTCCTCCCCAATTTCATACCATTTTGTACAAACAGGTAGGTAATAGTTGTGCTACCGGGATTTGAACCCGTGTTATTCCCGTACCTTTCGCGTTGTCATGCAGGAGCCGCGGAGACGTGTGTTTGACCAAAGCTGATTGGAGACGTGCGAGCTTCTTCATCATTGTGTTCAGTTCTTCACAGTACACATTTGCAGGTATGCTCTTTCCGTTCGGTAACAAGCTGTGATGAATCACACCGGCGCTAGACTATCAAACAGTGATCATAATTTTTCTATGAGTAACTTTACGTTTTTTCTGAGAAGAATGGGTAAATACACTAATTGGCGCAGGAAGTCGAAGGATCGCGACAAGAGGAGGAATATTGTGGAGGAGGCCGGGGCCCACAAAGGGCTGCAGCGCCACAGGATAGATAGATAACTTTTCGTTTAGGGCATTGTTTAGGTGTGGAAACAGGATTCAACCAACTTGCTGAGCACTTGCGACTGTCAAATAAAATCCATTTTTTGTCACAAGTAACAATACGGTTTGAAATTCCTTCGTTTGTGTGCCTGTTGAGCAGTGCCTTGCACGTTTCGCGTACTTCTCGCTGGCGATCATTGTGTTCGTGAGGCACCTATTTATCAAGCTTTTTTAGCTTGCCAGTTTGACGCAAATGCACCAATATTGTTTTTAATATAACTTTGAAAGCTGCTACTACTTCAGCCTATTATTGAGTTTCATCGGCTTTCAGAATCGCCTTTAATTCGTCATGGTCGACCAAAGTTTCCGGACGGCCACGTGGTTCATTTTTCAGGTCAAAATTTCCAGCATGGGTTCGTTTGTAGTATTCGCTCCGTAAGCGTCGTTGATATTGCGTGCCGCTTGTCCCGTGTTGGGGCCACAACGGTACTCATATTCCATAATTACTAGGATTTTTAACATATCCATGATGACAGAAACGATTTAAATACGTACATGTAGTGCACAGGCAAAGGTGCACTCTATATTTCCACACTCTCACACTCTAATAGGATGATAATCCAACCTGTTCGCAGTGAGATCGTGCGCAGGACCAATGGCTTCACGTGCTCTCCGATTCACGAGAGTGAAAACACCGCTAACTTCTTGACTCTAGTGAAGTCCAATAACTGATTTTGACCGGACCAGGGATTCGAGCCGAATGATAAGCGACCGAAACGTAATAACAACAACAACTAGTCAATTTTATTTTCAATTATGCATCACGATTCATTTCCAGACTTTGATAGACCCAGAATGATGTCCTCCAGACCGAATTTCAGCCACGGCGGCCTGCCTCAATGGAGGCTAGCCATCGGCGCAGGACAGGATTATAGTGCCCAAGTGTATGCGCAAGCACAGGTGCACTCTCTATTTCCTCACTCTCATAATCAGATGGCCATCCCATCTGATAGCTGACGGGATGGTAAACCGACACGACCGGAGAGAGATCAGGCGCAGGACCAACGGCTTTACGTGCTTTCCAAGGCACGGGGGTGAGACATCGCCAACTTCCTGACTCCGGGCAGCTACTGAGAATTTCTGGACGGAAAAACTCAATAATTAATTTTTTGGCCCGACCGGGGATTCGAACCCAGGACCTCATGATCAGCAGTCGCACTACTACATCCACTAGACCAACGAGGCAGATAGACCCATAAGATTGATTTGACAAACATATTAAATTATTTTATTATATTACTTATGTCATTATTATATTTATAATAATGACATATTCCTCCTTTTCTTCATTACACATCGATCACTAATATTAGTGATCGATGTCTTTACAAGTCATTACTAGTCCTTTATTTCTTTACAATTAATTTTGGTTGTCTGCGGTATAAGAAATAATAGAGCGTTCGGCAAACGTATGTATTCAATCTATCTAATTTGGGGGAAATACACATTTATGTACTCCGTATGGTCATTAAAGCAAACCGCAATTTGGTATCCCTTGTGCCGAGAGGGGCACTGGACGGGAATTTATAATGAGAAGTGGACATCTGCTAGAAACGGTGAAATAATTACTTACGTTAAGTTTAAAAGGTTCTTGGTTTGTTTATGTCGTTTTGTGATTGTAACGTGAACAGAGCATTTTTATTACGACGCATTCCATCTTCTTCCAAAGGGTTGATTAGCGACAACTGACAACGCATCTGCATTTCGATAGTTAATCGAAAATAGATGTGGATATCTATGGGATACATCATTCATTTAAATTCAGGTTGACTGTATGCTCGCTTGCCATATTTTTATTAATATAAAATGTTTGTTTACCTTTATGTTTATTTAATCAAATCAAATCTTCTTTTTTATAGAAGAGGAGGTTAAACGAGCATGCGGCTCACCTGATGGTAAGAACCTGCAAATTATTCGATATGTCTATACCGAGGATTCCGATGCTGGCTGAGGCAATAAAGGGAGTGCCCTGAAACTGAGGAGATACGACTAAGGTTTAGTCGCCCTTCAGACACGTTTGTTTCGGTAGGCGAACGACGTTTTCCCGAGAAGCCTTGGCACGGTCGATGTGTAAAGCATCACCAGTGCGGTCGTCCGCATAGCAATAATTACTGGATTTAACTTGATTACGTACTGAGAGTTATTATTGAATTAAAGTCCACTATACAAATGACTGATACAATGCAGACGTATTAGGACTCTTTTGATTTATAATGTAAAATTTAATAAGTTAAAAAGTTTTATAAATTTAATTTGTAATTTTTATTTACTGTTACATTTAGCTACCTATACACACCTGCATTCTGCAAGGAATGGCCAAAATACGTGTCCTTTTATTTTATCTTCTTAAATCAGTAGTATCATAATTTAATCTGTCTTATTTTTTGCAGTACCTGGGTTCGTTCCCGGCGGCCGGCGGCGAGCATGCGGCGCGCGTCGACACTGTCACCCAACGTCTACACCTCATGAAGGTCAGTGATAGTTTCCACTTAAATATCCAACAGCCAATTGCGAATTTGCGTGTGGTAAGTGATATAGGAGAATTCATTATCGAATACGCTCTATGAGTGTCCTAACAGGCAACTATATCGTAAGCCAGAACTCGTTTCAAATATATAACCATAACGTTTCGCCGGATGTGCATACCTATAAAGGTCATAAAAGGTGCAAGACATCTGGTAAGTAGGATGATTATGACAAATCCTCACTGCAACGAAAGAGGACCATTTACAGCAGTAGACTTTACGGAATAATGTAGTTGGAGTATAAGTAGATTGTAGCGGTCATGGGACCGGACTGCTCTATATATAGGGTTCGAATCCGACTTTTGGTTACTATCATGCTCTTATCGTAAGTATCTTTAGTTAAGTTGGAGTGACTCTTTTTATAGTTATTTTATTAAAATAATATTTTATATATAACTTTTTAAAAACGTGCTGAAAGTTGTAAAATAATTTCACCTAGTTCTATCATCTTCATCATCATCATTGCAGTCTACCATAAATATACTTCTGAACAAAGTTGCCTTATAGCATAGGCATAGGATTTCATCATAATTAACACGCTTGGTATTTTATTATTTTGAGCCGTATTTAGGAAGATGCTGCTGCCACATTTCCCGGTTAGGTTTTCCTCTGTCGCCTGTTACGACACCCATGGGACACGGGACACGGGCTACATAACGTATAAAGATATATTTTCATCACATTAAATTATCTTCAAGGACTTTCTTCACTTTAATACTTCATAACTACACAAAATTGTTAAAGTAGTTCAGTAAAAAATATGTCCATTGAAAAGGAATTTCCTACTGTTTTACGTAGAGTAAATAGCGCTCGAAACTTTCCTACAAAAAAGTTCCCTTTGCAAGCGCGTCACAAATGTGGGTAAGTAATAATTCATCATACCTAAGGCGCAGAGCGAATGAAACGCAAAGCCGGTGACACCGACGCGAGGGTACCGTGACAGGATCATGTCGGAAGTTCAGTCTGTCTACCTATCGTGTGCGGGTTATGAAATATGCGTACCAGAATATTTTATAGTAAAATATAACTTCGTAGTAAGGTAAGTTTTCCACTAAACCATATCATCTTGTGGATATCGTAAAATCAAGATGTTAATAATTAATACGCGAAGATAGGTGTAGTAATATAAAATGATGTGTCTTGATTAAAACTACTTTTACGGATTTTATCGCGTTTATTTTTACTTTTTATTTTTAATTCCCGACGTTTCGGGCGCTTTCCAGCACCCATGGTCACGGGGGACTGAGATGACTGACGTCCCGATGTCATTGTTAAACCCGGAGTACCTTCAGCTTTTTAATTATTGTTTATGGTCCGATCTATGCAAAATGAACTAACTCTGTCTTGAGGTCTTGCAGTGGTATGCTTGGGTTTAGTTTTAATTTTATTGATTATAGGATCCCAAGCAGGTGGTAGTACCCAGCCTCCTTCTCTATTGAAATTAAGTTTATTTAAGTATTAATTAATAATTAATTTTTAATTTCAATAGCCTCACGTATCATCCTTGGTAGGAATCGGTGTTCTTTCGCGAGGATTTGTGGTCTATCAAATCTGATGTAATGGTTGGGGCCGTCTAGGATATGATCACAAACTGCAGACTTCCCGGAACGTTGATGCTTCACATCAGCTATATGTTCTTTTTTTTTTTTCTTTTCTTTGTGAAGCATGTGAATGTGAAGCATCAACGTTCCGGGAAGTCTGCAGTTTGTGATCATATCCTAGACGGCCCCAACCATTACATCAGATTTGATAGACCACAAATCCTCGCGAAAGAACACCGATTCCTACCAAGGATGATACGTGAGGCTATTGAAATTAAAAAACATCCTAATTTCAATAGAGAAGGAGGCTGGGTACTACCACCTGCTTGGGATCCTATAATCAATAAAATTAAAACTAAACCCAAGCATACCACTGCAAGACCTCAAGACAGAGTTAGTTCATTTTGCATAGATCGGACCATAAACAATAATTAAAAAAGCTGAAGGTACTCCGGGTTTAACAATGACATCGGGACGTCAGTCATCTCAGTCCCCCGTGACCATGGGTGCTGGAAAGCGCCCGAAACGTCGGGAATTAAAAATAAAAAGTAAAAATAAACGCGATAAAATCCGTAAAAGTAGTTTTAATCATGTGTAGTGTTCGCGTAAATATAAGAAATCATTATGATGTGTCTTATCTAGTTACAATTACAAAATGTGTGTATTCAGGTCAAAAGTGTATGTACTTCGCCATCTCCAGCCAGCACTTACCATCACGTGGGATAATAGTCAAGTGCTAGGTAGAATAATAACAAAAAGAGGAGCACCTGCCGCAATCCCTCAGTCGCGTGCATGAATCCCATCATTACTATCCCAGCACCAACACCACTACTCGTGACGACACAATGACACGTAGTTTTTCTAGTGTAATGGTGTTGGCATTAATGGTGATTTGGATTAATGAGGATAGTGCACGCAATTGAGCGAGAGCGGAAGGACAAAGATGCTGACACATATTTTTTTTATTAAAAGTATCTGATCTCGTTATTTTTAAAATATTTCATATAGTTATTAATTTTTGCGATTCTATTTATTATTTTGATATCGTAAGAGATATCAAAAGTTATTTATTATTCTTCATATAATATAGATAAAAACAGGTGAAAATCCTAGTGGGTGTAACATTTTTAGAAAAAATTTCTTTTTTATAAAAATGTTACACCCACACTAGGATTTTCACCTGTATCGTGGAGGCAGGTTATAAACATAAATTGCACAAGGACAGACATTCAGACCCGGAACGATTATTTGTAGGGCATACAAATCCTTGCTCTGTGCGGGATTCGAACCCGCGGCCCCCAGCGCAGCAACTTATTGCTATGCCACTCCATCACGGAACCGTCGAAATATGGAAAACGTAACCTTAAAGGTTTGATTAAATTATTAAATAACTTTTGTACAAGGCTCAGTTAAAACCTCTATTAAAGCTCTCTCAAGTTTTTCAAGTACAAACTATCTTAAGTAAAATCCAGATATTATGCTTTAATAACAAAAAGCTTTTAATTACATCATACTTCAACTACACCTTAAAGTAAAATTGTAGTGTCTGTCTGTAATATTGAAATAATTGGCTTAATATTAGGCTAAGGGGCTCATTTTTTGCATGCTATCAAAACATAAAAAATATTAAAAAAGGTTTGTCTGTCCAGCCTAATCTGCAAATGGATGAATTAATTGTGAGGAAACTTTAGGAAAACGGAGAAAAATGCCAGGAAAAATCCTAAACTAAATATTGTTTGAAAAACTTGGAGATGCACTTTTTTTTAATCGTACAATTGATACAATATTTTTTGCCTTTGGTTATCTTAAATCTGAATAACGCCACATTAATAGATCATATCCAGGCGAAACCAGGATGGGTTGCTAGTTTACTAACGAACTACATAAATTAATTTAATATAAACATGTTATCAAAAATTATGTTCAGTTCAATACAAACATAAAAATGTTTACACTAACTCAAGCAAATAGTTGCTTGAAAGTTGATTTTTATATTTTTGGTAGGTATTTCACCATTCTTTAAACGCGGCCGTATCGTTCGAGCCCTTTGGCTGACCTATTTCCCAAGAGAGATTTTAGCCTCATAGAGCTCTCATCTCATTTAGGCCAGTTGCTATCAAATGGAACGGAGGACAACTTTCGGACGAACATTCACTTAGATAAAATCGCAGATGGGTTGTACTAAATCTAGATTATTTTATGATTTAATATTATCTTTGAGAGGTTTCTTCTTAGTTATCTATTTGTCGTTTTCATTTTCTTTTTAATAGAATTTTCGTTATTATAGATCAGATAGCTTTAATATCGACCTCCAACTCTTAGAATCATAAATGGTCAGCTTGTGTAAATGGAAATAAATATAAAAACATTAATTAGATTCGCGTTCAAATACATAAAAAAAAAGGTTTCTTTTCAATCAATCAATCACAATCAATCAAATACATAAAAATGGAAACCTGCAGCCAACTTCTAAAAAAAACAATTACAGATGCGTTGTCACATCCGAGGAGTAAGTGGAAATGCCGCTCAATCTGTTATTATACTGGCTTTCTATACTCTTCAAGTTGGAACACGGCTATGCAAAATAATAACTATGACAAACTAGCACTAAATACACCTGATGGTAAGTGAATGCTGTAGCCTATAGATATCTACATCTTTCTGCGATATACACTCAAAAACAGATACGTTGTCACTTTTGAGGACTAAGATGGAAAGCCACGTTTCCAGTAAGATGAGGCTTCGATTCTCTGTAATCACTCTACGAGACATACTCGTAGCACAAAGCATTAAACTGTTAATTAACTCTCGTTCTTTGTGCGAGCCTGGTCCTTCCCCAGTGAAGCCGACCCATTCGTGCTACAATTATTTACCTGCAGTATGGTTTCGCCACGGAATTTGATAGCTAGTTTAAACACAAACCAAGTATTGAGTTGAAGACTGCCTTATGTATTTCCTAGTATAAAAGTTAGAGTGGTTGCACTAAACCCTAAACAAACATTTGTAGAATATGTTATAGCAGTAGCCAATATCCACCGGCGTCACTGATACATATCCACTACATAAACTGATAAAATATTATGATAATGAAAAAGGAACATTGGAAATCCCTCAAAACTCACAGCTTATTCCACAATCTGTCAATAATTATGTTATTGGCAACATTTTCAAATTCTCTGGCGACAATCTCTACTCTATGCAACTGTTTAATTATACTATTATGTGTTTGTCAATTGTCATTGGCAGTTTGAACTAACGTTTTAACATGTTCTCTTTATAAAAACCAATTATTGTTCGTCAGTCTCGCTAAAAATCAAAAATCAAAAACCGATTTTGAAGAAAATTTGTGTGTGTATGTTTGAATGGGTCAGTAGATGGTTTAGATCTGTTTGGGCCTGGTAGGCGTTATTGTAGCGGTCCAGAAATCACCCGCCCGAAGCCGGGGCGGATTGCTAGTTATTTATAAATTTATCTTTCTGGGGGAGTATTCAATATAATGCTAAATCTCACACTGCTTCAGGCGCGCAATATGCCTTACATGCTGTAAAAAAGTTTTCTCTTCACGCATTAATATATAGAATCTCAATCTTTATATTTATTAAAATATAAACCGTTGTATTTAGTATTGTGACTGCATTTTATCTATAAATTCTTAATTTAGTATTAGTCAAGAAAAATTAGATCTAAGTTACAAAAGTAAAGTTACAACCATTATACGTTTAACTGCCAGGCACAAACAGCACCAGTACAAGTGCTTGTTGGCTGACTTCACATGTTCTTGAAATATATTTTTGTTTCTTAGCCGTGTATCTTTACTCACAATGTTTTTTCACCGGTAAATAGGCTTTTTATAGAATAACGATGAACGAATACACGTTCCATCTGATGGTAAGGGTATAATATGGCCCATATTCGTTGACACTTATCCTTAATTAAGAATTAAAATGCAAATGCGTAGACAACCATGAGGACTAAGATGGAATGCCTTGTTACCAGTAAAAAAATTCTCTAGTTCTCTATACTCAGCATGCAAAACACAGCAGCAGTAAACTTGTATTATACGCTGGTATTCTGTGAGATCATGTTTTCATCTACCCATCACCTACCCGGTGCATTCGGGCTACAACCATAATATTACCATATAAAAGCTATTAAATAATCAAAATTAATTAATTGGTGCTAAGTTAAATTAGGGTTGTTTGCGTACTTTAAAACAAGTACATTACTAATAAATATGATAAGAATTTAAATTTTTAGAAGAAAGAGAACATTTTATTGCTATAATGTATTATTATTAAGGTAATTCGCTTTTATGTTGAGAGAATTATTTATGTCCCATCATCTTTATGATATAATAACGCAATTTGTTTAATTGTTTACCTACTATAAATGTTTTCAAGTACTTCACCTACATTGAGCGATTTTACTTAATACCAGTATACCACCGGATCCTGTGGACAACGGATTTGTGTGAAATTCATCGCTCAATTTACGTAAAAGCCTCAATTTTCATAATCCAATATATATTTTATATCGTCCAGTGGGGTGTTGCAAGAAGCGACAAAGAAATGAAAACAAGCAAATCGCAAGCCTCATCCCATTTTTTTCAATAAGTTTTTAGGAATACAAGTCACGTATTCCTAAAAACAACTTGAAAAAAATGAGGTTGCCTATTCTTTCGCCAAACGTTTTAATATTAGAATTCGATAGACATTATTGAAAAAGCTCAACAAATATATAATATTGTATTAGTTTATACGTTGGACACACGTTAGACAGTGGTTAGAGTTCCTGAATACCTAGTTCGAACTATACTTTTTTTTATAGGGTAAGGATGACGAACGAGCACACAGTCCACCTGATGGTAGTGGATGCTGTGGCCCATAGATATCTACATTTAACCTCGATTAAGAATCATAATGCAGATGCATTGTCACCCTTGAGGAGTAAGATGGAATGCATCGATTCTAGTTGTAATAGTGTTGGTATGCGGACACTATTAACAGACTCCGTTTTTTATTTTCGCCTTCTGTGTTATGGTAGCAGCGGAGTATATATTATTTATACCCGTTTGGGGTTGGTTAGTCTGGCTGCACATAGTAAAAAGGGTCTCCGGTTCTCTACACTTACCATACGAAACACAGCAGCATTAAGCTACTATTTCACGCTGGTATTTTGTGAGAGCGTGGTCCTTCCCCGGTCGAGCCGACCCATTCGCGCTACAACCATAATATAGCTACAGCGTGGCTTTACCACGTAAAAAAAACATAGACACTTCATATTCTATATACTAAACGGATTTCGTCAACATGTGATTAGAGAACAACCTCTTTATTAGAGCTGCACTGAAACGTGTGAAAATCTTTTTATTTTATCTAATAATCTAATCTAAAGCTCCAGGACTGATGGCCCGGGACACAATGTGTGCTCAGTGGCCCCGCTGGGCCGCTCATTAGATATTTTAATTAAGAAGCCCCGGATCTATTCGCGCCTTATACGTCTCTGTCGGCGCCTTTACACCCTACCATCGTTTACCTGATCCCATGTTCTATTTTACACTGATATTCTGTGAGAACGTGGTCCTTCCCCGGTCGAGCTGACCCATTCATGCTACAACCATAATAGCTGCAGCGTAGCTCTACCACTATATAACTACCTATACTATCCCATCTTAAGTTTATATTTGTAAAAATGCTAAATTAGTATTTTATTAATTTCCAATTTGTTAGTTTTTTCAGAACTCCTTTACAGCCTATGGGTCCATCTGCATAGATATTTCCCCCTTAACTACTTCGGTCACCAAGCAGCATCATCTACATTTTTGTATTCCGGTCTGAAGAGTAAAGAGAGCCTATATTATTAAAATTTTCACCATGGCGTTTGTTCCTCGGGGAGGGTGTTTAATATTATGTAGCCTTCGTGGTTTTGGAGTGTTCATTTCATTAGCCACTAGCTACCAGGTGAGCTTTTTGTAATTTTTTTTCTTTTACAGTTTATATGTCTGAAGAGTTTTACAAAACACGATTTCGGCAATCCGATCTAAACTAATCCAAACCTATTAAAATTATTTGTTGGCCATACTAACAGAAATAAGTGAAGGTCTGGGCCTTACAGTGAGGCATATTAGGCTATAGCTAGGTGAGAGTAAGAAAAAGGTTAGGTGGAAAAACTTTTCCGCCTATGTATTTTAGGAGAGAAAGAGGCGAGGCTTGTACAATACTTTATTTGAACACTTAGCGCCGGACCTTGTTCTTGAAAACTTTTTATTTTTGAGATTAAAACTTTATAGAACGGTAGTTTTCCTTTTAGTTTTACTTTGAGTCTGAAATAAAAGTGTATTTTTGATTCATATATGTATAAAACTATTCTTTTCAAAATGGATGTGATAAATTGTTTGTCTCACCCATTAGGTTTTATGAATTTTCAGTCATAAGCACCTACATATTTATAACAACGTGGCGCTTACGAAAAGCCGAAGCAAACAAGAGCCGCGGTTGATCACTGGTTAAGAGCTCGTCGTAATTTTCACAATACGCAAACATTACATGTTCTATTCCTGTTGGCATCAAAAAAAATGTTTTTTGAATTAGAGCTTACTTACCACGTGGTGATGAAGGAAAATATCGTGTAAAAGCCTGCTTACTTGCCTGGGGTATAGTTTGCCTAAATGCTCGAAAGCTTAGAAGACTAAGTAATTCATAATTCTCCCAGAAATGAAAGGAGGCCTGTGCCCAGCTGAGGAACGTATTTAAAATGTATCTTTATTTTTAGCCTTTTATAATGAAGGACAACAAGTTTTCTGAGTATTTTGCTAATTCACTAACACAGCTGATGAGATAAGATCGAAGATAATTATGAAACCACTGTATGACTTACTAACTATTATATTGACCTTACTTGGCAAGCGAACTGTCGATCGCATTTAAATTTATTCTATAGCTACACATAAAACATTTACATTTGTATGTTCTTTCTAATCATGACTATGACTGACATCGAGTTTTCGTTTGTATTTACCAAATAAACAAATATTCTTGGTTTTTGTTAACGTGTCGTAGTCCCTTTACCGGTCCTCTTCCCTCGGGTATAGTCTCCTCTGCGGCACTCGTCTCTTGTAAGCTAACCGCCATCAAAAGTAATGAGGGACAGATTTCGGACAAACACTTGTTAAGGTAGAGCTTCTGTTATTTCAGATCTAGATTTCTTTATGGTGGGGTAAAAATACACAGACTGATTACATCTAATAATATTAATGTAAATTTATTTAAAAAGTTTCTGACTAAAAATCCTTCTTGAAACCAAAAATTGTAAGCTACGGATCCGAAAATGGCATGCTACTTGTTAATTATTTTTCACGATCCACCTGGTGGTAAGTGGATGCTGTGGCCCATAGACACTTACATTTATCCTCGATTAAGAATCAAAGGCAGAGCGTTGTCACTCCTGAGGACTAAGAGATGGAATGCCTAGTTTGTAGTAAAAAAGGGTCTCCGGATCTCAAGACTAACTATATGAAACACAGCAGTATTAAGCTGATATTTTACGTTGGTAGTCTGTAAGGGTCGGTCGAGCCAACCGAGCACGAATGCGTGCTATATAACTGCAGCGTGGCTCTATCACGTATAAAATCATTGTAAGATTTTGAAAGAATATTCTTTCCAATCATCGTATAATAATGATGTAGAACAATAAATCTTTTTATCATTGAATGACAGGCCTTTTCATGCCAGACTTCGACGTATGTCATTGTTAACATATCTTACATCTAAAGCTTTGTTATTGTGTGTATAAAAGAAGGCATTTTCCTGCTAAATTCTTTAATATGATTGAAGGGTATATTTGAAAACCAATAAGAAAGAGCGCACTATCAGCAAAAATTAAATTCAAAGACAATGGTTTTCATCGTCAATATTTGAATTTAACAATACTTCAAAAGTTTTGTCATAGCAAAACACAAGAACAAAAATATATGAAACATCGAGAATACTTGTAGAAAGGATAAAAATAATTTTTAAACGTTTGAAAATTAATTGGCAATAGGCTGGCTCGAAGAACCGAAAGCCGATCGGGAAGAAAATATCTCCAGTGGCAGCCTTTTAACAATAAGCAAAGCGTAGGGCGGCCCCTGTTTAGATAGAGTTACGACCTGGTTAGAAATGCAAGGAGTCAATGGAAATAGAAATAGAAATAGAAACTTTTTTATTCAATGATGATTATAAAAATACTTATTGAAAGTCACTTTTTTAATTTACCACTGGTTCGCAAAAAAAACCTCTGTCCTGGGAAGAACCAGCAAGAAACCCAGCGGGACTATTTTTTTTAATAATAGCTTACAATCATGTTTACAATCAACAACACAAGACAAATTAGAAATAGCTTGGTAGCGATCACCCTTCCCAGGGGTTATTATCATCTATAAATTCGTTAATATTATAATAACCCTTTTTATACAAATTTGTATATTTTCTGGGATTTTGTTGTAAAAGCGTATACATCGCCCCAAGAATGAATTACTGACTCGGTGGAGTCGAGTAACTGGTACTACCAGCTTGTGTCTGCTCCTAGTATTTACAGAATGAATATCACTTATTTTAGCAAAACTACGTTTATTTTTGTGTACGTACATTACATTTTCATAAATGTATTGAGAGGCCAGAGTTAATATATTAACTTCCTTAAATTTTTGTCTCAGTGACTCTTTTGGTTTTAAATTATATATTGCTCTAATGGCCCTCTTCTGTAAAATAAATATAATTTCAGTGTCAGTCGCGTGTCCCCATAGCAAAATACCATACGACATAATGCTATGGAAATAACTAAAGTAAACTATCCTAGCTGTTTCAACACTGGTAAGAGTTCTAATCTTTTTTACAGCATATGCTGCAGAACTAAGTCTGCTAGCTTGTGATTTCTTATATTTACGCGAACACTACACATTGAAATAATACTAGTTTTTACGGAATTTATCGCGTATATTTAACTTTTTAAATACCCGACGTTTCGAGAGCTTTACAGCACCCATGGTCACGGGAAGGACTGAGATGTTCAACGTCCAGCTGTCATAGTTAACCGCAGTTACCATAGATTACCATAGATTAAAACAAAAGTTAAATTTTAATCTATGGTAATAGACTAGCTGTTTTGATTTATGGGGGAGCCATTGAAGCTTTGCGTCCAGTGTGATTCCAAGAAAAATGGTGGTATCAACAAGACTCAGTTCCTCCTTATTTAAAATTACATTAGTATTGACATGTTTAACATTAGGAGTTACGAATTTCATACATTTAGTTTTAGTTCCATTCAAATGCAAATTATTGACATTAAACCAATTGACTAACTTAGCTATAGCATTATTTACTTCGTCGTAATTTAATAACCGTCGTTTTAATTTGAAAATTAATGAAGTATCATCAGCAAATAATACTATATCATGGTTATCCCCTACTATGTAAGGTAAGTCATTAATACATACAAGAAACAGAAAGGAGCCGAGAATTGAGCCCTGAGGCACGCCCATTTGTACAATCGACCCGGAAGAACTCATACTATTAATAACAACTTTTTGTGTTCTGTCACTTAAATATGAAATAATTAATTTAAGAGCATCATTTCTTACACCGTAGTGTTGAAGTTTCCTGATTAATGTTTCATGGAGCATCAGTTGTCGAGCGACCCCTTGTGAAACCAAATTGATTTTTATGAAGTAATTTATTTATATTAAAAAAATTAACAATCGATCAAGAATAATTTTTTCAAAAATTTTACTAAGTGTTGGCAGTACAGAAATAGGTCTAAAATTAGCGGGGTCCAATGTACTACCAGATTTAAATAAAGGTATTACTTTACTATGCTTCATTAAATCAGGAAACACACCAGATTTGATACTACTATTAAAAATAATAGATAGTTGAGGTGCGATTGTATCTATTATAGACGCAATAACTTTAAGAGAAATCCCCCACATATCGGCGGTTCTCTTAATATCAATAGTCTTAAAATATTTTACAATATCTTTTGATGAAACTTTATGAAATGTAAAATTCTTTGAACACACATTTACATTTTGTTTAAGTAATGATTCAGCGACGGTAGGAGAAGAATTCAGTGACTTAGTGGTTGCATGGATGCAGGTAGCTCTGGACTGAGTTATGTGGCATTCCATAAATGAGGCCTATGTTCAATAGTGGGATTGGAAAGGGCTATAATAATGATGATGATTATGTTTTAACTATATTTATTGTTAAGTCAATATTTAATTCAAAATAATTAAAAGTAAAATTAAACGCGATAAAATCCGTTAAAGTAGTCAACGTGTAGTGTTCGCGTAAATATAAGAAATCATGATGATGATTATACTTAAAACGTTTGCCGTGTAGTGGTAAAGTAAAGTAATGTAAAGTTACAGCCTATATACGCCCCACTGCTGGGCACAGGCCTCCCCACATTTCTGAGAGGATTTTAGGGCAAGGAAGTGTCTGCCTCGCAGCCCCAATGCGTGTTGGCGAACTTCACATGTCTTCGAAATATATTTTTTCTTATTCCTTAGACGTGCAGGTTTCCTCAAGATGTTTTCCTTTACCGCCGAGCACGTGGTAAATCAGCACTTAAAATTGCAATTAACAATTTCATTGGTGCTGGCGGGGATCGAACCCGGGTTACTCGTGTTCTGTTATATTTACAGCGAGCGTTAACCATCTGAGCGACCACGGCTCATGGCTGGTGGTGTAAGAAAATCCTCTACTCCATATTATCCCGTGCGTAGCGTAAGGAAACGGAAACAACAGCAACAGCATCTTCTTGATAGTTCAAAATATAAAATAAAACTGTAGTTGTCAACCCGCTTGCCAAGCGTTGCAACTATGGCAAATATCCCCCTATGAGCCAGTCTGCGGGAGGCCTATTTCAGCAGTGGGATTCGAAAAGCTGAAGTGATAATAACGACCAAATTTTTAAAAATATTATAAAACATACTTTTTACGTGGTAGAAAGAACGGAACGACCGAAAGGCGGGAAGAGTTTTTTTTTTCTTAAAAAAAATATTAACAATGCTATAAACATTACTAATATTCCCCTTAACCACTCGTGGTAGCTATCGATACTACTAATACAACTGCAGCATGGCCAAACCACGTAAAAAGTATGTTTTATAATATTTTCGTTTAACGGAAAACAAGCACACAGTAAACCTGCTGGTTAGTGGATGTTGTGGAATAAAAAATTTACACCTAACACACTATCGTCGCTTAAAATCGAAATACAGATGCGTTATCACTCCTCAGGGCTAAGGTGGAATATTTCATATTCAGTAACGAATGATCTCCGGTTCTCTACACTCACGATACGAAATACATTGTTAAGATGCTATTTTACGTATCATGCTACTCGTGAAATTATAATATAGCTGCAGCGTGGCTCTGTCAAAAACTATATTTTTGATATTTATCCATGGTCTTGTTTCTACAAACCTCCATGGATTCTGGCGTTCATAAGAGGTTGTAAGTTCATAAAAACTTTTGATTCTTAATGAATATGAAGTGAATTTTCTTTAAATAACCTAAATATTAAGTATAAATTATACTTAATTACCTAACCTAAATATCCACCACCCCATATCGTTCCGTGTGTGTCGTAAGAAAGACGACCATTCCTATGAAGTAATCGATGGCGACTAGTTAAATAGACTTAGAAGAGTACTCTGCGTCTAAGTGATGATGGATTTCCCCCTTTCAAATTAATTTCGTAAATATTTCTGAATTTATATACTAGCTTTACTGGCTGCTATTGCAGGACAATAATCCTTAGGATCGTAGTATCTTTAGATCGTAGTTTTATGATCGAAGATATTGCAATATAATGAAAATTAAATTAATCCCAGGCAACCTCCGTAAATTTTTTGTCGATATATAAAGTATATTTCAATATAAATCCCTTCGTGTTCTCACAGACCAAAATTTTGTTAACATTAGCCTCACTTTATAAAAAATTACACACGTACACTACAATTTTATTTCTATGTATAGGGAGCGTACTCGTATTTAATCTTGAATTTTTTTACAGCGTCATTGCGAGCCGTTTATAAGAGCCAGGATACAAAAATGACTCGCGGCTACGCCCAGTTTAATCTGAAATGCTTGCAAACAGAAAAGAAGTAGAATTAAAGTAAAACGACGACAAACAAACCAAAGAAGCTGCACTTTGTGCACGCAGCACTTTTACTTGCTCGTTTTAAATCAAGTCTGCAGACTGAAATTGAAAACAGGCTGTTCACTTCTCTTTGTATTTCTATTTTCTTTGTAACTACCGTCCAAGTATTGCGATTAATTTTGTCTACGTTAAGCTAAGCTTTTTTTTATTTTACGTGGGAAAATGCCAGTTTCACAGAAGCTATTACGGGTTATGTTGGACTCGCACCGACTAAAATGTCATGGTGTTCCACCATCGCCGCATATTGGCAGGGCCACGGGTAGGCGCGTAAAGCTATTCCTAGACCTAAGGCTTGAGTGAGGAGCGTTCAGCTCAGGAGATTTTATTTTTATATTAACTTATTTTATCACTTGGGAGACTGAGGTGTTCGACGTCCATATATCATAGTTAACCACAGCTATGAGCTTAAAATAAGTTATAATTAATATACACGATAAAATCTGTAAAAACTTGTTATATTTAAATATGTATTGTTCGTGTAAACTTAAGAAATCATTAACTTCATTCCCTGTTTTCCCACACTTAGGGATAGAATTTTCATTACAAGTTTATATAACCACCTCCGAAGTATTACCTTTTTAATGAGAAATAATTAAAACCAGTTCACAATTAACTAATAAATCGTGTAATATACATAAAATATAAAGAATACAGTAGAATAGACAACCTCTTCCAGTTTCTTAAGTTGGCTATAAAGTATCAATAAAGAGAAACCCTTACCCTCTGTAAAAAAAATCTTGAATTGTAAAGTATTTTGAGTATTACATTATATTCAAGCAATCTTATATAACATACGGACGAGACAATTGGTAATCGTTCTACATCCATCGACCTTGACGTTATGGTCTGTATCCAATCTAGGCGACATGGCCCCGCGGCGCTCCGTTCGGTTAGCGGGGACTCACGGCGGCGGCAAACGTTCAAATACACACCCGGGACTTGCCGCAGTGCCAGACACTAGGCATGTTATTTACTCATACCATAATTAGCCCTGCTATCGAGAAGCAGCAGTAGTTCCACAAAGTTTGTTTTGATGCGTCCTAGCGGTAAATATTAATGTGTTTGTTATAAAAGTTACAACCTATATACGTCCCACTGTTGGGCACTGGCCTCCCCACATTTCTGAGAGGATTTTAAGGCAAGGAAGTGTCCGCCGCGCAGCCCCAATGCGTCTTGGCGAAATTCACATGTCTTCGAAATATATTTTTTCTTATTCCTTAGACATGCAGGTTTCCTCACGATGTTTTCCTTCACCACCGAGCACGTGGTAAATCAGCATTTAAAATTGCAACTAACAATTTTATTGGTACCGGCGGGGATTGAACTATACTGTAACTATATTATGCTTGTGGCTGAAATGGGTCGGCTCGACCGGGAAAGTACCACGCTCTCACAGAATACCAGCGTAAAATAGCAGCTTCTTTTTCGTATGGTGAGTGTAAAGGATTGAAGACCCTTTTTAGGCATTGAATCTTAGTCCTCGGGGGTGACAACGCTTCTGCATAGTGTTTCAAGGATAGATGTGGATATCCATGGATCACATCATCCACTTACCATCATGTGTACTGTGAGCTCCTTTGTCACCATAATTCTATATAAAAATGTAAATAATTTCATGTAATGGCAACGGACGGGAATCTACTAACTTATTGCATTTCATCAGTGTCATAGGAGGCATTTGTGGGAAATGCTGTTGGATCTCTTGGCTTTCAATCATCATCAGTTTACGCCAGACGTAAAATATTCAGACTAGAAACCACCAATCAGGGAGCATTAAAGGTGATTCCGGTAATTTATACCTACAGTGGAAAAGGCCATGTGTAACGGTTATAGTGCCACTATTATTCTTTTCTATAAAATCATAAAGAATATACGTGAATAATACCTTTTTTAAGGAACTGAAGTGACAAACGAACTCTTGGTTCATCTGATGGTAATTGGCTACTGGAAGCAATGGACAACTGTAGCTAGCTTCATACAAAAGAGCTACAGTTACGTTGTCACCTCTAAGGAGTAAGATGGAATGCCTTACAGTTCGTTATTTTATTGGCTCTCTACGCATCAGACTGAAACACAGCGGTGCAGGCACTGTTATTTGGCGACAGAAATATGTAAGTAGTTGGTAGAAAAGGATTTACCAACATGTATATGTTGGTAAATCCTTTTAATAGGCAGAATATAAACATTAAAAAATAAACGCTATCTACGTTGTTTTCTTATTTTATCGATAAGTATTTCCATGAGACAACATCCCTAGACCTTATCAAATCGACATACGTACGCAGAAACGCGAAGGCTCCGTTTCACGGTTCACAGTTCACGTTTATTTCTGCTGCCTTCTTGCCTTGTCTTGATTGCTGTTTAAATTACACTTTTGTTTGAAAGCCACATGCAAATACAGATTGAACGCGAGAAAATAAATGATATTTGAGTCAGAGATTAGGTAATAGGAGAACATTTCACCGACTAGTAAGCCAGTATAATTGAAAGCTGTGAGGTATTCCACCTTGATACTCAGAGGTGACGTCACATCAGCAGCCTCATTTGATTGTAGTTGTCCCCAGGTGTCACTAGTCTGTAGTAGCTTCATAACATCAGGACTGTAAGTTCACTTGTATTTTTTATAAGATAATAGTGACAAACGAGCACACTGCCCACCTGATGGGAAGTGGTTGTTGTAACTCATAGACATCTACATCTATCCTCGATTACGAATAAAAATGCAGATGCGTTGTCACTCTTGAGGACTAAGTGTGAATGACTTGTTTCGAATGAAATGGGACTTGCCTTTTTACTTTAAAAAGTTGAAGTACATTTGTTGTTTAGAGTTTACAACTGAATTTAGGTATTTCTAGAGAACGCATTTGTAGAAAACTTTCTGCTTTATATCAGTAACCAAATCTTTCTGTCAATCTTGGCGTGCTGATGAAATGAGCACCTAGAGAAAAAGTAGTCACAAATTTGCTACACCTCATAATATCTTATGATATATCACCATCATTTCAAATAGTGTCAAGCACCATTTTAGAGAAATTAGGTTTTTTTGTGATAAAAATTTCATGCCATGTGTTTTTGGTTAATACCACCGCCATTTGTGTATAACATAAAGCATATATTTTATGTGGTGTCAGACAATATTGCAACATATATTACCCATCACCCCTTAAATCCAAACGGCGTGTACACAAGTGTTATATAAATATTAACACAGTCATAAACTTAGTCACGTACTTATGTATCATTACAGCATCACGTTAAGATCCGTTTGGTTCCCCTGGTTCAATGTTAGTTAAGTTTTAAACCGACTTCAAAAAAGGAGGAGGTTCTCAATTCCATTTTATTTTTTGTGTGTGTTACCTCAGAACTTTTTTCAAGGTGAACTAATTTTGGTAATTTGTTTTTATATGAGAGCTGGTGCTTCTCATGGGGTTCCATAAAAATTTGATCATGATCTGAGCAAGTAGTTTTTGTGTTATGCTTAATAATGTACATTTAATTGACTTCAACTACATTGAATGTGTTCTCATTTTATTAATATCGAAGTAAATTGTACAACATTTTGCAAATCTAGTAGAACGTAGGTCTGCAAGCGCCTAAAAATCAAGAATCCAACGTTTTGTCGCATGAAATCGTATCTAACACTCATATTGAACATATAATTTATATAAAAGGCACATTGACAGAAAGATAAATAACTGTTGAACTTATTATTAACTTCCCAGTGGGAAGTTATTGTTATGGGTCCGATTTTGCAAATTGGGAATTTTAACATGTCTCCACGTTTCAAGGTCTTTAGAGTCGAATAGTATGGTTTTTAAGAGGATGTCCGTGTGTGCACATATACGTATATATGTATGTATGTATGTATGTATGTTCGTATTCAATTTTCGCCTCGTATATCTCGAGAACAAAAAGTGATATTGAGATGGGACCAGTTTGATTTAACGCATAATTGTGTAACTTAGACCTCATTAAATTTTGAGCAAAATCGGTGAAGCCATTTTGTGCCGAAAGTAAAATTGTATAAAATATTAAAACATATGATATTTTTTTATTGTTTCCACTGGGAAGTTAGTCGTGTGGACCCTTCGGGTCGCACCTAGACCGCTTTTTAATTTTACTACTTGTTTATTCGTTAATTTGTATCAAGACTTTCCTAACCAATCGGTATTATAGATACGCATGTGGCGAGGGGGCTTTTAATCATGGATGCCAAAGTAATACTTCTACAACAATGCGGTTAGACTTATTTTCTTACTTTTACTAAGAGCCCGTGTAGGAAAATACCGCTTTCATACATATTCTAACACCAAGCGACACTGAGCGCACTGTATATAGATAACCAATGCTATTACACCCGTTAAGCATTCTATCTTAGTCCTCAGAGATAAAAACGCATCCCTAGCCTTGCGTGTGTGCAGTGTATGTACAACCTATTTGCAACCAACGTGGTTGCAGAAACTTACCCTTAGGTGGACTATAAGTTCATGCATCACAGGTACGGTGCCATCAATCCATCTCACTCCTGAACATAAACCTCCCATATTGATTGTCTCTTAGGAGTGATCTTCATAAAGTTTCCACGCTTGTCATATAGGTTGGTAACCGAGTTTATTTTTACTTTTAATTGTTATCAGCAAGATGCTGATGCCCGACTCCTCTTTCATTTGCCTAATGTCGCCTCTTATGTAACAAAGGACGATATAGGGTTGTGTACATTTTTACACCGCCACTATATGGCACATTTATTATTTACGTATGTTTTATTTATTTTAATGTAGCTGTTTTTGTTACTCTAGAAATTTATGTTACCGCCAAACTCAGACCAACAAAGAAAGTGCGCGTGGTAGAGCCACGCGCACTTTCTTTGTTGGTATATCGTACTAATGGGTCGGCTCGAAAGGGGAAGGACCACGCTCTCACAGAATACCAGCTTAAAATAGCAGCTTAATACTACTGTGTTTCATATGGTGAGTGTAGAGATCCGTAGATCATTTTTAACTGGAAACGAGGCATTCTATCTTAGTCATCATGGGTGATAACGCATCTGCGTTTTGAATCTTAATCGAAGATAAATGTAGATGTCTATGGGCCACAGCATCCACTTACCATCAGGTGGACTGTGTCACCCTTATTCTATAAGAAGATAAAGATAGTATTAAGTACTAGAATTAGGCGTTACTTTTCGGAAATCAAATTCAAATTAAATCCTGGTAGAGTTAGATTTAAATTTTAAACTTCAAGATTTAAATTCTGGTATAGTGGTGTTGGGTAGTGGTGCTGAGATTAGTGGAAATAGATATAGTGCATGCATTTGAGGGAGGGCTGGAGATGCTCTGCAAACTAGGTAAGATACATGATTTTATTTTATTGGGTGAACCTCAGCTAATTAATTTTTAAATTATTAATTTATATTTTAATTATAATAAATTAAGTACGTAAATTTCCAGCGAAGCAAAAACAATTCTCAACTTATTGTAAGAACACGCACACGCACACAGCATACGCCTAAAATAATATTTGCAACCACAAACCGCAACAGCATTGTTGTTTCTTTCTTTGTTAATTTTAGCTACGAACATAAAGAAAGTTAGAAGGCGCTAACGATTCGTATTCAATTTCGTTTTATATTTTAACTACAATCCTCCTATAATATTTTGTATAAAATGTAATACAATAGAATACGATATCTCTATTTCATCTATGGCAATAAGGACATAGCAATGTATACATTAACCCGAATTATATTTAAAAAAAAAACATAAACATAACTTTATTTAAGAAACTTTTTTGGTGCTTTGATGTATCGTCGATACGCTACTATATTTTTATCTAAATAAATAAAATAAATTAATAAAATTAGCTTGTTGTGTCGTTAAACTAGGCCTTTAGCATCTCAGACCATAGTCTTGCCTAAAATCCAGTCTTGAAGTGCTTATAAAATGTATTATCTAACTTTATTTAGAATTTAATACAGTTCGGGGTATTTTTATTAAAAATATGCCGTTGGAGTTCAAAAGCAGAAACGTATACAACGAAAATATAAAGCCGTGTTATCACGTTTAGACTGAATTATGTAAAACATATTCTGTGCAAATATATATCAGGATTTTTAATTAAACCTTTCTTTGTGCCTTCTTTCACGTAATGGCTCCGTATAAATTTGGACATAATGTAAAAACGCGTGATAAGCTCCTCATAATGTGATATACAAACCGTCACGTTCTGTCTATACTGGTAACAGCTACGTGTGCTTTTTTGTAGAATATGATATTAAATGAGCAAACCGTCCACCTGATGGTTAGTGATTGCTGTGGCACATAGACTACATTTATTCTCAGTTATGAATTAAACGTATGTGCGTACGAATGCTGCGTTTTCAGTAAAAAGAATCTCCGGTTCTCTTAATTCATCATACGAAACACAGCAGCATTATGCTGCCATTTTACGCTGGTATTATGAGAGCATAGTCCCTCCTAGCCATCATATTATAGCTGCAGCATGACTTTACTACATACAATGTATTAAGCTTGTTGTAGACAGTTTATAAACCCGTGTGATTAAAGTTGTCACATTTTTATGACTGCCGTCCCCTCTTGAGTAGGGAGAGCGATTGGGGTGAGTGAAATTGCGAAGTTAATTACATGTGTCGAATGTGGTCCAATATGTTCTCATCGGCCAATTAGATAAAGTTGCACTTTCTTTAAAAAGTGCGTTTTCTAAATAAGGACTAAGAGATCGTGTGATTGAAGGACTTGGTTATTTGTAATGCGGGTTTATGGTTCACGATTCCGAGGCAAAGCCAAGATATATTTATGTAATCATAAATTGGTGGTTTTGTGTCTGTATGTATTTAATTGTGGGCATAACAGTGGGTTTTCCGAGTGGCATTCTTGTGCTGGTGAGCAAAGTGTAGGGCGGTCCCCATGATGAAGTGATGGCCAGGCAAGAGATGCAGGAAGTTGATGAAGGCAAATGGCTCAGGAGCGTATTTTATGGCATTCCTTGGGCGAGGCCTATGTTTAACAGCGGACTTGTGATGGGCTGTAATGATGAGGATGATGAAGTCTTACATGTAGATCAAGGATAGAGGTAAGTTTGGACAAGTGAATGCCGCTATGTTAGCGCGGAAATTGCAATGTCTAATAATTCTGATGTACGAACTGCTGAAGTACGTTAAAAGTCAAATGCTGAAGGTAGTACGTATAAAATGGCACATTTAAACAAAGTACAATATAAATAGTACAAGGTCATTTGCAGCCGCTTAGTGTAGGACTCCTCCTCTTGATCTTATTCAATTTCCCATACGAAGACATGTGAAGTTCGCCAACACGCATGGGGGCAGCGCGGCGGACACTTCCTTGCCCTAAAACCCTTTCAGAAATGAGGGGAGGCCTGTGCCTAGCTGTGGGACTTATATAGGCTGTAACTTTACCATGTAAAAAGGTCTTAAGCGACGTTGGATCTATAAGCACCACCTTTTATTTTTTTTTTGTTTAATCTGGCATTGGAAATAGGTAAGAGAGTTAGACCATTACAGATTGACTATCCCACAGAAATGCCCTACATAGCCACCCTGTACGTCGCAGAGCCACACTACAGCTATATTATGGTTGTAACACGAATGAGTTAGTTCTACTCGGGAAGGATCACGTTCTCACAGAACGCCAGCGTAAAGCAGAAGCTTAATGCAGCTATGTTTTGTATGGTGAGTGTGAAAAACCGGAGGTCTTTTTGTTAGATTCCTAAAAGGTGGCAACGCACCTGTATTTTGATTCTTAACGAAAATACAGAATTAGATAGAAAGAGATATAGATGTCTATGGGCCACAGAATACATTTACCATCAGGTGAACTGTGTACTCGTTTGTCACTCCTTATCCTTTAAAGAAAGGGTTTGTAAGTAGTGTTTACCCATTATCGAGATAGGTAACACTTTAAAAGTAGCCGTACCCTCTAAATGAAAGCGCGTTTCGTTGAAAACCTACTTCAATTAAATTTCACACTTAGAACTTTAACTTTACTTAACTTTATCTCATTCACTTATTACTTTACTTTACTTTATTCATTAACTCTATCTCATTATTTCTAAAAGCCCACTTTTGAATTATTGTACGTGAGATGCGACCGCGTTTAATTTCAACGTATTATTTTAGCACACTGCAGCCTCTTGAGCTCTCCTCTCGTTGTTATTGCGTCGCCGTGTTTAACAATACTCTACGAATTGCTGCATACTTAACTATAGTCATATTTAATCGCTCAATGTTTGAATTATATCGTCAAGTTTAATAAGAGCGAACGAATTAGTAAGTTGAAGTATCAATGGCCATTTACAGTTCGAAAAATCCGACGGTCGATGAGAAAGAGACGTTAAGATAAAAAGGCTCTAGTGGCAACCTCGTATTGGTAAGCGAAGCTTAAGGATCCTACTACGATTTAGACGATGACATTAGCGTCCTGGTAAGATACATAGAAAGTTTATAGATGCGGTTTGCTCAGTACCGCTTCTTTGTGGCATTCCAGTGTTCAGCAGTGAACTTGTGAATGGATGTAATAATGATGATGAAGAAGATATATAAATAATAAAGGCTTTTTTGTTTCCTAATTTTAACATTGTAATTTGCTTAAATGTCTCTTGGCATAGGCTTCATCTAGCCGTTTCTATTACACTCTGTCCAATGTGGCCAATGATGATGACTATGTGGTAAATTAAAGTATTTCATTTGAAAAGGGCTCCCTTAAAAAAATATCTTAAAACAGTTATTCAACTAACGTTAATAAATGACAGTTACCAAAACATTATTCATACGTTGTGACTGATGTCACATCTAGCCAGTTTTCTTGCTCAAGGTCTGTGTTTGCTCAGTTGGTGTTATTAATTTATTAAATATCTTAATTATTCAAGACTACTTACTTTTTATTTTATATTAGAGATCCACTCCGGCTTCGCGCGAGTAATATCTGGATTCTATAACAGCGCAGCTATCTGATAAACGGTATGGCAATACGTAAAATACGAACAAACATAGAAATAAACATAGGTAGAGCCATGCTGCAGTTATATCAGTAGTATAGTTGTAGCACGAATGGATCGGCTCGACCGGGGAAGGACCACGCTCTCACAGAATAGCAGCGTAAAATAGTAACTTGATGCTGCTGTGATTCGTATGGTGAGTGTAGAGAACCGGAGACCCTTTTTACTGGAAACGAGGCATACCATCTCGCGGTCCTCACGGGTGAAAATGCGTCTGCATTTTGATTCGTAATCAAGGATAGATGTAGATACCTATGGGCCACAGTAACCACTTACCATTAGGTGGAGTGTGTGATCGTTTGTCACCCTATTCTATAAAAAAAAAAAAACAAATATTAATTTTTATATATTAGATAAATATTCAACACAGATACTGTACGATCAATATAAGTACATCTCAGTAAGTGCATTAATTTTAATTCTTAATGAGAAATAAAGTTCTTACTCGTATAATATAAATCAAGCGCAAGAAATTTTCTTGACAATGGTAATCATAATAGCACCAGTCTGTTACTTTAGTAATTATACAACTAAATTACTTGACGAACTTAGAGGTGAGCTGAGGTGCTAGAATACAGGAAACCTTAGTTTTACTACCTATACCTATACCTTAGTCATCTTCCACAACTATATAAGTTAATAGTTGTTTAAATCATTCTTATAACAACGTCTTTAATATTAACAGACAATCAACCACGCCATTTAATTTATAATCGATTTAGAAAAAGCAAGCAAGTCAATGAGCAAAGAAACGATTTCAATAATTCTTCTTTAATTAAATATATTATACTTTATAGGTGATCCCACATAAATTTGGAGAAAAATTTCCATCCCTAAGGGCGAAAAAATAGGTGTTGAAAAAATAAATTTAACTGTTATAAGGACATTTTAATTATAACCTTGAGCTTGTGAAATATTTTAACTAAGTAATTAAACATTTAATCGAAATAGAAGCCGACTTTAAATAATAAAAAAGAATAAAATAATTTTCGCAAAACGACTTCTGAAATGGGCGCTTCAATTATTCTAAACACTACGATATTATTTATCTACATTTTAATTCTTAATCGAGGATATATGTAGATATGGATATGGGTCACTGCACCCACTTATCACCATCAGATGAACTGAGTGCTTGTTCGTCACGCTTATTCAATAAAAAAGCTACTCGGACCATATTTAGCCAAAAATATGGCTTGCCATCGTTTACACCAGGGATGGCGGACCAATTGCACACGACACAATATTTTGGGCACGCCACCGATCACAAAGTTCACTATGAAGTATCATATTAATTTCAGTTATGTATTTTGCAATATATAATAATAAATGTCTTAACTCAAAACTCTTAATTTATTTTTGTAGTAAATAAAGAGTTTTGAGTCGACATTATTTAGTACTATTATTTTACCAATACTAACGAAGTTCAAATTATTTTACGGCACGTATATTATCTAATTAAACAAAAATGGCACGTTGATACATAAAGGTTCGCCACTCCTGGTCTACACAATCATAAATCCAATATTCCATTACTCGCCTCTTACTAGACAAGTATAAAGTTAGCATGTTTTTTTTTTTGTTATAATACCTAGATCATCATGGGACAGAAGTACCAGACCAACGTGGGACAACTCTACTTATACTTATACTTGAATTTGTTGGCAGTAATTTGTAATGAAATTTTACGAGTAATTACAGCAACAACCGCAGTAAAGTAATTCTAACTTTTAATGGCGTAATCAATAGCGGTGGATCATAATTAACGGAACATACCCTTTATTGCTTATTGCTGCTAAGTTATTTATTAAATGGTCAATAAAATGAAAGCAATTAACATAAATTATTAAAGTTTAGTAGGAACAGATTTTAATTTAATTATTGGTTGTATCACTAATGCGTTGGCTCGAACGGGACAGGACCACGCTCTCACAAAATACCAGCGTGAAGTAAAATGGCAACATAAACATAAACGGAAACCTTTTTTACTGAAAACAAGGCATTCCATCTTAGTCTTCAGGGGCGAAAACGCATCTGCATTTTGATTCTTAAGGATAAATGTAAATGGCTATGGGAGGCAACATCCACTTACCATCAGGTGGACGGTGTGCTTGTTTATTACACTTATACTATTAAAAAAAACATTTGTGCAGTTCACACGCGGTAGAAGTGAAATCTTCAGAAAAGGAAAGACTGTATATTGTATTCTATCTCATTCTCTCACAGGCTAAATCATTTAGATGTATATGTTTGTCTCCTTTTAGTGTAGCTTTTTGATTTCATCGAGTTTCAAATGACATTTCGAAAGTTTTCATATCAAAAATTCGTTACACCAACATTTGACAACCATAACATTAATTATAGTAATGAAAACTTGATAAGCGTCATCGCTATTATATTTGCAAACAAAAATGCATTGACCCAACAACACTAAACAGTATGAAGAAAAAAAACTGATAAAAATAAGATTATTTTAAAACAACGATAGTAATTTTAGTAGAAGTAATATTTAAAGTAATGATTAAATTATCAACTAAAATAAATTAAAATTTAGGTTATGAAAAAACTAAAATTGTCAAACAAAAATTTAATTAAAGTTACAATAAATAATGTGTAGCGCATATATTTTCCACTGCTAGGCACGCGTATATTTCTCTACACATGTTCTACCCTTCTTGTTTTCACTTTATTCAGATTTTTATTATTTTATAAAACTTACAACTAAAACATCAAGATACATAAGTCAATCAGGAACAGGTTTTCACACACAGAATCAAAACAGTAAAATATATTAAAGGTTAATGTAAAATAATAATAAATAAATATACGCATACTGTAGAGATCTACTTATATTTGTGTGCAAAAATGCGGAATTGGAGGGAGTTATATTTTAATTAGTGTAATTGAGGAATGTATGCTAGTGTGCAATTGAAGTTTTTACGTAGTGTAAGAATGGTGCAGCTGAGTTAAGACACGGTAGTGTCGACTCGACTAAAGAAGGTCGACGCTCACAGAGATACAACATCTTTTTACAGGAAACGGGACATTCCATGTTATACCTCAGGGTTTAAAATGCATCTGTATTTTGATTCTTACTAGAGGATACATCATATAAATGTCTACATCAAAATCCACATACCACCAGGTAGAATGTGTGCTTATTTGTCACCATTATTCTACAAAAAACGAACAAAAATGTTTAAGTGTCGCAAAATAGTCAAATGACAACAAAATTCGTAATTTTATTTACAGCTAGGTATTTGATAAAATAACTACTTTAATAATAAGAACAGGAATGTCTTCCATCGTGAAAGAATCCACCATTCACATCCAACACTATGCGATTTTCTAGTTTTCTTCCTCGTATTTCTTCTTTGTGGAATTTTACCACTGGCGTTTTTTGGACGGAAACTTCATCGTGAGAACCTTACTTTTCCAAAGGTCGGCAAAGAACCTACGATTCTCCATTGCAGTTGTTGATGGGCGGCGGTAGTTACTTACCATCAGGTGACCCGTATGCTCATTTGACCCCCCGTCCACAACAAAGAACAAAAAGAAGGTAATGTAGACAGTGGAAAATATACCTTGGAAATTTGATAACTTTGGTAATGATATGAACTTAATGTGGAAAGGCTTAGGGGCCGGTGAAATCAGGTAATTTAATAAAAGCTCTTGGGACCGTTTTATATGCATTAGGTATCTAAAGTTTTAAATGAGACCGCTTTTGAGAGGTTGCTGTGTGAAAATACCGAGATATGAAATCAGACTAGAATATAGGTTTTCTTCTACCACTTGTTTAATGTGCGGTTTGTTGTTCAGTGCTGCTAGTTTTAATCGCGCGCGTATTAAGTGATTGTATGGCTATAAGTCGTTTTTGATCTGGCTGTTTGTGTAGATATTGTATGTGTTAAAAATCTTTACGACAGTTATGCTAATCGTTTTACCGTACCGTTAAAGTTTGTAGATAGTCAACTCACTGTCATTTAATAAAATTATCTAAACTAATATTATAAAGAGATATATAGATTTTTCGTTTGTAATGGATAAACTTCTTTCACCAATAGAAAGCTACATTATCAGTGAGTAACATAAGCCATTTTTTTAATTGGGATCTTTAACGTCACTCCAGTATTGTAACCAAAGTTCTCGAAAATAGCCTTTAAAATTCGTAACTTTGCATCCGCTTTGTAAACCATGTGTGAAATAAAAAAATAACTAGGCATTTAAGGAGCTTATTTATCTACAAAAGAATTTGTGTTCTAAAATTTAATTACTGCACTGGTAAAATCGAAAGATGATATGTATTAAGCTTTATTCAGATAAATAATTTCAAATTCAAGATTGTTTGTATAGATATAAATTCTTATTTAAACTATTCGAGTCGTACTTTTCGTATAGAAGGAAGAAGAACTCGCCCTTTCGCAGACTTCGACTTGGCGAATATTGCGTCGGCACTTAGGCCATGGATACATGCCACTGTAAGAAACCGAGGTGGGTATATGGACGATGTCATATACCACACTTAATGGCACATGTGAGCCTTTCAAATAAAAAAAAATGTTAGTACCTCACACACAGCATTTTTATTTCGTTTCAACATCTACCCACCCTTATTGAAAAAACTTCCTTATTTATGCATATGAGTCGAATCGTATATTTATAAAGTGAGAATACACAACTTCTTATTACACCTCAGAATAAGGTTGGAATTTTTGATGGTATATTCGTGTAGTGCAAACTTGAATGACACACTTTTGTTAATGAAAATGACGAGCGAGGGCCGTCCAATAAAACAGAAGTACTGTAAAGTTCTCGGCTTCAATGCGTTGAGACTTGGATTCGTATTATTTTTTTTTTGGGAATTATACATACTATAATAACGTTCCATTTTGTGGATCACGTGGATCTTATGATATGTAGGTATTTAATTAATTTTCACTTTTTTCGACATCTTCATTGCAGCTCTTCACAAGTTTAAGGCATAATATCTTAATCCTCGGGGGTGACCACGCATCTTCAATTTGATTACACTTACCATCAGATAGACTGTGTGCTCATTTGTCACTCATATTTTATAAGAAAAACTAATTAATTTTATTTCATTTAACTTGTCCGTTGCTGAATGAATGCCAAAGCACGGTCCTCACGTCACTTGCATCCATCAACTACCTGCATCTCTTGTCAAATCATCACTCGAATACTAGATGTAGTAGGGCCGGTACCAAACTGTTACAACATAACTCTTTATCCCAATCGGCTGATCATTTATTAAACGGCGTAATACGTCACTCCATTTCTATCCCTGCTTGTTCCCGCTAACCCGTTAGTGTATTGCCGTATTGAATACTTGGACTAAATTTAAACTAGTATGCCACAGTATTTATAGATTATTCATATATATATATATATATATATATATATATATATATATATATATATATATATATATATATATTATATATTTCTTGTAACTTGTTGAATGTGTCGAAAAAGGCACGTATGGCAATTCACAATGCTGTGTTGGTCCCTACTTTAACGTATGGTAGTGAAAGTTGGGTGTGGCAGAAGAAGCACGAGAGTAGAATAAACGCAGTAGAAATGCGGTCGTTAAGGAATATGTTAGGGCTGAATCTGAATGACAGGGTAAGAAATTGTGTAATAAGAGAAGAGTGTGGTTTGCAAGATGATGTTGTGACCAGGATTAAGAAAGGAATGCTTCGGTGGTTTGGTCATGTGGAAAGAATGAACGAGGAAAGAGTGACAAAGAAAATTTATGTTGCAGAAGTGAATGGCAGAGTCGGAAAATGACGTCCTAGGCGAAAATTTGTTGACCAAATTGGCGATTTATTGGAAACGGGCCAAACTAGGAGTACCCTTAACCGACGAGCATGTATGCGTAGGTGTATGGATGTGAAGGAGGCGAGAGAGGTGTGTCAGGATCGTGCCAAATGGAAGTCTGTAGTCTCTGCCTACCCCTCTGGGTGACAGGCGTGAGTGTTTATGTATATGTATTATGTATTTCTTGTAAATAGAAAGGTGCTGCTGCCCATCATCTGCTAGTTTGTTTCTATAGCATCTTACAACATCCACGGAATGATATAAGTTAGTGGATATTTTCACACCACCATGATACGGCTTACGTTCATTATAGTTGCCGACACGAGTCGTGAGCACAGATAAACTGTGGTGGGAGGTAGGTACACTGTCGGGCAAAATTATTGGGTACCTTTACTATTTCAATTCGTAATTGAATATTTTCGAATAATTAAAAACAATAAATAACAAAAACAATTAATAACAAGGAATACGTAAACAATAATTAACAACGAGTTAACGAAAATAAACTAATTAAAAAGTTATCACTAAAGTTATCGCTCTGAAGTGTACGGAAGCCGAATGATACGTTCGAAACCAATAGATGACGAGAATGGACTGATGAACCAATCACGTTGAAAGTCAGCGTGGTCAACGTCGTATCGACCGATAAAAAGTGTGCTCACGACTTATGTCGGCAATTATACTATGGTTAACCGTGTGTTGGTGATTTAAGAATATCCACTACCCCCAATTTATTGAACCTGCTTGTGCATGTCACATAAAAATATTTCGAAACAACATAAACAACCAGTGCTGTAAAACTCTCGATACGTCAATAAGCTAACGCGTCGAAATCTGTAAAATTTGTTTAATTCGCCTTTAATTGCAGGAAGAGGTTTTAACCAAAAGTATGATACTTATGTTATATGTAAATATTGGCTTGTATATGCATTGTACACTATATAAAGCAAATTTTTTTTAGTAAGGGCTATTACACTATTAAAGAGTATATGATTTATAATAACCCCCTGGAATGAGATGATCGCTACCATGATGTTCCTAAATGTTTTCATACATAATTGTTTAAATGGTATATTGTTAATTATTTTTAAATAAGTCCCGCTTAATGTTTTGTTGGTTCTTAGGACAGAGCTTTTTTCCCGAACCATAGGTAAAGCTTAAATAACTTTTAATAAGTGTACTAGTTATCTACGATTATATAAAATAAAAATTATTATATTCTATACATGAATTCTGTAAATAAATATAAAGGCGGAGAAAATACGGAGATACGATAAGAAAGCAGGCCAAGATGAATATTAACAGTTTCACACTCCGATTTTCAGACACAATAGTAAGACAATAGCAATGACCTATATATAGTGTACGGGACGTTGAAAGGGTTAAATTATGTATGTTCTTCATGCACACGATTAAGACAAAATTCCTTACGATATTTTAAGCCTCTCCGAAAGGATATTTAAAAATCACATTAAAGCATTGAAGTAATATGTACTTCCGTACTAGAACAGCTATTACAAACAAAAAAGTGCGCTATTCTTGTCTGCGCATGCTCAGGGGAAAGTGGAGTGGCGCATGCGCTGGTTTCGATGATATTGGTGCTGTTTGTCTCCGCGGCTCTTACATTTAACGCCGTTCAACGGCGTTGAAATTGAAACGACGTTGACCGTCCAAGTGTAGCCACTCACTTTATCGCGTAAAATTTAAGGCAATAATGTAACGTTTATGGGCACTGACGTTTCTCGTTAGTGTAGCCGCAGCATTATAGCTTCATCGGACTCAGGGCCCTTGACGCAGATCTAGGACCCGTACCCAGGTATTGGTATTTCATCATGGATTTTATTATGTAGGTAGAATAATATAATAATAATAATAATAGCCATTTCATTCCCAATTTTCATACAGCAGTCGATATTAGTTAAAACCAATTACAATATTATTATGAGTCATGCAATTTTTTTTAATTAAAAGACATGATAATGCCAGTGTCAATTTTAAATAAAAAGTTTAAACCAAAATTAATTTTTGATTATTTATAAATAATGTTAGGGTAAATAATCAATTTATATTTATATTTTTAATTCATTGTCAACTTATTTTGATTTTTGTCACAAAATATATAGTTAAAAATAATAAAATTGAAGTTAATAATAATCTACTGAATTTGGCTATACACATAAAATAGTATCATAATTTATTATATTGTAATAGTGGAGATGAACGGTCCACTATTAACAGACTCCGAGTGGTTTCAAAGTGGAGAAATGAAACGACTGTTTATCCTCGCCTTCCGCGTTATGGTAGCAGCAGAGTATATATTATTTATTTCCGTTTAGGGTTGATTAGTCTGGCTGCTACAATATTATTTTTAATTAATTATGGGATACCCATTTCCGGGTGAAGGCCTCCTCCATCCTTTTCCATGAGGTTCTGTCTGCCGCTAGCCTCGTCCACGTTGCTCCTGCCACCTCTACAATGTAGTCGTACCAGCGTGCCCGCGGTCGGCCGCGCGAGCGCGTCGCATCACGCGGGTACCAATGTAGCACCCGTTCAGTCCATCCCCATCACTGACTCTTGCCACGTGTCCTGCCCATCTCCACTTCAGTTGACACGCTAATTTGACTTCGTCTATGATATTTGTTATTTTTCGTATATCACTGTTTCTATGTCGATGTCTTAGTTTAACGTTAAGCATGCTGCGTTCCGTTGCTCGTTGGAAAACTTAGACATTATTTTCCTTGTGAGAGCCCAGTTTTAACATCCATATAATGAAGTGGGGAGTACAGTAGTATCCAACGCTTTCTTTTTTAATTTAATTAGTATTTTTGCCTTTAAAATATGTTTTAGTGACCAATATTTGCTCCATGCTAATTTAATTTTTCTATTAACTTCCGTCACTGTTAAGTTGTGAAATGAAATATTTTGCCCAAGATAAATATATTCATTAACATATCTAATTTGTTGGTTTTGAACGTGTACAGGCATTTTTGTGCTATTTGTCAAATGTACAAGTTTTATCTGGATTCATTTGTAGGCCACATTTTCTGCTTTCTATGTCTAAAGACTGAACCATATATAAATAAGGTCTTCGTGATTTTCGCTTAATAGGATAATGTTGTCTGCAAAACGTAGATGACTCAAAATTTCTCCGTTAATATTAATGCCTCGTTTACCCCAATCAAGTTTTGAGAAAATGTACTCTAATAAACAAGTAAATAGAATATGTGAGATCGGGTCCCGCTATCTCACCCCTCTGTCGATTTTAAATGGCTGTCCTGGTCTCTCCATTCTTATTGTTGCTGTAGTTTGACTATACATTTCTTTCAGTATTCTTATATATTGGTTATATATTCCATGAGATTTCAACGCCAACCAAAGTAAGTCGTGTTAAATAGAGTCGAAAGCTTTTGAATAATCAATAAATGCGATGTAAAGAGTTTTGTTATATTCTTCATATCTTTCCATTATCTGAGTCAAAACAAAGATGTGATCCATTGTAGATAATTTGGGACGAAAACCAACTTGTTCTCTCGGTTGCATGTAGTCTAATTTGGGTTTGATTCTGTTAAGTAATAAACTTGTGAAATCTTTATAAATTGTATGCAATAGGGATATAGGTCTATAGTTGTTGATATTTAATCGATCACCTTTCTTGTACAATAATATGATAGTAGAGTTTGCCCAATCTTCTGGTATTTGACTGAGGTTGAGTATTTCATCATTTGAAATACTATCTTTTCCTAAACTTTTTGCACTTTTAAGTTTTTTATGGCATGACTTATCTCGCACGGTAGTAGTGGCGGAATACGATCGTTTATGTTCAGAATACAACTATTATTTATTAATTCATTCGTTATGTTATTGTTCACGTTATGACTTTTGTATAAGTTTTTATAAAAATCAGTAGCTATTTTTAAAAGGTGTTCTCTATTTGTAGTTTTTCCATTATCATTTGTTTTAGTGAGGAAATCCACTCTTTGGATAAAGTGAGTCGTTTTTGTGCATTTTTCGTAGAGCTTTTATGTAATAACTCTTTTTCTAGTACTTTTAGGTGGTATTATAATTTTTTTATTAATATTTTTTTTATTTTGAGGTAGAGTTTGGACTGTATATTTTTTTCTTCTTTAGTCTTTTTTTCTTTATTTTTAAGTTTCGCTCTTTCTTTAATAAGTTCTTTTATATCTGGACAAAATTGGAATTTTTCTTTACGTATTTTTGGCAACTTTTTTATACGTTTTTCTATTATATCAGTCAGATTTTTGTAGTTTTCTTGCAAGTTTTTTTCCCTTTAGTATTAGTTAATAACTCTGTAAATATCCCTTTGAGGAATTCATTTTCACTTGGTGTTAACTGTCTTTTTGGAGCACAAAATTTTTTGCTGTTCTTTTTTACTTTAGTTTTAATGTTGACGCATCCACGTACAAGTCTATGGTCTGATGGATGGGTTGTATTTACTATTTCCAGGTTTGTCATTTCTTTTATATCTTTTGTAAGAATGAAGTCAATTTCGTTACGCGTTCTACCATTGGGTGACACCCAAGTCCATCTATTCTTTAATTTTTTCTTGAAATATGTACTACTTATTTTAAATTGATTCTCTAAGTAAAACTGATTTAATAACTCACCCCGTTCGTTTCTGTCACCAAATCCCCATGGTCCCATACTACTTTTGTCTTCGGGCGTTGGTTGTCCAATATTGGCATTAAAATCACCCATTATCATTGTAGATGTTGATGAATTTTGTAGTGCTTTTAGTATCTCTGAGTAAAAGAGTTGTATTTCACTTTCTTTAGCCTTATGTGTAGGCGCGTAAACTTGGATTAAAGTTAAATTTTTTTGACCAAACTTCATATCTAGACGTGCGACTCTATCAGATATACTTGTGTAGATAAATATTTTTTCTCTCCATTTTCTTTTAATAACAAATGCCACTGCATTTATACCACTCTTTACTCCTGTGTGAACAAGTATATATTGTTCATATTCAAAAATTTTAGTCCCTTCTTTTTTTACTTCAGCTAAGCCTATAATGTCCCATTTTATATATCTAAGGGCGTGATCTAGTTCTTCTTGGCGACCGTCTCCAACTAGAGACCTTATATTAAATGTGGCGATATGTATCTTAATATTGTTTTCGCTTTCTATTTTGACTTAATGGATGAAGGGTTTTGGTCTACTGCTCCCACGGTGACCATCCGTATTGGGAGAGTGATTCTGAGTAGTGCATCGATTCATTGTTTTACTATGTTGTTTGGAGAGGGCCTGTACTTTTCATATATCTGTTGAGTGTTCATTCCGAGATTCTTTATTGTTATTTTTATAATAATATCATGTTATTTAGTTAGGCTCGATCTATGTTTCTTATTAATTCTTATATTTTCACTGTTTCTGGAATCTTTTTCTGGGTTTAGAGGAGCGATATGTAGATTGGTTGTTTGGTGTTTCGACGGTGGCGATAAAGAGAGTGGTCTTTTATTTGAGTTTACATCTTTTCTTTCCTTTATTATGAGTTTGTCATATTTTATGTAAGCCACGTTCCCTTTTTCAATTTCTTGTTGTAGTTGTGCTTTTAGATTTTTTCTAATTTTTAATACTCTTTCTGTATATTCTTCTGTGACGTAGATGTTCGATTCTTTAAGCTGTTTTTTATTTTGCAATATTTAAATTTTTTTTCTTCAATATTTGTATTTTATTTTATTAATAATAATTTTTTTATTTTAATAATATTGCATAATATTATATCATAATTACATTTAAGTTAATTTGAATATTATAAAAATTAATTATGTAAAATATAAAAACACACTAAATGTATGTTTAACAAAACTTATTAATATAAGATTTAATTTACAAATATATTTATTTAAATTAGAATCAGAGTCGTTCACAAAAATGCTAAGCATGCGATAACCAAAAATGGGCTACTTTTTCCGGTTTTCATGGCTTGGACGTGGAAATCTAAAAATCATAAAAAAATAATCAGAAAATTTCAAGCTCGGAAATTTAGCCTAGTTATAAATACTTTTCCTTGTTTTTATAAAAAAAGTGCATAACATAATCGTCTCCCACTTACCCTCAGACACGTCACATCTGAACAAAATTAATTTCATAATCTATATTCCATTACACAAGATGGCGTCTTAGGAATAATTGGTTGGTTATTAATCTAAAAAAAAAATTAATTATTTATCTTATTCACCGATGAGCAGTTATTTCTATGTGTTTGTGTGCGTCTGTGGTTTTATTTTTTTGAATTATTTGTGCAGTATCTAAATACACATCATGGCATATTTTATCAAGAGATTAACTATTGGACTTAATTATTGGATTGATTGAGTGACTTAACTTTTGGATTGACAGTATGTATACATAACATGTAACTACATTGTAAGTTCTTTAGGAGATAATTGTTAGTGACCCCACGGGAAATTACAAGTTCTTTGCGTAAGCTAACTTAATTTTGTGTTTTTGGAGATAAATCTCAGTGATGGACTTGGGTATGTCATGCTCGCTTAAAGGTCTCAGCTTGAAAACATTTGCATCTCCAAATTTTTAGTGATCTAATTTTAGCAAATTATAGAACACACTTCAGTTACTGATCGGTTTGAAATTGTTTTCCATTCCATGTATGCAACATTTAACAAAAACCCGTTGGTGTCCGTTAAGTGAGTTATCAGAATCAGTATATGAACTATGATACGTAATATTAACTTTAAATAACTTACAAAAAGAGAAGATACCTGTGGAAATCCTTTCGTCGTTTCTTCTGCCGCCAGAGAAACCTCATTTCTAAACGATAGTAGATTTATATTATATTTAAATTACTAAAAATATTCCAATAATACCACATTCTGAAGTCGGGGCTTTAATTCTTCTAAAAATATGTCTTACCACCGACTTCAGACTGTGAATTCATTTTATTCTTTTTTTTAAAGAATAAACAAACACCCAGTCCACCTGATGCTAAGTGAATACTGTGGCCCATGGACATTATATCCACATTTATCCTGATTAAAAATCAAAACGCGGATGCGTTTTCACCCCTGAGGACTAAACTTTTTCCTTTCCAGTAAAAAAGGGTCTCCGGATCTCTACACTCACCATAAGAAACACAACAACATTAAACTACTCGTACTATTTGACGCTGGTATTCTGCGAGAGCGAGGTCCTTCCCCGGTCAAGCCGAACCATTCGTGTTACAACCATAATATAGCTGCAGCGTGGCTCTAACACCTATAATATTCTTCTTAATTCTTTAAAGTCGGCTCTTAATGTTAATTGAATGTTAATTTTTATTTTTTATTTTAGAGTACTAAGTGTAGTAGTATTCTCCATCTTGATTGGGCTAAGGAATACTTCATTCTCAACGTCAGCTAAATAGTTACATTAAAACTTCATCACATATTTTGCCACTAAATGAGGTAGAATTTTTCCTGTAGGACCACACCTGAAGTAAGTTTAACTTATTTAATAGAAAAAGAATCATTAAAATCGGTTTAAAATTGACAAACATATCACTAGCATACATACAAAAACATACAGTCGATTTGTAAGCCTCTTGAAGTGGGCTAAAAAGTATCCGAATTAACAGAGCTGCCTCCAACTTGTTTGTATTTTAATGGAATTTCAAATGATAAAAGTTCGCACAAACGTCGTATAAATTTGGAAGTACTAATGAAAATGAATGGCGTGCTCCGTAACAAAACAATGCCATGTTCGTGCCCTATTATAAAGTAATTTAAAACAATATTTATTGCACTAAAAAGACTTGTAAGTAACATATTTTATCATACGGTCCTACTCGCTGCCGTAGAGTGATAAGAAGTGCGATTAGAAACATGGCTGCGTGTTCTCGCTGTATGGTCATATTAATCCTTTGAGTGAGAAAAGAACCTGCACTTTTATCTCCCGATACATATAGGGTCCCGATATAGTCACGGATACAGTTGCTAAAATACTTCCCAGCGCGTGGACAATATGGATTTTAGTCTCTATCGCCAATGACTATAGGCACCTCTCAGAAACTCATATTTGCGCTATTTACTCATTTCAGTCGCCTGCTCCACGTGACATCCCCGAAGAGGCTTTTTCAATCATAAGACTAATACCAAAATGCTGTAAAAGTTACAGATTTATACGTCTTACTGCTGGTCACAGGTCACATTCCATTTCTAATTGTTCCAGTAAATATTTTTTTAACTATTTATCTCTATAACCTTTATGGAGGTAATTAGGCAGAGCGATTAGCAGAGCAATTAGGCACTGCTCCAATGCGTGATGGTGGATTACACATAGGAAAATATGTTATTTATTAGATATGTATATACTTCCTTGTAATTAAACTATAAAAGTATATATTATCTAAATATAATCAGGTATAAACATTACTGAACTACTACTTAGCTCTTAGCTCTCGCACTCCACTCAAGTAATGAGAACCGAGCCGTGTAATATCCATTATCGTAACGACACTTTGCTCGTAGTTACTGGATTACTTAAGTTATTCTATGAACACTTGTATCCGTGGTAGAGGTCAAGTTTGTGGTCATTCACTAAGATTCACATTAAAACTAAAAGCCTACTTAATACCCCACAGAGTAGCAAAAGCTCTGCTTTTACATTTTTTTGAAAGGCAATGGCCAAGCCATTTACTTCGAGTGAAGTTGAGGACGCCACATTTCAAGCAGTAATTATAGTCCGTCGTGTACTAGTGACTTAGGATAGTTCAAAGAGTAGAATAGTATAGTATTTTTTTCAATATACATTAAAATAATAGTTATTGAAAGCGATGATGCCTTTACGAATGGTTCGGAACACTCTGTCCTGAGAAACACCAGCAGAAACCTAGCGATACATTTAACTCTCTTTACCCAATGTCATCTCGTGGCTGTTATGTTAGGTGACTACGGGAAACACAAAACATAATAACTCGGTTGCCACCCGCTTGCCTAGCGTGGCCACTAGGGTGAATTGTAAACTTTTGATAAGCTGATGGGTATAATGAATATTTTGTCAGGAACTATATTACATCTTTTTCTGGCAAGAAATTTGTTTGATAAATACCGATTTGAAGAGCAAGTGGTTCAAAATAATTGTGGGCTGCGTAGCCTTCTTTCATTTTAGCGAGTCTATGGACTACACAGTTGTCGTTTGTTATCATTTGGGATATAAGTTCCCTTTACATCGTTATAAAAAAGAAGAAATGTTGTTATTTATTATTTATTTCATTGTAATAACGCTTAGGTATATTCAAATTAAGACATAGAAAAATTTATATTATTATTGAAGTAGAATAGAATGCACACATATAATGAAGGGATACTTACAAATACAGATATGTATAGAAAGCGCTCAAGTTGGGACAACAATGAGGACATGAACGACTTAAGCAGTCTGTTGTTCAATTAAATTTCTGCATTCGTCCCCTGGTAACTTCGTTTTAATTAGAAGAAAGACTCAAAGGTACGTCTGAAGAGAATAACTTTTGCACTTAACTATACTCAATCGCAAATTGTTGTATTTGATTTATAACTGAATTTGTCACACATTTTATCTACTCTATATTTTAGTATATTTAGACAGAGTATATTTTTTTAACGTAATATTTTTTTAATTCAATTAAAGTATATCATTACGTAAAAAAATTATGAAAAATGTTGTGACTGCTGTCGTACGAGTAGCAATATTGGCAATTACAGTAAATTACGAGGATTTACTGCATAAAAATCTCTACTCGCGGTGAAATCTAGCAATATGGAAATTTTCTAGTAGCCGCCGAATGGTAGTTTTTCCATTCGTCTCAACGGAGACTAGCCATCTACATAGGAATGGATTATAGTGCACAAGGGCATTCTCTATTCCCTCACTCTAGTATAGTCTGATGGAACAACAACCCGATACGATCGGAGGGAGATTAGACGCGTATATCTCTCAACAGCTGCTTTATATGCTTTACGAAGGACGGGGGTGGAACACCGCCAATTTCCTAACTCCGGGCTGTTACTGAGAATTTATTTTCAGAAGAACTCATAAATTGATTTTTATGGCCTGAGCTTGGATTCAAACCTAAGATATCGTGATCAGCAGCTGCGCTTACAACCGCTAGACTAACGAGGCTGTCAATAGCATATACATTGATAAAATAAATAAATTATTAATTCAACGTAGTCTAGTAACTAGCATTACAAGCTTGTGTATATTCAAAGTATTACAAGTATAAATATTTTTATTCTTGTCAAAGTTATTAATTTTTTTTCTAATTTCTGTATATGCATTACATTTCCATAAATATTACGAAGCTAAAATTTGTATATTTACTTCATTAAACTTTTCTCTGAGGGTAGGAGGAGCAACAGCAACAACAAACTGCGGTTGCCAACCTGTTTCAACATTGGTGAGACTTCAAATCATTCTTACAGCCAAATTTATGAAAGACATTATAATATGATTGAGGACTATTGCGTTGGGACAATCTGTGGGGATGCGTGTTTCAATTGCGGAGGATTTATGATGATTTATAATGATGTTAACGATGATGACGATTATAACCCATATACGCACAGTTTAATAACGAAAAAATAATTTAAGCTTCTTACCGACGATGGTCATCGAAATGTAAATTACTTCTACAGTTCCGGAATAATTCTGTCTGAAGCAGTCTCCCTGCGGAATAAAGAAATATGATCTAATTTAAATTTCAAAACAGGACATATGTGCTCTCATATTAATTACGAACCGTTGCTTATTAAAGTTAAAGGCGATATATATTTATATCCGAGTGGTTAAAGGAATATTAGTAATGTTAAAAGCCATTGGTAATATTTAAAGAAATGTAACAGTTAAGATTTTTTATGTTTGATTATTATTTATTATATATCCATATATTTATATCATTTGATTCATCAATGAAATAAATACAATAAAATGACTTATATAGTAACTCAAATAATGTGAATAATACTAAAAAACTAGAATTTTTATGCAAATGTACAAAAGACAATCAATAATTACAGACATCATTTTATTTAATACTAGCGCTCCCCTCCGGCTTGCCGCGGGTGATTTCTGATCATCGATAATGGCGCTACCTACCACATCGAACTATATTACTAGCGCAGTAGTAATACCTCAATGACCTACCAGGTTCAATTGTGAATCTAATCCATCCGGGAACCTACTCAAATACATAAAAATAAATTCGTCAAAATCCTTCGAGTCGTTTAAGAAGAGTTCAGTGACAAACACACGTAAAGTATTGATAATGAAATAAATGATTTTTATTTATTATAAATTATTGCATAATAATTACTCAAAGTCTATATTTGGTTACTACTTTAGGAAATTTAAAATTAAGAAAATAAAAATTACTAGGTTCAGAAAATACCTGTATCCTGGGAAGAAACAACAAAAAACCCAGCGGGACTTTTTTAAATATATTTCACTTTACAATAATTTTGTTTGTACAATTTTTAAATGAATTTTTATAGAACCCGCATGTTGGCGATAACCGCAATACTAGGGGTTATTTTTATTTATGTATTCTTTGTTATTATAGTAACCAATTTTTCTTTCATAACAATTTTGACATTCTGGGATTTTGTTGTATAAAGCCTATTATACATTGCCTTATAAATTAAGTATTAATTCTGTGGAGTCTAGTTACTGATGTAACAAGCATATGTTTTTTCTAGTGTTTAAAGTATGAACATTTTTATTCTTATAAAAGCTTTTACACACATTTTTATATTGTAATGGCAAAATTAATATGTTTATTTCTTTATATTTTTCTCTAAGAGACTTTACAATTTAACCTTATGCGGCCGAGCTGGTAGTCTACCGGACACCACCGTATACAAAAAACGCTGCCGGATCGCACAGAATACAGCTTATAATGGCAGCTTTATGCTAAGTGTAGAGAATTGGAGACCTTTTACAGTGACAACATATTTACACTTTGAATCTAAAGCAAGGATAGATGTAAATGTAAATTGTGCTTGTAATGGTGAATACACATACGAAGTGAACCTTCTTTACGTCATACCAATATTTTATTTTATATTTTACATAAGTAGGTTAAATAATTGTATACTCATGCAGCTCGGGCCAGTAAAAATTACAAGAAAACGTGACAATTTTAAATACTGTACTACATTTCTCCACTACGGTGATACAGAAGTTTCACTTCAAAAAAGTCTAAAATAATAAAATAGGAAGAAAAACGCTGCAAAGAGTTTGTAATACTGCCCTGAACTACAATAGCGTGATAAAAGGCTGCACAGAAATTCGACATATAAATAAGAATTTTGACTACATCTATTCCAAAACGTACATATAGAAACAAATTGAACGAAATAAAATAACAAAAACTGAAAAAATAAACTTACCACAGAAGGACTGGATTAATAAAGGAATAGTCGAAGGGATAGATAGACGCAACATTTATTGGAATAGCTTTAAAAATATTAAAAATGAAGACACATTAAATACTTATTTATTAATAATTTGGAAAAAAAAATCGGCGGTAAGTGAAACGATACAGACATTAGAGAACTAAACTACTGTAATAAATTAATAAATGTTAATATAAACCAACAAATATGTGGGACCTGATCAATACGTTAGTTGTAAAGAAAATTAAGAATATTTGCGCTGCGTAACTTTTTCATTGAACAGAAATAAGGTTTAGATCCAAATCTAACACATTGTCAGCAGGAATTTATGTAGTTACAAAAATAAAGACAAAAGTTTTTTTTTGATCTAAAACATTTGTTAGTCAACTTATAAAAAAAGCATACTTAAAATGTGTCAACTGTTTAGGAATATTCATAGAATTAAAAAAGATGTTGATACGGTAAGCCACTTAAAACTATTATAAAAACTAAGTAATATAGGAGTAACAGGTACAGAACTAGATATGTTTGCACCTTATCTCGCTAACCGCCAAGAGATTGAACAAATATTTAACTTTAAATGTCACCGCCAACAAATTACCTTGTGGTATTCCACAAGATTCAATATTAGGACCTTTGTTAATTCCAAAAAACATAAACAATAAAGTAGATTTAAAACTATCAAACCATTTATAACTCTACGCAGATGACACACTATGGCCGCCAGCATCACTTATGGGAGCATTACGAAAGGTTTCAAACTATATTCCGTAGCCTATATAGCCCAAGCCAAGTTACACCTAGAGTACCGTATAGAGTTATAGGGTTCAGCCGCACAAACATATAAGTAAGTTGCAACGAGCACAAACACTAATAAAAAGACTATTTACACATTACAAATTCCTTGTACCAACTAAAGAGCTATACAAAAAAACGATTTTTGAACATTATGCAACATACAGCAACGTATGTCTTAATATCAACGTATGTCAACAACACATGTCTTATTATAAATATGAACTACAGTAAGATATAATTTTGGCAGTCTCGGACGAGATCTAATGGCAATAAAAATATAATGTCTGAAGGTGTACTTTTGTATAGTAATCTACCGGATTCTGTAAGATATTGTAATAACATTAATCATTTTAAGACTAAGCTGAAATCAAAAGAAAACAACGAGAGTTATACAATGGATGCTACCATGTAAATATTGTTAATATTATTTTTTATGTGTACTTAATCTCTGTATAAGTGAACAGTGTTCTTTAAGAGAAGTAAATGTTTTTTACCCGAAGTAATTTTGCATTTTAAAGTCGGTGCTAGAACATTGTGTATGGTAAAATATTTAAAGTTCCGACTTTGTTAAAGTTAGGTTGAAATTATTCTATAAAATTTAACTCTTTGAAGTTAGCTTTTGTTAAGATTCACCTCATATGGTCTATGTAGCTAACAGATTTTTTTATGGTGAACATAGTAAGTAAAATACTTAGCTAGTTACCGTGGTTAGCCTTAAACCACTCGTGAAGGTTTAAGGCTAACCATGCTAAATCTCACTTACAGACGGTGTTCGTTTGGGACGATGCCAAGTCCTTGTATTTTAATATCGATAAAATATCAAAATGGTACTGTACAAACACTATTTGATATAATGGTTTGGAGCTTAAAGTTTGAAGATTTAAAACATTTATTCTCGTACCAGTACCAGTTTAATTAATCTTTCTTACTCACAATATCATTGGTTTACGTAGACTTTATAAAATAAAATACTATGTCAACGTAGGCCAAGGAGACCCTCTCCCCCCCGCCCCTTTCCAAACTCGACATCATTCCTTAGCTCCTTCCTCAACTAAGAAAGAATTCGAAGGTTGCATGTTCTTATTACATCGGTTTCACCATTACGAAGATTTCATGCACAATAAATAAATCAAATATTGAAGATGCAAACATTTTTCAAAACTAACTACTATTTTGTACAAAGAAATAAAAATATCATCAAGAATCTAACTCACGTAAACTATCTGGTTTACTCGAGATGTAAAAAGACGTAAAATAAAGTAGCGTCAAAGGTCCTAGACGTCTGGTCCTGCAATAGTCAATCCGTGTGTCAGACGTGGCGTTTGAAGCAAGTTCTCCCCACTACGGGAGATACCCATGTCCAGCAATGGAACTTTATGGGCTAGTGAAAAGATGCATTACTAAAGTTAGTCCTCATGTTTAAAGAGGTAATGTGTGGCGGTTTACTATAATTTTAAGTTACATTAAAATAAAAGTGTATTAAAATATAAACATTAAAACATAATACTTCACAAGCAATCCCTGTAGACAATGACGCCGATATAAGCACTATAAAGCTTTTAAAATAAGGGGTTTTAATGTTAGGGTTGTCACTAAGGCAAGCGCTACGCGGCTACGTGGCCCTCGGCGGCAGTCTGTTGCTACGACGCGCGGACTACAGTCGCTCGCTGACTGGAGCCAACGGAAATTAACTTTGAACGATCTTCCAACTTTTAAGTTTATAGAGTAATTCAGTTCTATAATGTTTATATTTTATTAGTTTAGTATTATTTTAAAAAGTAGAGGAGAGCTAATTCGAACATCAAGTAAGTAAATGTTATGGTAGTTTTGTTGATTTTTTTCTATAGATGTAATGGTGACCAACAGTCCACGTGTGTACGCAGACTGTTTGTCACCATTACACTTACCATCACAGTCAATGTGATGATAAGTGTATGCTGTAGCCAATACACACCTGTATCTGAGGTCCTCATCCCTGAGGACTAAGATGAAATGTTTTGTATAAATAGGGCTACTGATTTTCTTCTAACCATATGATACACAGTAGTATTATACTGCTATTTTACGCTTTTATTTCTTGCGAGCGTAGTCCTTGTCCTGTCGAGTCTCACGAGAGTATTTCTAAATCGCCACCCAATGGAAACGACTGAACAACGTTTGCCAGGCCAGCTGGTACATCATAAATTCTCAAGAAGAAGAAGAAGAAGAGGGCCATTCGAGCAATATATAATTTAAAACCAAAAGAGTCACTAAGACAAAAATTTAAAGAAATTAATATATTAACTCTGGCCTCTCAATACATTTATGAAAATGTAATGTACGTGCACAAAAATAAAAGTAGTTTTGCGAAAATAGGTGATATTCATTCTGTAAATACTAGGAACAGACACAAGCTGGTAGTACCTGTTACTCGACTCCACCGAGTCAGTAATTCATTCTTGGGGCGATGTATACGCTTTTACAACAAAATCCCAGAAAATATACAAAATTTGTCATACACAAAGTTCAAAAATGTTATTAAACTAAGTTTGTATAAAAAGGGTTATTATAATATTAAGGAATTTATAGATGATAATAACCCCTGGGAAGGGTGATCGCTACCAAGCTATTTCTAATTTATCTTGTGTTGTTGATTGTAAACATGATTGTAAGCTATTATTAAAAAAAAAGTCCCGCTGGGTTTCTTGCTGGTTCTTCCCAGGACAGAGGTTTTTTTTTGCGAACCAGTGGTAAATTAAAAAAGTGACGTTCAATAAGTATTTTTATAATCTACATTGAATAAAAAAGTTTCTATTTCTATTTCTATTTCTATTTCAAAAGTTATCTTTTTATTTATATTCTGCATGCACACTCGCAATGTGAATGAAAGTAGTTTACTTACTTTTGTTGGAAGTTGAGGTCGTCTGGTGGGTTTAGAACACGCAATTTTTCAAAAAACTATTGAAAGTTTTGAACTGCTTTGACTTTCGGTGCCATAAGATCACAAAACGAAATTTTATTCATACGAAAATATCCATAATAATCTTCTTTTTTTAACACCAGCAATGGTGGAATTTACACTACCACATTTCCAATTCACTGTACAACTAAATTTAGAATGCTTATGCGATAGTCAATTAAAAAAAAGAAAAGTATTTTTTAAAAAAGCATGAGATTTTTTATTATTAATAAATAATAATAAATGGTAAGCTATTACCGTAAGTTATACTCTTGTTAACCACTCCAAGTAAGCTTAACTACTTTACTGTCCCGAAAAAAGTGAAAATTTCACTTGTTTAACTATTGTATTCAACGAAGAAGAATGGCCGATTCAAACCAGCGACTTTCCAAATTTGCAGTCCGCGTCTCAATAGGCTACTATCACTTTAAAACATGACATCTTTTATTATAAGTACTTTTAATTTCTATCAAAAAGGTAAACTTATTGCGTAATGATATTATTTACCACTAAACAAATAGCACTGGTTTCCCGTTGGACCTTAATTTACTCCTGCAATAAACAGTTTACTATGCAGTATGACTTTTTTCCGCCAAATAGTCTGTCTAGGTAGTTACATCCCTTTTACTTTTTACTGATGCCAAGCAGCAACGCTTGTACTGTTATTTTTGATCTAAAGGGTAAAGAGAACTACTGGATCTCTTTATCTCTTTATTGTTATCTTATAAAAAGCTGTGAAACATTCTTCCTTAGTCCTCAGAAGAGGTAATGCATCTGTTCTCAGTTACTGAGTCATTTCAGTTGTGTAAAAAATGCAGATAATGACATAAACGTACTTAAACTAATTATTATAAGTCATGGCTTTATTTTAAATTGCGGCATTTTAGCCATATGAGATTTTTTTTTAATATAGGATATGGGTGACAAACAAGTACACAGTCCCGCTGATGGTAGGTGGTTGATGTAGCCGTTAGATATCTACATCTATCCTCAATCACGAGTCAAAATGCAGATGTTTTATCACCCGTGATGACTAAGATGGAATGCCTCGTTTCCAGTAAAATAAGTCTCTGGTTCTCTACGCTCACCATAAAAAACACCGCAGCGCTAAGCTGCTACTCTGTGAGAGCGTGGTCCTTCCCCAGTCGAGCTGACCCATTCTTGCTACAATTATAACAGCTGCAGCTTTGATTTACAACGTAAGTAAATTAAACCACGTAGTTTTAGTTAAAATTCTGCACAACGAATCGTGGAGTCAATTATTCGGATGCTAATGAGAACCACTCGTAACACAATAATTACTAGTAATTTATTTATTACATCCCATCAAAAGTTGAATATTAGCCCCCACATAGATTACCTGATATTTATTTACTAAAAACTTCATAAACACTCATGATATATAGGCAGACTTAATGAATGAGGCATTCCCAACCAGTCAACGTTGGGGTAATGCAGACATAGAATGAAGTAGGTGAAGTAAAAAGTTAATATGAGAATTCTAAAGTAAAATTACTAAAAATTTTGTAATAAATGGAAATAAAATACATAAGATATAAATGGTGCATCACAAAAACATATAGGTAGAATTAACTAAATAATAAAATAATAACATAAACGAACTCTTGGTAAATCCATGTGCATGCCATTCTTAATTTGTCCTTAATTCATCCAAATGTGCAAGCATGCACATTTTGATGATCTAAGCAACTTTTTATAAAACGACAGTTTTTTATGCTCTCAAAAAGATTCTATTGCCTACCTCCTATCTCAGTTGCCTTCACTGTGTAGTGGGGGCGTAAAAGAATCCACAATTCCGTAATGTTTAATTTTTTTAAATAATAATAAAATCGATCTGAAAGTAAATGAACGTATATCTACGTAAATTCATTTGCGTTCGTTGCGTTCAATTTTCAACGCTATCCATTACAGTGTCTGTTTTCGTCAAACGAGTTGGAACTACAATGTCCCTAACTCCCATAAAACATAACTTGACTCTTTGTATAAATCTCGTACGGTGACGGACGGATAAAGATGGAAAATGCGACAAAATTATTAATAAAAGCCACAAAGGCCTTAAAGCGTTAGCATAACGTTCCAACTCGCAAGTTAGATATGCGATGGAGCCGTTGCGAGGTTGAACTTGCGAGTCTGTTATTGCGTAACTTTTCCCATTGCGACGCGTCACCAGCCTGCTCCCGTGGCCCCCACTCCATTTAACCTGGTCTCGGAGTAATTAAGCCTCCAAGGATGTCAAGATACAAACCAGTGTAACACACTCTAATAAACATTGTCGCATTTAAATAGATAGGCAGACATTATTCCACAAATTAATTGTAACAAAGATTAAATCTAATTCCCAAAAATTCGTGCGCGAAATCGAAAGGTCATTTCAAAGTTTTTAAAAGCCATTAAAGAAAAAAAATGCGTGTGAGTAATCACGCGCGTTTAAGTAAAAACAATAGTAAATACATTTCTTAATAATTAAATATTAAGAATATTCTAAATAATAAAAAAATCTTTTTGTTTTATTAGTTGTTATAATAATAGAAAAATAAATATATACTTAATTATAAAGTGGCAGCCGTGGAAGTTCTAAGGCTATGTGCTCGCTGTAAATCTCACAGTACGCGAGCAACCCGGGTTCGATTCCCATCGGCACTAATGAATGCAATTTTAAGTGATGATTTACCACGTACTCGGTGGTGAAGCAAAACATCGTGGGAAAACAAACTTACATCTTTGCGAAATGAGAAAAAATATATATGTGAATTTCGTCAACACGTATTGGTGCAGCGTGGCGAACATTTCCTTGACCTAAAACCCTCTCTGAAATAAGAGAAGGCCTGTGTCAAGTAGTGGTACGTAAATAGACTCTAACTTTAACTTTTTTATCTTAAATAAAATAATTACTCCATGAACATATATACATAAGCACTCACGCCTGCCACCAAGAAGGGGTAGGCAGAGAGTACAAACTTCTATTTAGCACGATTCTGAAATCTCTCTCGCCCCTTCCACATCCATATATCTATGCATACATGCTCGCTGGTTAAGAATACTCTTAATTTGGCCTATTTTCAATATATCGTCAATTTGGTCGATAAATTTTCGCCTAGGACGTTCCTTTCTAACTCTTCCGTTCACTTCTGCAACATAAATTTGCTTTGCCACTCTTTCCTCATTAAAATAATCTTATAGTTTTGTCGAAGTTTTGTTATTTAAATAAATATAACTCTACAACAATGTCATTACTCATCACAACCCCGTCCCGGCATTGCTCGTCAGGGCGTATCTAACGCTAGTGGGTACCGTCTATTTTGTTTACCTTTACAAAGCTGCCACATGAAAAATTTTTCCTCAATAGTACCTAAATGAAACCAAAAGTGGAGAGTTCCACATATGACGGGCACATTGCCTTATCCATAGGATTTTAGCCGATTTGCTTTATTAGTGCCTGAAGAACACATTTTTTTACTTATTATTCAGTACAGCAGGAAACAGAGTAAATGGGGCCCTGCACTCTATTGTGAAGAGTCAAAATGTGTCAAAAAAGGCACGTATGGCAATTCACAATGCTGTGTTGGTCCCTACTTTAACGTATGGTAGTGAAAGTTGGGTATGGCAGAAGAAGCACGAGAGTAGAATAAATGCAGTAGAAATGCGGTCGTTAAGGAGTATGTTAGGGCTGAATCTGAATGACAGGGTGAAAAATTGTGTGATAAGAGAAGAGTGTGGTTTGCAAGATGATGTTGTGACCAGGATTAAGAAAGGAATGCTTCGGTGGTTTGGTCATGTGGAAAGAATGGATGAGGAAAGAGTGACAAAGAAAATTTATGTTGCAGAAGTGAATGGCAGAGTCGGAAAGGGACGTCCTAGGCGAAAATTTATCGACCAAATTGGCGATCTATTGAAAACGGGCCAAATTAGGAGTACCCTTAACCGACGAGCATGCATGCGTAGGTGTATGGATGTGAAGGAGGCGAGAGAGGTGTGTCAGGATCGTGCCAAATGGAAGTCTGTAGTCTCTGCCTACCCCTCTGGGTGACAGGCGTGAGTGTTTATGTTTATGATTTATGATTATTCAGTACTTGACTATTCCACCTGGTGGTAAGTTTTGATAGATAATAAAGATGGTAAATCGCACTGTGTTAACGTAACGTAAGCCTATTCACTCTTGCCTTGTAGATGTCCTATTTTCCAGAGCCAGACATTAGTTGCATTCGAATGTGAGTGCTTTAGTATCCCACGAATTAAATTCCCCTATCTATGGAAGAGGCCTATATTTAGCAGTGGACGCTTACAGGCTGTAATGTAAGGGTGTTAATGGAACTAAAAATATCTATTTGATTTTTCAAGAAAAGCGAAAACCGTACTTAGAATCATACTAAAGCGAGTAGCACTATTCACTAAAAGCTAATGCTTACATGTTTCTACTAAAGTGATATATTAACTCACTGTTGCAAAGACTAAGATAATGTAAGCCAGCCATGTTGGTACCTGCAGTTTTGAGATAGTACTTTACATATTTAAAACAAATGAAACGACAGCATTGTGTGAGTTCACATGTTATGTTAATTGTGTTCATTACAGATCACAGAATAAATTTTTGTTCTGAGTTCTTTATTATTATTATTAATTTAATTAAATTTATAATAAGTGACTTCTTATGTATTAAGTAATGAATATTTTGTTGAAATAAAATCTAGAAATAGGTATTCTACGAGTTTGTTATTTAGGATGGTAGACATTTTACTTGGAGATGAATGAACTGAGTAATGAGGCAATTAGACGGCACGTTTTCGTTAAACAAATTGCAAATACGTTTTATTTTGTTAAATTACACTGTTTTAAGTAGTGTTTTAATTAATTAACTTTTAAAAAAGGACAAACAGAATTTATCAACCAAAAAAAAATATTTTCACATTTTTATTAAGTATTAAGAATTAAGACCGCACATCCGAAGCTATAGAACGGTGTGTAAATTATTTCATGTTCTTCATTCGGCTTTACTTTTTTATGTTTATAATATATTTAACCTAAATTAATGGACTTAATAAGAATATCTGTGTTATTATTTTTACATTAAAGTTTCATAACTCATTTTTCAACCCTGCATGATAGATTTTTCCTTAAAGGAGATGAACGAAATTGGGTGCTTGACATCGTTCCGAACAGTTATACAAAAATATGTCGGTAATAAAACGAAAAATTATAAGCATATTTAAATGGTTTTTATTTCTGTTGTCCTTGGGAAAATCATAAAACACTTTTTAAACTGAAAAACGAAAGCTAATGCTTTTACTATAGCAAGAACGAAACGTTTTTAACTTTTTTAATTGAGAATGTTGGCTTGGACGCTTGTCATGTCATGCTATGTAATGTCTTCATTTCATTCATGATATTCGTTTGTGTGGATTTTTTCTTCACGATATACTGATTCATCACCATGCCAAGTTTTTGGGAGATTTTGATAACAACTCAACGAACGAACAGTCGATGACGACAGCCACTCAAGTTCATAAGACGCCTAAGCGATCAAAATAACTTGAGGTTTATATTTACATCGAAGCACTTGTTTCGTCGTTTTCTCTAACAGTTCACGTGCGCAGACACTTAATACACAAAATTGCATTACGTTCATCAAAATCCATTTTAAGCCGTTATTTAAATGGTCAAGTTTATGAAGTGTAGAAGTAAGGAGTACAGACTGTGTATTAAAAAGTGTCCATAGAAAACAGTTAAATAAGGGTGGCACCACTTTAGCTACGGGTTAAATTTTAAAGAACCTGCCGAAAAATATTAGTGGGATAGACGACTTTTTCGAGATTACATTTACAAAATAAAATTATTTTAGATTTTACAGCTACTGAGCAGTTTAGCAGCACCCTTCAAACCGTCGAAAACTGCTAAGTTCATTTCATCCCAGTAGCTACTCCAGCGCTGTTGTGTAGAGTTTTTTACTGCTGTTTGTTGAACTGTTATTTACCGCTTACAGATGGCCACTTTTTAACTATTCTACTATGGGAGTTGGTACTCCATACTTCTACAATCCATAGTCAAGTTCCTACTAAAACGACCACGTTTTTAAATATGTTTCTGTATTTTGTTTATGGCAATAGATAATGAACGCTATTTTTGTAATAAAATAGCCTTAATTACTAAAAAAATTATAAACATGAGGCGAATCTGTAGAGATTAATATTGAGTAAAAGAAATATATTTAGAAAAACGATTTAATAGGCAATATTGTTAAAGTAAAAAAAACCCTTGGAATATTATCTAACACGACTGAATAGGCCATAAATCATCAAGGTCATTGATCATTGCCTGTTCCGAAGGAAACTTAACTTGGTAAGTTCAAGTTTCAACTTGTCAGGTGCATTTGGCATCATGGAGGTTAGAGAACTCTCTTTTCTCGTTCTCCATGTTTGGCATTATGGCTGTGTTTGTAATCTCGTGTTTTTACTTTCGTGGAGGTAGTTTAAGTTGACCCTCGGCTTTTCTCTTAGATTACGGGACAATAAATAATTGGGTTATGAGAGGAATAGAACAGATAATTAACAGCCTCCGGCTGCTTTTCTAGATGACATTTTATAATTGATTGCAGAAAATAATTTAACAATTTGTGAAGTGAGTTTTATTTTATTTTATTTAGGTAATAATTTCTACAAAACTGCTGCTACTGCATTATTTTGTGTCCTTTTCAATTTATTTAATCAACTTATCACGAGAATGAGTGATTTCACTACATAACCTACAAAACATAAAACATCAATGTTTTATGTTTTGTAGGTTTCAAACCTTTACGTTTGTGCAAAAACGCAATACCAGGTGAGACTGTCTTTTGATAAAACATCGTTTAGTAGCTATCATAGTTTAGTTTATTTATAATTGCAATCATTAGCAATCATTAGTTATAATATTTAAATTAACGTAATTTATTACAAAATTTGACTTGCAATACCCTTCACCTTATGACGTTTTGTTTTGTATTAAACGATAGTTAAATATAAGCCATACTTACATTAAAATTATCTTCACAGAATAATAGTTTGATTTTAGTAGACAATGTATTCGGGTATCTTCTTGTCAGTTTTAACCAAGTATTTCTTTTATTTAAATACTTGGCACAACACAACAATGATTTGGATGATAACTCATTATTCAACATTAAAAAGTATCTTATTCCTTTGCAAAATCGACAAAATCGAAGACTGTGACGTCACGAGTTGAAGAACATAGCGGCTGGCGTTTTCACGCGAAAATTTAAAACGACAGATTAAAAGTAATTTTATGGCACTATTCGGTTTATAAAAATTATAGTGGTTCATAATGAGTTTAGGATAAATTTAAAGCAATTTTTGAAAATGGGTGTAATTCCCTACTGTGGCTATTGGCGGGCTATCCACGCAGGTCTGTGGTTCTTTTATATCTCTCGATGAGATAAACCAACTTTTATCTTCCTTCAAAGCAATGGACACTTAATTCCGAACTCCGCCTTAAATTCTATAACGTCAGATAGAAACTGTTCTAATTACTGTTATAATCTAATGCCTGTTATAGTCTAAACTGTATTAAAAGCATTATAAAAATATCACTAGTACTGGCTAGTGTTATTTTTATAATGCTTTTAACACAGTTATTCATGATATCCTTCTTTCCATCCCATCCTATCTTAATTTCAAGCGCACTGTATTATACTGGTATGCATATACCTTAATAGGCGTCAGCAGTCAGTTCACGTAGGCCAAAGGACCTCAGATTGGGCTGCAGTTGAAGGTGGGGTACTGCAAGACAGTATACTTTCTTCTACCATCTTCTCAGTTTTACAAAATTGATCACTCAGAATCTTGACTGCTCGTACCGTCTGTTTACACCGATGATCACAGCTGACAGCTATATGCCCAATGTGGCCTTGATGATGAAAGATGCAACGTGGCCTGCATAATGGAATTCACAAATTAAACGAAAATTTAAACATTATTAAAGATTGGTCCTCGCGCTATGTTAATCCAGTAAAATGTCAAGTGATTTAAGTGGGTAGTAAAAGGTTGCTGGCTAAAGTTAATCTACTAGACTTACCTCACGTTTATTATTATGTATAGTATTATTATTCATTTAGTAAGTCTGTTAAAAACCTCGAACTTCCTCGTACGGCCAGCAGTAAACGATCACGTCTCAGATCCATAAGTCATCACTGGCAACACTGGTTCTGTACGCGGACAACCGACGTAGCTCTACTGTACAAACACTTAAGCACTTCGATATACCGATAATGAACTTGGCACCACAGAAGGGACTGTTGAACCGCCCGAATTTTGACGGAATCAAAGGCTTTCTCATAGTCTTCCACCCCACGGATTGACTGGTAGAGAATGCCTCAAAGTATTAAGTCTGCTTTTTGTATTTTTGTATAGTATGGAATTCAATAAAAATAAATAAATAAATGGTTCGAGAAGGGAAATCGGTCTGTACTTCTTTAAGAGCACGTTGTTGCTTCTCTTGAAAATCAGTACCACCGCGCTTCTACTCCATGCCTCCGGAGTAGTCCCACCATGGAGGACGGAAAGAGCTTGTGAATGACTTAAAGTACCGGTTTTCCACCCGCTTTCAGAAGCTTCGCTGTAATTCCAACCTCGCCTGGGGCCTTGCCGTTTTAAGGTGCTGAAAAGCCATTCTAATCTCGCTCAGACTGACTGACTAGGGTTGGATAAAACTTACTGTTGGATCATTACTCACACTTGCTTGTGGTTCTAACGATGAGGTGTACAGCTGTCTGTAGAACCTCTCAATCTCACACAAAATTTAAATGTCTCGAAAACGATGATGATACACTCGGTGTTTAGCTTCAACAATTGGCTCTTTCTGGCAGACAGATCCCTGGCAAGTCTTTGCTTTGTCTCTGCGTGCGTGCGTGCGTGCGTGCGTGCGTGCATGCGTGCATGCGTGCGTGCGTGCGTGCGTGCGTGCGTGCGTGCGTGCGTGCGAGCGTGCGTGCGTGCGTGCGTGCGTGCGTGCGTGCGTGCGTGCGTGCGTGCGTGCGTGCGTGCGTGCGTGCGTGCGTGCGTGCGTGCATGAGTGCGTGCGTGCGTTCGTGCGTGCGTGCGTGCGTGTGTGTGTGTGTGTATATTATACAGCCTGTATGTCCCACTGCAGAACAAAGGTACCCATAATTTCCACTATGCTCAGTTAAGGGCTTTTTGGGTCTAGTCAGTGCAGAATGTGTACATTTCATTCTACATTCTCTGACTAGGCTTACCGTGTGTCACTCTCTTAACATAATATGTCGATACATACATAATATAAATAAAATTGAACTCTACTCACGATAGTGCATCAAACGAGACTACTCCGTAGCATTGTTGTTAAGTCCATAGCAAAGGAATCACGCACGGTTCAAGACTGTAAAACTTTCAAGTATTTATACCGGATCTGGGTTTGTCCTTAATCAATTATTAGTTAATAAGTAAGTTGATTGTTCAAGGCACCTACGATGCTGCGTATACGATTTTTCTTATTTTGGGAGTAAAATCTTTTTAAAATAAAAAATGACAATTTCCTTAAAGCAATCCTGCTAAATTTTCACTACTGAACACGAGCCTCAACCGTTGTAAGGAGGATTTGCTTGAAACTTCACTTTTGGCAAGGAGATTAACGATAGCAGCACCAGACAGCTTAAATCTTTGACGCTACTCGTGTGAGCTAGTGTGAGTATTTTACGTCTGGCGTAAATGAGCTGAAACTATCATCTATCGGAATCTACTCGTATAAGGCTTTTGGCATTTCTTATAGCTTCTTACAACACCCTCGGGAAAGAACGGATGGATTATTTTAAGCCATCACAAGACGGCAAATTTATTACCTTACGTTTTTATCGCTTAATGACCACATTTTATAAATACCTATTCCTGAAAACATACAGCAGACTTTTATAATATCCATCACCGAAAAATTAATGGTGGGGTGGAGTAATACTTGCAATCCAGCGCAGGTTGGATAGTGGCTGTGTAAGGATATCCAATACACCATATAATGCCATGAGTCTCAAAAGAGGTGACAAAGGAATGAAAGAGGAGATTGATACCGGCATCTTCCTGATAACAACCGAAAATGTAGTGGTGAAATCGCCCATATAAGGCAATCTACGATGCCTTAAGAGACGAAAGAGGGAAACTAATGAGTCCTATATAAGACAATCCGTGAGGGGCCTATGTTTAACTATTGATAGAATTTAGTCCTGCTGTTTCCAGGGAATATGACATGGGCGTCGACCTCCTGCATGTGTTACCAAGTCATCGCTCTATCTAGTGAAGGCCACACTTTCGGTCGGTAGTCGGTTTTTGAAGCTATAAAGCCGGACTCTGCCACTTCAACTTACTAATCCGTTGGGCTATATCGATTTAATGGCATTTTAAATTTACACACACAACAAGATGATGTAAAATATAAGGCGTAATTATGCATATGATAAGTGAAGTGGCCTATCTATACACAAGTGCTTGAAATTTTTTCAGTGCCGTTAATTGTTGATTGGTTTCTGCAAATACTTATTCATACGGGCTCTGGCGTCGATGTATTTACTCGCACTTATGTTCATAACACACTGTATAATTGAGAATTGTATTCAAATTGCTCTCTTTTGTTTTCAATATAAACAAAATAATAAACATAAAGTTAATATAAACCTTTCAGGCTTACCTAGTCAGATAATTTGTCCTAGGTAAACACTAAACATACTTGTCAACAACTTCGAGCGTAGCGTTCTCAAGCACTACCGACATAGTTAGGATATAAACGTGCCCTTGTGTTGTTCATGTTCTTTTTAAGGGCTTTCTGATGAGGGACACTATTGAGGTCACCTAGCATAGTGCTGAGGTGTTCCAGCGATACTGTCAGACTGAAATCGAAGTAGCTTTGGATTAAACTTGCTCTTGGATTAAACTAGCTGTTCGTAAAACCTCTCAGTCTGACCCTAAATCTCAGGTACTTCGGAAGTCTTTTCAGACAGATCTTTGGCAAAGACCTACATAGGACCTATCGCAAAACGAGCCTATTTAGTTTGCTGTATGCTGTAATTTATGCTGGTGACTGAAGCTTCATTATAAGCTTCATTCAAGCTTATTTTTTTTTGTCTAACAGCTATGAGATTAAGATTGTAATAAAAAATTTCGGAATCAAATCAAAATTAGCAGAAATCATCTTCGACAGCATTGACATTTTCTAAGAGATTTTTATTGTACAGTACATTTTATTGTACACATATAATACAGAGGTGTATTGTAATCTTCTAAGCACTGAAAGTGATTTTGTATTTCGAGCTTACAATTTTCAGGGCTGTCATCAGAGAACGAGGGGGTCGAAGCAGTGACTTGATTAGACCTCTTCAACTTTACCTTAAGCTTCAGTGTTCAACATTCGGTGATCGCTAGACGTTTTCACCCTTTCGATGAATGAGACATTATTCAATACTTGAATTTATTTAATTCAAAATTATTTCCAAAAATGTACAACTTCCAAACTCAGGCGCGGCGTGGCCTCTCCTAAGGAAAGTTAACGATTTCAGCAGAGTAGTAGCCAATGTAAAACAACAAAGCGAAAGCAATTTATGTTATATAACTATAAGTGGAGTAAAATAAACACAATTATAATAACATTATTAAAACAGTGAAAAAGCAAATTTATGTTACAGAAGTAAACGTCAGGGTCGGCAAAGGATGTCCTAGATGAAAGCTTACTGACCAAATTGGGATATAATGAAAGTAATTAAAGCCAAATTAAAAGTAACCTTAACCGACGAGCATGTATGCGTAGGTATATGAATATAAAGAAGGCAAGAAAGATGTATCAAGATGAGTGACAGGGGTGAGTGTTTATGTTGTTATTTTAAAAGAACTCACTCGCCATTAGCTAAATTTTATAAACAAAATATATGTCAGAGTAAACTCGTCAACTAAGGGTTGTGCTTTCATGTAAAATTTCAATCACTGCATTTTAAACTGCTACCCAGTAAAGCAATGGCTCGATCTATACGTTTTCATCGGTTGGGTCATAAACTTGTATCGCGTGCAACTTCAACGTTGCGAGAAACACTAATGGACTCCCACAGTTATAATTTGCTCCGAGTCAGTAGCGACGAGCGGGTTATTGTTTTAAATTATTGAGGGTAAAAGATTAAACGTTTATACGTGATAGAGCCTTACAACTAGGTATATATAGAGTATCGAGACATTTCTTCTTAGACCTCTGGGGTCGTAGGTGACAAGGCATCTGCATTTTGACTCATCATGGAGGATTGATCTACATGTCTTTGGGTCACAGTATCCACTTACCATCAGTAGGAACTATATGCTCGTGTGTCACCTTTATTCTATATAAAACTAAAACATCTAAAAATGTCACTTTCATGACTTTTATCGTATTAGTAAACGAACTGATGAGGTAAATGCCAGTGAATTTTAAATAGGCAATTAAATGTGGTGAATTCACTTTAAGCTCATAATTACGTTCCTATATTAAAGAAGAAGTATAAAGCATTAGTGGTCACTACAAAAACGATAACTATTTTTTTATTTACCCTCCAACATCAAGTATAGATGAGCTTAACAACGCAGTCACCTAAAGTTAAAGTTTTCAAATTTGAGTATTATTTGCTAGTTCACCCTGGGACTAAGTAAAATTTTGGCGAGGGCGAAATTTAATAGGAAAATAATTAATTACCTTTACACATAATACATCCACGCATCTTCATAAAACATAATTATACACTTAAGTATATTATATATATATATATATATATATATATATATATATATATATATATATATATATATATATATATATATATAAATGTACATATTTAAGTGTAATTTCTTAAATTTATAATGTCGGTTATACTTCTCTTTATTCATCTTGTTGCATATTATTGCGAAGTGTGGGGCAACCTCCCATTAGATGGAGAGACGACCCGGTAAGGCGTTCAGGTAGTCAATGGGTGCAGGTGGCTCAAGACCACAGTTGTTGTTGCAGTGGACTTGTTGATGATGATGGTGCTATTATTACTTTTATTGTGATATATGCTTAAACTGGATTTAACGCATCTCTTTCTTTTTTCTTTAAAAAAAATGAATATGTTGAAGGTAATTGTATTTGTATATTTGCTATATTATATAGGAAAAACTCAAGAAATCAACAAATTTAAATAATATTTATCTAAATATAACGTACGATTCTTGATATTTGATTGTTTTTAAACTTGTAACATTATTTTAGTAAATATATACATAATATTTTAAATTCGGTTATTTTATACTTTTGCTAAGGGTTTCGCTTAGGGGCTTTAAGGGTTTTGTTCTTTGTTTACGTTCATTATAGTACGGCAAGGATTTCAAATAATTAAACTCAACATTGCAGCCTTCCCATGGACTTTTCGATCATTCCCAGGCGTCTATCAAATTTCACTTGTACATAATTACATAAAGCTTGTTTTACAATAGACTTCGTTAATGAGGTCGGCCATAAAATTGTGCTAAAAGAATTTCATAAAGAATATTTATATAGAATTAAATTAATTATTAACAACAGATGATCTTGCGAATATATTACTTCACAGTCATTCAGGCACCTCATCACGGAATATCTCAAATCCAACTAAACTAGAATAAATCATGAAATTTCTTCTTCAATTCCTAAAACTAATCTGTAAAAATTCGAAGAAATTTTATCTAAAGAAACAACTATCACATCTTCGTAGAATATATAGTCAAAAATCTAAAATAATTTAATAACGGCTGTCAACTGTATTTTTGTCTAATTTAATTACAGTCCATAATTTTATCATAAAACTGAAAAAGTATCAAAACAACAGACGCAATATTCATATAAAATATCAATTGCTATGGTGCTTTTAATAATGTGGCGTTATGTAGATTTAAGATAATAAATCATTAAAAACCATTTATTTTATTAGTTACTCGAGAAAAAAAAAACATTTTTCTCGCATGAAATATGATCTAGATTACTACTGGAATTGCTTTATATTTATTAGTCAAGTTTTATTAGAATGGGTTCAGCCATTTTGAAGATTAGCCCGAATTAGACAGATATAAAAAACACACACATTAAAAAAATAGTTGTTCATGTCTTGATGACATGTGAATAATCCGCTCAGCTCAATAAAAGGTAATTTTACGATATTACAAACATACACTGTAATTTTATTTATACGATAGAAATAGAAATAGAAACTTTTTTATTCAATGTAGATTATAAAAATACTTATTGAAAGTCACTTTTTTAATTTACCACTATATATATACAAAATTTTACTGCTTTGTTGGTTTAGTGGATGTAGTAGTGCGACTGCTAATCATGAGGTCCTGGGTTCGAATCCCGGGTCGGACCAAAAAATCAATTATTGAGTTTTTCTGTCAAGAAATTCTCAGGAGTCAGGAAGTTGGCGGTGTCTCACCCCCGTGCCTCGGAAAGTAACACGTAAATCCGTTGGTCCTGCGCCTGATCTCTCTCCGGTCGTGTTGGTTTACCGTCCCATCGCATTATGAGAGTGAGGGAATAGAGAGTGCACCTATGCTTGCGCATACACTTGGGCACTATAATCCTGTCATGCGCTGATGGCTAGCTTCCGTTGAGGCAGGCTGCCGTGGCCGAAATTCGGTCTGGAGGACATTATAAGATTTATAATATTTCGTATTCGTCATTCATTTTAAGTAATCCATACAAATAAATAATATTGAAACGTCTGTTTCTAATTTCAAAGTAACAGGTTTTTACTAAATACATGTGAAAGTATATATGGTTACTATAACAAAAACACAATTTTTAAAAATTTTGTCTGTCTGTCTGTTTCCTACGGTTAATCTCTGTAATGACTGGACCTATTTTGACGTTACTTTTAGCGGAATTTCAGCTGATGCTGTAAGGAGTAACTTAATTAACTAACTACTTTTATTTTAGAATAAGAATTAGAGTTCCGTGCAAAAAGCGGGCGAAGTCACGTGGAACAGCTAGTTGATTATAAATCACTGCTGAACACACGACAACATCCACATTACGAGGCTTCATTGCAGTAGAAATGTACTTGATGCATGCACTACTCATGGGGTGTTTGGTAATTTTACAGAAATATTATTTCATCATATACAAAAAGACAGCCTTCCTTAAGAATATATATAATATATATATATATATATATATATATATATATATATATATATATATATATATATATATATATATATATATATATATATATATATATATATATATATATATATATAACTCGAAAAATTAATCACATATCAATTTTTCAGAAAGACCTAATATCTTAGTGTTAGTAAACCTAAAATTACTTAATTTTACTTAATTTTATTACGTTGTTTTAATTTGTTTCATTTCTTATCTTAATAATAGCTTACCTTTATATTTAATATGTGGATAACTGTTATTGGCATATTTGAAGTAAATTTGAAATTGTAGTTATTTAGTGATATACGCTGTTGTTATCATTATTAAAATAAAATAAAATAAAATAGAGAAATTTTATACGTGGTAGTGCCATGCTGCAGTTATATTAGAAGTATAGTTGTAACACGAATGGGTCAGCTTGACCGGGGAAGGACCACGCTCTCACAGAATACTAGCGTAAAATAGAAGCTTAATGCTGCTGTGTTCCGTATTGTGAGTGTAGAGAACCGGAGACCCTTTTTACTGGAAACGAGGCATTCCATCTTAGTTCTCACTGGTGACAACGCATCTGCATTTTAATTCGTAATCGAGGATAGATGTAGATGTCTATGGGACACAGCAACCGCTTACCATCAGGTGGATTATAAGTTCCTTCGTCTTTTCAGTTTTATAATAAAAATTTAGTCTTCTCTCGATTTTATGTAGTAATCGTTACATTGGGTAACCTAGCCCAATGTAACGATTACTACATAAAATTGTTGTGATTGTACGTATTGTACAATCTAACCTAGCCTTTGTATTTGTGCGTTCACTTATGTCGCAAATAGGCGAAATTCGACCAAGCGGACTCACATAAATAAAAATTTTGTCTCATCTCACTATACGACACCCACGGTAAGACAAGCAATTAATGATTTGCATGGAAAAAAATCTTTACAAAGTTATATAATATATGGATTTATGTTGACTTCTTGACGGAGTGGATTAGCAATTAGTTACGGGGCTGTGGTCGGCAAGTTTGTTATATCATTCCGTGAGTATGTGCGAGTTTAGTAGGTACTGTGATCGTCAGTCCACCTGCCGCAGGTGGTGACTGTCGCAAATCCTTCCAAATATGGGAGATGTCCATGATAAAGAAAAAATAATTAATTCATCTCATTTTATGAGACCATTCCTAAAACTGGAGGGATTATTTTTTTTTTAAATAAAAATACTATTCATCTCATATTCCTCATAAATACTTCAAGTAAACTTTATTAGTAGTTAGTTCACACATTATTCGACCTAACTTAAACCAAGTTGCTTTAAGTTTTTGGTAATAACATTTATTAACATTAATTTAATAACAGTTCACAAAAAGCATCAAGAATTGATAAGAACTTCATAATAATTTAGTAATATTCTCCTTTCGTGATCAGCTGTATTAATCCACAGCTGTACTAGGGCTTCTCGTAGTTTCTACGAGGATTTGTAATACCAGACATATCGCACTCTTGACGCTGTTCTACGTCGGTTAGAGTATTTGCATGTGGAACAATACGATACGAGCATACAGCATTTCCCATTGTTGGAGTTATTGGAAAAATTATACGAGAATGAAATTGGGGAAAAATTTCTCTTCAGCAACTTTATATTTCCAAACAATTATACTGCTACTACTACTGTTGTTTCTTTATATTTTATAATATTAAAAAGTTTGAAACAGATACTACATTTACTTTTTAATTGATGCTTGCTTGCCTCCATTCCCGCTAATATCTCAGCGTTCGGACCTCAGTAATGGCGCTCTCGAGATGATGGTTACAATGTATAACGCTGAGAGTCAGCCTCAATAGCAACCGCACGTTTGTTACTCGTTATAAGTGTCGCACTTTTCTCTGATGGTGTGTACGCACTACAACATTCATGGGACTCATTAACTTGGTAAAGTTTAGGCCACTGGGAAACCGCTTAGCTGCGTGAAAAATTAACGAATACACGTCGGTTTTATCTCAAAATGCTTTTAAATTTTAATTTTTGTATGAAAGATGCCAGTGTTTTATTTATAAAGACGAGAAAATAATACTCTTTTAAGCTTCATTTGCAAATTATTTGTAAAATATAAAGTAATATTACAGATTTTTGAAGTGAATACTTTTTTAGCGTCATTGTGATTTGAAACTCGATGAAAGCGACACTAAAAAGAGGCAAACGTTTAGACTGCGACTAGTAAAGGTTCGAATCCACCATTCGACTACAATCGTGAACTACCGGTAACAAAATCATTTTCAGCTTAAATATATAAAAATATCTATATAAAATATAAAAAAAAAATATATAAAAAATTCAGTCTCAAAATAAAATTAACTGCCTTCTTGGTCTAGTTTGTTCTAGCAACCCGGAGTCATAAAGTTGTTTCAACGAAGACGAGCTATTTGGGCGGCAGAAGTACACACTCTATTCTCTTTTATTTATACGCATATGGCAGTCATAGTAGGTACGACGGGACTAGAATCTGTCACTACCGGAGGAAGATCAGAGAGCGTTCCGAGATACGGGATGAAACATCGCCGACTTCCGGACTCCGGACTCTCACGCTTGCGTGGTTGATATAAACGCGCGAAAATTGTATTAAAAAATAATTGTTTATTTAGATTGTATTGTTAATCGAGTACATATTTTTAATTTACGTTTATTTAATTTATTTTTCTCAATATTAAATAAAATATTATATTTATAATAAAATAGAATAGGATGGAATAGAACAGGATAGAATTTAATAAAATGAACTAGAATAATTTTTATTCAATATAGATAACAAGAATACATACGTATTGAAAGATATTTTGACTTTACCAGTGGTTCAGAAATAAACACCGTCCTAGGAAGAACTAGTAAGAAACATAGTGGGATTTTTTAAATAAAATTAATTTACATATTATTTTATACAATTATTATGAAAACATTTTAAAAAAAGCATGGTGGCGATCACCTCATTTTCAGATGCTAATTTTTTTTATAAAGGATAGGGTGACAAACTAGCACACAGTCCACCTGATGGTAAGTGGTTGCTGCGGCCCATAGGCATGTGCATCTATCCTCGGTCACGAATCAAAATGCAGATGCGTTGTCACCCGTGAGGACTAAGATGGAATGCCTCGTTTCCAGTAAAAAGGGTCTCCGGTTCTCTAAACTCACCGTATGAAACACAGCAGCATTAAGCTACTATTTCACGCTGGTATTCTGTGAGTTAGTTTGTATCAGTTAGTTAATAATCCTTACTTAACAATTTTTCTTCATAAAATTTAGATTTTTTTAAAGATAATGCCTGCATTTTTTCATAGACTTTGTTGTAAAACGTATAGAATGATGAAGGAATTACTAACTTTGGAGTCCAGTAACTGGTAAAAAATAAAATCATGATTGCAGCGCAACCTTTGGTCAAATATATACATACTGATGAAATATAAATAATATTTTTTGATCTTAGCGACATAACAGAAAAAACGGAACTGGTTATTTGAATAAAAAATCATGAGTGCAATTATTTTAATTTAAATTTTCGTGTTTTTAAAAAATACTAAAAAAAGGGCTCTAAAAAATAGATTTTCTCAAAAAAGAAAGGAACATGAAAAAAAATTAAAAAAGTCGGTCGGCCGGTCTGGGCTCTATCTAATTACTAACAATTCGTCAAAATTTACCTTCTTATTCTAACGATATTGTAGCAGTTTTTCATTGCCTAAAAACACGGATAAAAAGACATTTTCGAAAAATAAATCCTAGTTAGATCGATTTATTATCCCCGAAACTCCCTGGACACTAAATTTTATGAAAATCGTTGGAGCCGTTTCCGAGATCCCGATTATATATATATATATATATATATATATATATATATATATATATATATATATATATATATATATATATATATATATATATATATAAATATGTAAATTTGTAAAAAGACACCCAAGTTTTTACACCAAAATCATAGACGCGCCCCGACACAACGTATCTCGCTTTTGCAATAAAATTTAAATTAAAATTACATAGTACAGGTCCTTACTCGATGTCAATAAAAATTTATAATAAATTGCCGGAACACATAAAAGCCGAAACAAATATTAACAATTTCATAAGATCTTTAAAACAGATACTTATTAAAAAAAAAGTTATTATTCAATTAATGAATACATCGAGGAAAAGAATTTTTAAGTGTTTGCCCCTCTCCTGTTCATTGCTATGCCTTTTGAGGTGCACGTGATTGTTAGAACTTGCATGTTTTGTTTAGTCTTTAAGTCACATGTAACGCAATTTGTGAATAAATATATAAATATATACAAGAACATTCTCAGCACAGAAGTTATACAAATATAATGCAAAAAGCCGCAATACAATCGATCCGGTAGTTTTTTTTACAAAAATTTCAACATAACGGTGCTCAAACAAACAACCTTTTAGGGCAAACACAAATACTGTCTCCGTTCCGGCGTGCGTAAAAATAGCAATTCTCCAAATTTCTTGTAATTTTCCCTTTAAATAATTGACAATACTGATAACGTGGCTCATGTTTTGTGTTCCAGTAATAGCAGTTTAATTTATGACAAAAATTCTTAAATACAGTCCGTACGATAAAGAATGAAATTAGAAATGGCGGCTCATCGAACCCGTACAGTCAACATGCACACTACTAATAGCGAAAACCCGCTAAATAACAGTATATCGTTGTAACGTTATATTATTCGGCTAATTGAAAAATTTCTATTAATGGTAAAATATGTGAAAGTTACAAGTAGGAAAATAACATTTAAAACTATCGGCTCGCTCTGGCTTTGCTTGGGTGGGATCTAATAACGTAGCTTTACCTTTAGATAACCATTAAAGACCATTTATTTTATCTTATCAATATTTCTATTTTAATAAAGTATCTAAATTTGTTTAGAAAAATATAGTATAGATTTTAGAATTATGTCTATATATCTATAGAATTAGTTATGCCAGCAACACAAATCTCAACAAATCTCAAAAATTTTAGAGTACCTACCTAATTTTTAAACTTGGCACCTAATTAGCACCTAAAAAGCCCCGAATTTCGGCTTTTACTAAATGCGAATCCCTAACTTTGCGTAGCTGGCGAAACACAACTCCACAAAAATTATAATAATAAACAGTAGTATATACTGTAATAATAAACAGCCTACCACATTTTACCTAACTAACAATACCCAAAAACTTTGCAAGTCACAGTAAATTTCTTAACACAATTTTATTCGTGCGCCCTAATGGGTTTTTGTACTGGGAGTTCGCCTGCGTTTTGTTTTTGCTTGTACTTACTAGTAAGCGCATATGAAATATTTTTGAATTACGCTCTGTCTTTTTTGTATTTTGTGCAAAATTTTATAGTCATAATTAATACTTAACGTAAGGCCACAGATATGTTATGCCCACTTAAAACACATGTTACTTTTTCATTCTTTTATGCTCTCAGTAAGTGAGTGTACTCTTTTGGGAAATAAATTTCTTAAACCACAATTTTACTAGAACTCGCATTAAAAAGAAAACTTATTGTTTTTAATCGTCCATGGCAATTCTGACGCCCTTTTTAATTCGGAACCCTCTTACCCTCGCCATGTGTCCAGTGCTCGAGTGCCTTGCGATGAAAACCGCATATCCATACCCTAGTTTATTATTAATGGCCAAACCATTCGTGAAACCATAGAATTGATTAGTATAACATGTGACGGACGTACTCAATGTGACCGCACTCGTTTGAAATTAATACGTTTTCCAGGGGTCTGTTTTATTATGTGTAAAACAAAACAAAGTGGATTGGATTTTTGGAATCAAACATTTTAATAATACATCTCCACGTTTCTGTCGGGACAATAGCCATAAAACTACTGTTAAGGTATTAGTTTATGGCAATGAAAATGGTCTTGGGTTCGAATTCGCAATTTGAATCTGTCTCCAACCACTTAACAAATATTTTATGCATGCTTAATTGGACGTTAAAGATTTATCAGTAACGTTACGAGCACTGCGAGATTTCTTATGAAAAATAAAATAAAAAAAACGTTTTGAGTTTCTCAGAATTTGTTTCGACAGTTTTAATAGGATTTCTGTGCCTGTAAACATTCTCGTCTCAATTATCTCAATAAAAAAAATGAAATCGCCTCCAGACCATTTCATTGGACGCATAATCGCATTAAAGCAACCTGGTAACATTCTAATTAAAATAATTTTATTCTTACTCTTCCAGGATAAAGCTAAATTTGCTGTATTTCGTATCGTGAATGTATAGAACCAGAGACCCTTTTTACTGAAAACGAGGCGTTACACCTTTGTCCTCTGAGTTGAATACGCATCTAAATTTTATTTTTAACCGAGAATTAATCTAGATGTCAATGAGCCGAAGGATCTGCTTACTATCGAGTGGACTGTGTGCTTGTTTGTCATCCTTTTTTATAAAAATAATCATGACGATATTACCTAATATTTCTGGCACAGAAAATCAAATGATGTCGATGTACTCTTAGTCCCGGCAATCTAGTTAATATGTTACGAACGATTAACGACATATTTCGCTAAATCGTTTAAGTTTTATAACTTGGGAAGTTTTCTTATTTAAAAACTTGCTTCCTTCATTTTTCATTAATTTTCACGCGGTCTCACTTTCGTCGAGTTCATAAAGATAGTTTACATTTTTTTAGTTCTTTTATACATATAAATAACATAAAATGAAGTGTCTGTGTGTATTATTGAAATATCTGATTGGATTTTTGTACGTGTTAGTATATTTGTTGCACGAATGGGTCGGCTCGACCGGTGAAGGACCACGCTCTCACAGAATACCAGCGTAAAATCGCTGCTCAATGCTGCTGTATTTCGTACGGTGAGTGTAGAGAACCGAAGACCCTTTTTCTAGTAACGAGGCATTCCATTTTAGTCCTCATGGGTGGCATTGCACCTGCATTTTGATTCGAAATTGAGGATAGATGTAGACGTCTATTGTCCACAGCAACCACTAACCATCAGGTGGAATGAGTGCTCGTTTGTCACACTTATCCTATAAAAAATGTTTATAGGATAAAAATAAGAAACTAGAATGGGTCGCTAGTAGAAAGTAAAATAAGCTTGATGTAAGGTTGATCCTTTTTGCATTGCGACCTGGTTGAACATTGCGAAGGCCTTTGATCGGGTTTGGCACAAAGCGCTTTTTTCGAAGCTCTCTTCCTATGGGCTTCCCGAGAAATTGTGCGATTGGATCATAGGCTTTCTTGCAGATTGGAGCATCAAGGTCGTTGTAGACGTTGCAAGCTCCGATTGGAAGCCTATTAATGCTGGTGTTTCACAAGGCTGCGTGCTATCGCCAACGCTGTTTCTTCTGCATAACAATGATATGTTGCAAACTCGTAACATTCATTGCTATGCAGATGACAGTACTGGTAATGCTCTTTACACCGGCCGAGCCAATATTTCTCGGGAAAACGTCTCCGAGTGCCGGGACAAACTTGTGTCTGGAGTCGAGTCATTGCTGAACAGAGTCTCGGATTGGGGGCGACTAAATCTAGTCCAGTTTAACCCCAAGAAGACACAAGTTTGCGCGTTAACCGCAAAAAAGAACCCCTTTGTCGTATCTCCTCAGTTTCAAGGCACTCCACTTGTTGCCTCAGCCAGTATCGAAATCCTCGGCGTCAACATATCGAGTGACGTGCAGTTTCGTGGTCACTTGGAAGATAAGGCCAAATTGGCTTCTGAAAAGCTTGGCGTGCTCAGCAGAGTGGGACAGTATTGACAGGCCTGTTGGTCTAGTGGTTAGTGACCCTGACTGCTATGCCGGAGGTCGTGGGTTCGATTCCCACCCAGGACAAATGTTTGTGTGATGAGCACGATCATTTGCTCTGTGTCTGGGTGTAATTTATATATAATATTTATGTATTTAGAAATATATAAGTATGTTTATCAGTTGTCTAGTACCCATAACACAAGCTCTGCTTAGCTTGGGACTAGATAGCGTTGTGTGATAGTTGTGGAATATTATTATTGGGGTATCTGTATAGTTTTCTCGTCTCTCTCTCATCTGGTATAGTTAATTATAAATTAAAATGAAAAGATAAATATACATAAATATCAATAAAATAAAATAAATACAAAAAATACACAAATAAATAAAGATCGAACTAGATGGAAGCCCTCGGCAGGGGAGACCATACGGCCGAGGGTTAAGGGGAAAGGGAAAGAAACCGACGGACGATGCGGGCGATATCGAAGACCACTGCCTTCTGCATTTGAGCCCGGAGCGGTCCGTCACGGAGTCCCAGTCGCCTCAGATGACCCGAGAGGCTGACTGGGGTTAGCCCATTCGCAGAGACGACTACAGGGATAATTTGGGTCGGCCAACCACCCCACATGTCGGTCACCTCGTGAGCCAGGTCCAGATATTTTGTTCGCTTATCTGTTTCGGCTTTCACGAGGTTCTCGTCATACGGAATGGTAATGTCGACCAAAAATATCCTTGACTGTGCCCGGTCCATCAGCACAATATCAGGCTTATTCGCAAGAATAGTCCTGTCTGTGATGATGGCCCGGTCCCAGTAGAGCCTGGCGCGGTAATTTTCGAGCACGGCTTCCGGCAAGTACTTGTAATATGGCAATTTCCGGTCCACGAGACCGTATTTCAGAGCGAGCTCCTGGTGTAGAATTCTGGCTACTAGGTTGTGCCTGTGCAAGTACTCAGAGTTAGAAAGCGCCGAACAACCGGAGATGACATGCCTAAGTGACTCCCCGGGATGGCGACAAGCTCGACAGACGTCGACGGTGCCATCCTTTAGGATGTATCTCCGATAGTTGTTGGTCTTAATAACCTGATCCTGTATTGCACAGACAAAACCCTCGGTTTCCCCGAAGAGGTCACCGAAACGTAGCCAGTTGAGGGAGGCGACTGTATCTACGCACGAGAGGTACTACAGGGCTCATGTAGAGCCCTGTAGTACCTCTCGTGGAGCTCCTTCTCCTTCCATACGGTCTCCCGGTCGGAAATGCTAAGCACTGCTGGGTCCTGCCATTGCTCGTTGGCCAAGGATAGAGGGGTAAGCCCTTTATCACTAGAAATGACGTCATTATAGAATGGATCATCCGATCTCGCCAGGAAGTAATGACGGAGGCTGCACACTTCACGATTATGCATAGTGAGCGCGCTCAGAAAGCCACGCCCACCATGCTTTCGCGGCAAGTACAGCCTCATTACCAACGATCTCGGATGATGCATCCTATGGGACGTCATTGTAGTGCGGACTTTTCTATCCAGGGCGTTAAGTTCAGTCTGACTCCACCTGAGTATGCCAAAGGTATACATGAGGACAGGCATGACTCAACCGTTATATGCATGTGTCTTATTCACACCGGACAAAAGGCTGTTAAGCACTTTGGTCAAGCGTGCATAAAACACGTCGCAAACTGACTGTTTCATACCAGCCTCATCGATACCGATGTTCTGTGACATACCCAGGTATCGGTATGTTTCAGCCTCGGAAAGGGCCCTTAAGTTGACGGACATAGATAAGTCTATGCCCTCAGAGTTAGCAACCTTTCCCCTTTCAACATGGAGGACCGCACACTTATCCGTCCCCACCTCCATTCTAATAGAATTGCTAAATTCACAAGTGATGTTTAGCAATTCCATAAGATGGGAGCGACTGGAGGCGAATAATTTGAGGTCATCCGTATAGAAAAGGTGGGTCACTTTTGTCCCTCCTTTCCGAAGCTGAAATCCCTCCCGGAGCCCTCCAGTAAAGTACTGAGAGGGTTCAAAGAGAGGCAGAACCAGATTGGACTCAGACAGTCGCCCTGGAATATACCCCTTCTCATTCTTATGTGGTTCTCCGCAGCCATCATCCGCTCACCCAGATGACAAAGGATCGTACTCCACTGCCCCATACACTGCTCGAGGAAGTCTCTCACTGTACAGTCAATCTTGTACAGCTCGAGGACCCTCTTTAGCCATGTATGGGGCACCGAGTCGAATACTTTTCTGTAGTCTATCCAGGCGGCGGAGAAGTTCCGACGGTTGCGTTTCACCACTTTGCCAATGACCGCGTCAATGAGGAGTGGTTCCTTGGTTCCACGACCACCGCCCCGACCAATTTGAGCGCGTGACATCACCTGATTTAGCTCCAGGTGACAAGTGATTCTCGTGCTCAAAATGGATGTCAGTGTCTTATATATAGTGGGTAGACACGTGATGGGGCGGTATTTGCTCGGGTCCGTGGTATCCCGATCTTTAGGAACCAAGTGAGTGATCCCAGTAGTGAAGAGGCTCGGGAGCGACTTCTGATCGAGAGCCTCTTGATACTGTCGGGCGAGCACAGCGTGACACACTACGAACCCCTTCAGCCAGTAATGATGCAGCCCGTCGAGCCCCGGACTTTTCCAGTTCGGGGCCCTACGGACCGCCTCAGTCACGTCTTCAGGCGTTATGGTGACGGGGTCCATAGGCGTAACACTTGCACTCTGGCTCGCCACAACTTCCACCCAAGGGCCCTCGCTGTGGTTTATGGGCTCTGACCACAGGCCACGCCAAAATGCGACAGTGTCAGCCTGATCCGGTCCTGGGCCCGCTCCACATACCTCTGGTCGCTCCAATGATTTATAGAGCCTCTTCTGATCACTCTGGAAGAGACGATTCTGGTTGAACCGCCTTGACCTCTCGCTAAATCTTCGAATCCGCTTCCCCCAAGCAGCGATTTTTTGCTTCAGGTCATCTATGCGCTCCGTTAGTTTCTGCGTGATATCCGGCTGATATTATTATTATTATTATTATATTATTATTTCATGCCGGCACACCGCCTGCAACTTTACATGGCGCAGGTTCGGCCGCACATGGAATACTGAGTTCCCATCTCTGGGCTGGGGCTTCCCAGTACGAGCTCCTTCCATTTGACCGCATCCAGCGCTGAGCGGCTTGAATCGTCGACGACCGAGTGCTTTCCGATCGGCTCGATTCACTGGCACTGCGAAGAGATGTTGCATCCCTTTGCATTTTCTTTCGCATATACCATGGAGAGTGCTCTGAGGAATTGTTCGGATTAATCCCAGCCGCCAAATTTCGTAAACGCACTACGCGGCAAACGTCCCGATACCATCCACACCATCTGGATGCTTTTAAGTCCACCACTACGTACGTACGTTTCAAAAGGAGTTTTTTTCCGCGTACAACCCCTCTGTGGAATAGTTTACCACCGGCGATTTTTCCGGACCGATACGACTTGGGGACCTTCAAGAAAAGAGCGGTATTGCGGTTGATCATGGGCGGCGGTAGTCACTTAAGATCAGGTGAGCCGCATGCTCGTTTGCCCCCACTTCTATAAAAAAAATATTCAAATAAATCCAAACATGTCCAATGGTATGTAATCAATTTTATAAGGTTATGCAATAATTAGGGTTCCACTATATTGATTCAATGCGTATCGGCTTCATGTTTTATTTCTCAGGTTTTCTCACGTTATTTCCTATTATCGTCCCCAAGGTATTAAATCGAAATATAAAAGTGCAATTAACAATTTCAGTATTGCCGGCTGAGATCGAATTTGAATTTCTTGTGCTAGTCGGGTCAAATTATTCAGTTTATTTAAAATTTTATTTCGAAAGCCGACTAATGTAATCAGTACCTTAGCCTATAAGTCACATTCACAGAGAGGCCGTAATCTTAGTTTCAACTCCAAATAATTCAATATTAGCATACAAACTGTCTGCTATCCCGCCTCTCGCCTTTATCATGACGAACTCAGAACTGACGATTTCTCAAAAGTTAGACTTTTTATCTCTTGTTATGCGAATGTAAATGAAATTCAAATTTATGAAATTAAATTTTTAATAAAAATTAAAAGCTAAAAGTAACTCAAACTAGTAAAATTATTTTCACATAATAGCTTTTGAAGTCGTTGTTAATAGTCTTTTGTTCAGCTAGGTCATTAAGAATTACCATCTGCGGCTGCACCACCACTTACCATCAGGTAGGATATGATTTTACGAAGTAACTTTTTATGTTTAAAAGTATTTTGAGAATATTATTTTAGTCTTAAAAGGTTTCCACAGTCCACATATTATGTAACGCTGTGTAGAATGTGTGCGTGTGTGTGTGTGCATGCGTGCGTGCGTGTGTGTGTGTATGTGTGTGTGTGCGTGTATGTGTGTGTGTGCGTGTGTGTGTGTGTGTGTGTGTGTGTGTGTGTGTGTGTGTGTGTGTGTGTGTGCGTGCGTGTGCGTGTGCGTGCGTGTGCGTGTGCGTGCGCGTGCGTGTGCGTGCGCGTGCGCGCGCGCGCGTGTGTGTGTGTGTGTGTGTGTGTGTGTTTTAGCATACACACATAATACGTGTACGTTGTTTCTCTTTCTTTTTTGTTAATAAACCATTTTTCCTTTGTTGTAATGTATTATGTGTATAGATGGAAGAGTTGGAATAAATGTCTGTACATCTTTATTTAGGTCTTTTTTGTGCTTAACGCTGAATATTAAAAATGATAATTTAAGCAATAACAAAACAAAGACCAATTTAAATTTTTCGGCATTAAATATTTTGCGTAATATTTTAAAACATGGGATCAGGTAAACGATGGTAGGGTGTAAGGTGCCGGGGCGCGGACAGATCTCGGGCTTCTTAATTAAAATATCTAATGAGCGGCCCAGCGGGGCCACTGAGCACACATTATGTCCCGGGCCTTCTGTCCTGGGGCTTAAGATTAGATTATTAGATAAAATAAAAAGATTTTCACACATTTCAATGCAGCTCTAATAAAGAGGCTCTTCTCTAATCACACGTTGACGAAATCCGTTTTATGTATAAAAATTAAGTGTATATGCTTAATTTATTTACCTTCCTTAACGGAAAATTGTCGTGTGGTGCCGGTTAAGAATATCCACTTCCCCACATCTTCCCGGGGGTGTCATAAGCGACGACAGAGGGAAACGGGCAGGAGATAGGCGGCAGCATCTTCTTGATAACAACAATAGTGCAATAACGATGCGGGTGCCAAGCCGCTCGTCAAGCGTGGAAACTATCGCTAACTTTCCCTCATGAGCAACGACACAAATAAACGGACCCTAGTCCCCAGCGGCCCCGCTATTCCTGGCTACGGTGCTATTCCATGGTAACGACGGGGCAGGGGGTGCTAAAAATCTCTGGTAGAAGTTTGGTTTTAACCTTAGAAGACTCGAACTGGCAAAATTTAACGTACGCACCCTGAGGACTGAAGACAAGATCCTGGAGCTGGAAGAAGAGATAGACAAGTTGCATTGGGATATTATAAAATATATATTCGGATCTTAGATAATTATTTAGGATCCGAAGAGAGGGGGAGGTCACGGTAATACTCGAATCTGACAAATTTTTCTATCACCGGGGGGGCAACCATCTGTTCCAAGGAGGCGTCGGATTTATCGTCCACAAGTCTCCCGTTAACAACGTTGTAAAGATTGTGAGTGTGTCGATGAGGGTTGGGTACCTTATACTCAGACGATCACTAAACGGTATACGTAGAGATGTTGAGAAATCGAGACGAGATAGAGATGTAGAAAGCTGGAGACCCTTTTTACTGGAAACAAGGCACTTCATCTTAGTCCTCAGGGGTGACATCGCATATTTATTTTGATTCCTAATTGGAGTATATGTAGATGTCTTTGCATCCACTTTCTCTTCAGGTGGACGTTTGTCACCCTTATTGTTTACAAAAACATTATTTATAAAAGGAGCCTCTAGTTATGATACTGTAATGTTTTATATGATAATATTAGAGCATTTAGGGAGATAAATGTGGTAACAGGCCACTTGACGAGACAGTGGCTACAGCATCCCTTACACTACTGGAACCAACTGTAAAAAATACTCATCGATGTGTTGTCATAACAAGAGTTTAGGATGCCTTATAGCTTGTAATAATCTCTTAGCCTTCAAGCCATACACAGCAGTGGGTGTACTTATACTTGATGGCATAAAATAGTAAAAGGATTGTATCTACCAAGCCAGACTCCGAGGCATTAGAACCCTACCGTTCTGCCTTGTCATTCATTCATTTTGATTTCAGTAATGAAAGTTCATTTATTGTTAGCATTAAAATAATTTCATTAAAAATATTTCGTAACCCCAAATCATACAATAGGCAATAGAAACACATTTAAAATTTAGATAATATAGTTTCCGTAACTAAAAGATTGTCTATCACTATGCTGATAAATGTAGCAACATTTTTTCGGGCTTCATATTTTTAGTCTAGAAAAAATAAAAAACTTAAAACCTTAGCTAAGATTTATCTATGATACAATAACTATACGACTATTACACTACTGAACATGAAAATAGGAAAAAGCAAGTAAAACCAACATTAAAAATCGACTCCGTCGAAGATAAGCCGTGCTCTACAAAGACGCGAAAACAAAAGTGAAATCCCTCGATGAGTGAAAAATGAGGAAAAATCGCAGACTCATTAGAAGAGTGCGGCGTCCGAGTTTGTTTGTAATCCACATACTGCAGGCTCCGCAACGTCCGCGGCAATGGGAATGATTAAATCCGCCCCGGGCGGACTTTTGCGACTCCGACAATGACAATGTAAATAAAACCCGACGAGTTTTTAATAGACTAGCACTCCCTTTTGTTTTGTCCGTAATTTATTACTACCTGTTAGGATTATCGCGACTCATTATGCGAAAGGTTTTAAGCCTACGGAATTGAAAAAGACCTGTTCACCGACTGCAATCCCTTGTTGATTTTTTTATTTTATTTATTATTAAATAACATGCAATTCAGTTTTACAATTATAAGCTGTCGTTAAACTTAGTTGTTTATCGTAACACTGTACCCGTCGCTCGCTAAAATCGCTTATTGTTACTGTCAAATAACAAATAACCTATTAAGCGAAAAAGTATTCAGGGTTCCATATCCAACTTTTTAACCAGTTCTGAGATCTCATGCTATGCGTAAATACATTAGCACCCCTATTTAACTTCTATTTATACCGCCTAGCAGTAGTACGCGCACTGCTGTATTTGAAGGGTATAATAGGGCTAATAAAATTATAGGCTGTGATGCACTCAGTCTTATCTACTTCCTTAAAGGTGATAATGCGTCGGTAACGGTCTTTGTTTTGAGTTGGTTGCAGTATCCAATGACCATCACGTAGCAACAGCAACAGATCAAATTTTGTTTGTCACTGAAATTTTGTTTAAAAAAGTGTTTATGACACGCACTGTAGTCTAATGGCGGATTTGACCCACAACTTTTTAGTTTCGCAATCTGTATATTTAACGTTCTTTAAGTCTCTTTGTATTGTCTTATCTTTATGATAAGATTTTGTTCAATTCTTTCTCTAAATGTGAGCCTTTTAATCCATCTCAAGAAGGCTTATTATATATTCAAAGGTTTTATTACCTGCAGGAAAGCGGGTGTGCGGTGCCAGTGTTGGTGGTGATTGCACAAACTGGGGTGAAGATATGCGACCCCGAAGACAAGGTGAGTAAATATATAATATATAAACTAGGTACTTAGCCTAGAAGATTTCAAATTGCTCACACCTAAGCAACTCCTTCATTTCATTGAAAATGTAAGACTTAACAATAAACCACAGCCATGGCAGCAATCACAATACATCTTACACGTCGCAGTGATACTGGTCTTTCTAGACCTGCATAGTTGCCAGCACAAATAAAAAAATATGGAAATTTTGAATATTTTTTAATTTATATTTTAATAACACTAGGTAAATATTATTATATGAGGAATATTATATCCACTTATTATTAATCTACACAAATAAATAAAATTGAAGTGTCTCTATGTAATGTCAAATTAATAGTTTTTTTAATAAATGCATATGAAAGTGTTATAAAATAAGTGTATAAAATTATTGTCTGTTTGTTCCGGCTAATCTCCGAAATGGCTGGACCGATATTGACGGGACTTTCACTGACAGATGTCTGATGTTGTAAACAGTGACTTAGCTTACTTTTATTTTGGAAAAAAAATTCGAAATCAGCACAAAAAAAATTAAACGCACGAAATTCATTCGTAAAAAACGTAACGAAGACGAAGTCACGGACATAGTTACCACCACCATTAAACCAGCTAGTTAGGAATTATGGAGTGTAGAAGTAAGGAATACAGACTGTGTATTAAAAAGTGTCCATAAAAACCTTTAAATAAGGGTGGCGCCACTATAGCTACGGGGTAAATTTTAAAGAACGCGCCGAAAAATATTTGTGGGATAGACGACTTTTTCGAGGTTATATTTACTAAGTAAAATTATTTTAGATTTTACAGCTGCAGAGCAATTTAGCAGCACACTTCAAATCGTCGACAACTGCTAAGTTCATTTAATCCCAGTAGCTACTCCAGCACTGTTGTGGAGAGTTTTTGGAATGTTATTTACTGCTTACAGATGGTCACTTTTTCAACTATTCTACTATGGCAGTTGGTCCTCCTTACTTCTACACTCCATATTAGGAATATAGGGTTGAAGTGACAATTTTTTTTTTTGGTAAAGTACAGCCGCGCGAGTGCATTACTCGTACATTTGCCGGTGTCATGTAATAGGATATTTTGTTCAAAAACTTGCCCAAAATAATTGTAGACGCACCACATAGATAAAAAGTTTTTGGGAGGTTTTGACAACAGCATTTACTAGCAGTCAGTTGATAGTGTCAGAATTTTAAGTTGATCTGAGTTGAATGAATAAATCGTTAATAATAAAAAGTGTCTGCGGTTCTCGTCAATCGCTATGTATAAACAGCAGCGGTTTGCTTCTATTTCACGCTGGTATTCTGTACGCGTGTGGGCCTTCTCCAGTCGAGCCGGCGCATTTTGCAGCAGCTATTGAACGCAGCGTGGTTTTATCACGTCTTAACGGAGAATAGCTATCTGCGCAGGACAGCGTTATAGCATCCGAGTGTATGCGCAAGCAGGTGCACTCTCTATTCTCTCATTGTCAAAATCCGATTAAATACGTGTTATTTATGAGTGGCAATCAGTTAAAATAATGCATTGCCACGCATTCTGAATTTAAAAGATAAAAAGAAAATAATGTTTGAATCTTCTTTTTTTCAATTAACTTTTCACCATTTGCCCTTGTCTGCAAATTTGGCCGTATATTGCCAAATAACCTCAATGAGGTATATACACACACATATATATATATATATATATATATATATATATATATATATATATATATATATATATATATATATATATATATATATATACAACATGTAACAAAAATCCAGTGGTTCCCGTTAACAGCGTTATCAGAATGTATATATGTATGTATGTATAATACTTCGTTGCTGTAGTGTCATGGGCCATAGCATTTACTTATAATCAAGTGAACTAAATGCTCGTTTGTCACCTTTTTACTATTAAAAAAATATGTCAAATTTTAAGTCAATCGGGCGTATTGTTTTGGAGATCTCATCTGATGATGAGCGTGTGCGTCAGCGATGTTTCGTTTATATATTATACATTATATCTACATGTAACCATGTTTGTGTGCAAACAGAGTGTGCGCATGTCGCACGCGCTGCGCCGCATATCCTACGCAACTTGTGATTCGGCCCGTACGCTGTTCGCATTCGTCGCCCGAGAGCCACGCTCCGACTCCGCCGTCCAGTACTGCCACGCCTTCGAAACCGATACGCCGGAGCAGGTCAGTAACAGATATATTTAATATTTCAGATAAGTAATTCATTATTAGCAATAGGCGTTACATTGCGGAAATCCGTGAGTACCGTTACCGTTGCAACCTATCAAAGTCCACCAAAACGTACCAGCGTAAGTGTGTGTAGTGTAGAAAATCGGAGACCCTTTTTACTGGGTACGAGGCATTCCGTCTTAGTCGTCACGGGTGACCACGCATCAGCATTTTGATTCGTAATCGAGGATAGATGTTAATATATATATTGTTCGCAGCATCCATTTACCATCAGGTGGATTGTGCGCTCGTTTGTCACCCTTATATCTTTATATACTACTTAATAATCAATTGCTAATCGTTATTCTCGCTAAAACTTGAAAACGGCGCAAACTATTTTGATGAAATTATTTGTGTGCGTTTGCGTGGGTACTTTCGATTCACAATTGCACCCGGTAGGTGGGTAGTGACGTTGTCGCGATCCAGAAATTGCTCGTGTGAAGCCGGGGGTGATCACCAGTTCTATATCAAAAAGATGATGTTCTATATCAAAAAGGATGATTTTAGGTAAAAAATATGTATGTCCAGCAATAAAAGACAGAGTTTTTATACGTGGTAGAGCACGCTGCAGTTATATTATGGTTGTAGCACGAATGGGTCGGCTCGACCGGGAAAGGACCATGCTCTCACAGAATACCGGCGTAAAATAGCAGCTTCATACTCCTGTGTTTCGTATAGTGAGTGTAGAGATCCGGAGACCCTTTTCACTGGAAACGAGGCATTCCATCTTAGTCCTCACGGGTGACAGCGCACCTGAGTTTTGATCCTTAATCGGGGATAAATATAGATGTCTATGGGCCACAGTATCCACTTAATATCAGGTAGACTGTGTGCTCGTTGTGCGTGTATGTCAAGTCAAAAAGAAGAAGAGGAAGTCAAGAATTTCAGCATGGTGTCAATATTACTTTAAATGTAAGCAGGGCTCGGTTTAGCCTTAACTGAGCTGGTTGTATGTAACTGTCTTTTAAGATAGGTGTTAGATAACTAGCACAAAAAAGAAATATATTTGGTATGTCTAATTTGCCATAAAAATCGTGTCGAATATAGCAAACCTTGGATTCTAGAATATGGCCAATTCTGGATTCTATATAATACTGGAGAAGCCCATAACCAGAAGCAGTGTGCATTTAAAGGTTGATGAAGAAAAAAAAGCGAGGAGAAAAAATAAACAAAAATTATGTGATCCAAAAATTTGTAAGTTTGCAAAGTGATCACAAGAATATTCTTATGATTGTTCATATGATTTTATAATATTGTTAACTGACCATCCCGTGAATCCATCCCGTCTTTGTGTTGATTTCCCTACTGTTATTGTCAATTTTTTGGATAAAATATAGCCTAGATCCTTTCTGGAATTGCGAAAACATTCCGAAGATTAGCCCGGACATAAAAAGTAACAAAAGTAAAGTTACAGCTTATGTACGTCCCACTGCTGGACATAGACCTCCCCTCATTTCTGAGAGGGTTTTAGGACAAGGATAAGTCCGCCGCGCTGCCCCAATGCGTGTTGGCGAACTTCACATGTCTACGAAATTATTGTTCTTATATCTCAGACATGCTGGTTTCCTTACGATGTTTACCTTCACCGCTGAGCACGTATTAAATCAGCACTTAAAATTGCAAGTAACAATTTAATTGGTGCCGATGAGGATCGAACCCCGGTTGCTCGCATACTGTGAGATTTACAGCGAGCGCTAACCATCTGAGCTACCACGGCCACGACCCGGACATACAAACAAAAATTTAAAAAAAATGGTTATTAAGTATTACTGGCCTGCAAATAAGCTGAGTTTAATAGATTTTTAATTTTTTACAAACTATTATTTTACCCTGTATCGTGGAAGTAGTTTACATAGGTACATAACTTACACAAGGACAAATATCCAGACCCGCAACCATTATTTGTAGGCCATACAAAAACTTTTTTGATGCGGGAATCGAAACCGCGGCCCTTAACCCCACAACTCAAGCTAAACCACTGCGCCATGGAACCATCAAAGTCAGTTATTTTAATATAATAGATTATATGTATTGATAATAGATAGAATAGATTATATGTATTGGTACGACCAGTAAATAATCTATTATGAGATACCTAACCCATGATAAAAACCAATACAAAGAAAACTCGTTTATAATCTACTTTTGATTTGTTGAATTCGAAGCCGTATAATAATTTCTTGGCTATAATTTTATCGATATTTTTAGACCGCAACCGCAACTACAGCTTCCGGTAATGATTGTGGTTTAACTGGAATGTTATATCGGAGATCAATAATGATTTAGGCTGACCCATATCAAAACCCCGTAAAACCGTAAATGCCCTTAAAATGTGATAACACTTTATTGCATTTATTCGGTTCGAAAAAACCTCTGTCCTGACAATAACCAGTAAGAAACCCAGCGGGACTTTTTTTAAATTACAGCTGTTACACAATTAACAATACAAAACAAATTAGGAATAGCTCGGTAGCGATCACCTCATTCCTAGGGGTTATTGTTATTATTATCATCCATAAATTCTTTAATATTATAATTACCTTTTTATACAAATTTAGGTTAATAAAGTTTTTTAACTTAGAGAAAGTCAAATATTGTATATTTTCTGGGATTTTGTTCTAAAGGCGTATACATCGCCCCATGAATGAATTACTGAGTTGGTGGAGTTGTGAAAATGGTACTGTGTCTGTTCCTAGTATTTACGGATTAAATATCACTTAGTAAAAGTTGAATAAATGATAGGATATATTGGAATAATTAAAGATCTTGAAACTGCTATAGTGGTAAGCGCCTTCAGATCTCTCTTTAAAGTGGAAACCGACAACGCAGAACATTATTTGTACTGAACTTAACCTGCTAGTCACATTTATATTGTATTTTAGAGATTATCTTACCAGAAATAATAAATTAGCATGTTAACCTCTTTCGTTATACGATGCTTATTCTTTTTCTGATCTTTAATGACAGAAACAAGACACAGGCAAGTAATTGAACCACTTGCCTGTAACGGGGTTAGACAGCATTGAAGTCAGCGAACGGCTAGATCTGCACTCAGACTTATTGGAGCGATCGCATCGACCAATATTGCTGTACAACAGACGTCGTTGGTCCAAGTTAAGAGCGTATTACAACTATAGTAAAAATATTTACGGTCTACACCGAGCTTAATAAAAAAATGTGAAATTCAAAATCCAATGGATAATTTACCGCAAGTATAGATTTTTATGATGATGATGATGTATTACGTATGATTAAAAATAATTATTCATACGAAAATCGTATAAATAAAAATACTTAGTCGTTCAATCATTTAAAAATAGCACAACTTCAATCCTTTCAATATGATATTTTATATCATCGGTTTTTGGGAGGCCTATAAACTACTGTCACCGATGTTGCACGATTAGTGTCATGTTTCATTAGACGCAAAAAGCCTAATCATACGAAAAAGTATCAAAGCATCTATATTTATCTGGTCTTACTTAAACAAAACTCACAATGCGTAAACATATAGAATACTAATACAGTTAAATAAATATTAAAAAGTTATCATAGCTGTACATCATCAACACGAATCGATTTTAAATGTTCTAGCAGATTTAACCTTTAACAACGGAATTTTTACTGGTACATAATCAAGATGTTGACAGTGTTGTGCGATGGCGGTGTAAAATTAGCCAGTTCTATCGTACCGTGGGTGTCGTAAGAGGCGACAGAGGTAAGCAAACTAGGAGATGAGCAGTAGCATCTTCCTTATTGCGAGTGAAATAAAACCTGTTGGTTGCCAACCCGCAGGCCAAGCGTGGCGACTATGGAAAATATCTACCCTTACCCTATGAATCAATCTTTGGGGAGGTGTAAGTACAGCAGATGACATTTAATAGGATGTAACCGTAAGTGAGACTTATAATTTTCCAAACTTCTGCTTATCCTATGTATGGTATTTTCTACGCTTTTTGTCAAATTGTTACTTTAAATTTAAATAAAGTTATTAAAAACTAGAGAAAAAATGTAAATAAGAATTAATAGTTTTTTAAAAAAAAACCGTGGTTATTACAAGGATTGGCTCGCTGAACTTCCTGATTACTACTTTGAGGGAAACATTGTTAATATAATAAGCATTCCGAATTCGTTAATTCAAAAAATATAGATATGAAAACTTAAAACGCCACTGCCTGTGACTCAATGCATCTCCAATAGTTTGTACTCTGTCCGCGTTGCACTTGCGATTATTGCGCCTAAACTTCTCTTAAGTACTCGCTCTGACTGCAAGCATCCAGCCTCCGTTTCGATTCGACGCCTGCCAGTAGAGCGCTTAACGAAAGCTCTAATCTTTGCTTTCAACAATACAAGTATTCAGAGTTTGTAGCCTTTTAAATGTATTTAGTCGTATGGGGGAATTAACTTAATAAGTTAATTACAAGTATTTATTGAGGCAACCCTTCGAAGTTGGATAAAATTGAAATACGGAATCACAGGACGAAGTAACTCGTCTTTATAGTATAAGATTACGATCGGGAGATAAAACATTTAAAATATAAGTCCACACAAATGTGCACGCTTTGTCAACCCTGCCCACTAAGCGAAAATGCGTCGTTACCCGGAAAAAGGGTGTTCGGTTCTCTACACTCACCATGCGAAACACAACAGCATTATGCATCTATTTTACGCTGGTGAGACAACCAATTCGCCATGTAACGATAGTATAGCTGCAGTGTGAGCATACCACGTTTAATTCCTTGCATATGTACAGATCCCAGGTATATGGTTAACTTTTATATATCAACAAGCTTTCGGACCACCCGGTCTGAAAGCTCCGACTAAAATTTCAATAACAAATAAAAATAATATTTTATTTTTATATGTTAAATATTACTTTGTGAAAAATATTCAAACTACGTTGTTAGATTCATTGTACACGTTGTCGGTGAAATAGTTCGTCATCACACTAGTACGTCATAGTGTAGGTAGATTAGGGAAAATTTATAATTTGAAAAGAATTAATATCGATTAATTTTAAAAAAAATATTGGGCAGTGGCGGTGTAGGAATATTCACTACACAATATGGTCTCGTTGGTATCGTAAGAGGCAACGGAGGGAAACAAATCAGGAGATGGGCAGCAGCCTCTTCCTAATATTTTTTTAATAGTATAAGGATGAAAAACGAGCACACAGCCCACCTGATGTTAAGTGGATGCTGTGGCCCATAGACATCTACATTTATCTTCAATTAAAAATCAAAATGCAGATGCGTTGCCAGCCTTAAAGTTTGAGATAGAACGCCTCGTTGCCAGTAAAAAGGGTTCTCTACACTCACCATAGGAAACACAGCACCATTAAGCTGTTATTTTACGCTGGTATTCTATGAGAACGTGGCCCTACCTCGGTCGAGCCGACCCATTCGTGCTGCAACCACAATATATATGCAGCATGGCTCTACCACGTAAAATAACAACTGGATAATAAAAAAACTGCGATTGCCAACCTGCCTGCCTTACGTGGCAACTAAGACAAGTATGCTCCTTATGAAGCAATTTTTGTGGAGGCTTGTGATCAGTAATGGACATTGAGAGACTATTATAATGATGATGAAGCTTAAAAAAGTCATAGAATTAAAACTGTTAGTTTGAAAGACAGAAATGACAGTCTAGCTTTTTGGCTTATTACAATTAACCCTGTTTCATGTAACTTAAAAGACATTAATATGATTCTTTAGTACGGAACTTATGTCTTACGTGCTCTACATAGGTCGTATCTCTCGATTACAAGCGTCTCTTCGCTAGTAGATCACAAATTAATTTCCTGCGTAGCCTGCAACGGTACAGTTCACCCGGCAATCAATGGGAAGCCGGCGCCGGCGGCCCTGCAGTCTCTTCGCTTCCTATCGTTTATCTTAATTCTATGCTAGCGTCTCTAAAACCATGACTTATTCCTTTGAAATGTTGGTTTATCTTCGGAAATTGATTTAAGTGTTGTAAGATTATTTATTATTTCGTAAGTTTAGGTAGCCTTATAAAATGAAACTAAGAACCTTTATCAAACTTCTTTCGTAATTTGATAAAGGTTGTACATTTAGTAGCTCATATATTATTGGATGTCCATCAATCCATCCAGTACTGCTTAGAAAAATTCAGTGCTGAACATAGGAATAGGCCATAGTTTGCCATAGTTGCCACGCTTGGCATTTGGGAACTACAGTTTTTTTATGATTTTCAGTTATTATTAGAAAGATGCTTAGTCCCACATGACCACATGACCATGTCATGTGGAAAGAATGAATGAGGAAAGAGTGACAAAGAAAATTTATGTTGCAGAAGTGAATGGCAGAGTCGGAAAAGGACGTCCTAGGCGAAAATTTATCGACCAAATTGGCGATTTATTGAAAACGGGCCAAATTAGGAGCCAACGAGCCAAATTAACCGACGAGCATGTATGCGGAGGTGTATGGATGTGAAGGAGGCGAGAGAGGTGTGTAAGGATCGTGCCAAATGGAAGTCTGTAGTCTCTGCCTACCCCTCTGGGTGACAGGCGTGAGTGCTTAGTCCCATTTCCTTTTTCAGTTTCCCTTAGTCAAAACCTACGGGACTCTTACGACACCTATGGGATGATATGGGGTAGTGGATATATTTTTTATATAGAATTAGGTTGACAGGCGAACAAACAGTCCATCTGATGGTAACTGGATGCTCTGGCCTATAGAAATCTACATCTATCCTGGATTAAGAATCAATATGCGGATGCATGGTCTCCCCTAAGGCCTAAGATGGAGTACCTCACATCCAGTGAAAAGGGCCATCAGTTTTCTAAATTCATCACGAAACCCAGCAGCATTGAACTTTTATTTTACGCTGATATTCTGTGAGAGCGTGGTCCTTACCCGGTCGAGCCGCCCTATTCGTGCAACAATCATAATATAGCTGCATTATGGCTTTTCCACTTATAAATATTCTCACATTCTCACCACACGGTCATTACTAGATATAATAGGTATATTTTCTTCATTTTCATCACTGTTTTTATCAATAGCTTGTCTTTCAATTTAAAAAAATTTGCCAAAATTATTACGTCAGCCAAGTGGATTTAACATAAAACATAACATAAACACTCACGCCTGTCACCCAGAGGGGTAGGCAGAGACTACAGACTTCCATTTAGCACGATCCTGACATACCTTTCTCGCCTCTTCCACATTCATATACCTACGCATACATGCTCGTCGGTTAAGGGTACTCTTAATTTGGCCCATTTTTAGTATATCGCCAATTTGGTCGACAAACTTCCGCCTAGGACGTCCCTTTCCGACTCTTCCATTCACTTCTGCAACATATATTTGCTTTGTCAGTCTTTCCGCATTCATTCTTTCTACATGACCAAACCACCGAAGCATTCCTTTCTTAATCCTGGTCACCGCATCATCTTGCAAACCACACTCTTCTTTTATCACACAGTTTCTCACCCTGTCACTCAGATTCAGCCCTAACATACTCCTTAGCGACCGCATTTCTACCGCATTTATTCTACTCTCGTGCTTCTTCTGCCACACCCAACTTTCACTACCATACGTTAAAGTAGGGACTAATACAGCACTGTGAATTGCCATACGTGCCTTTTTTGACACATTCTGACTTTTCACAATAGAGTGTAGAGCCCCATTTACTTTATTTCCTGCGTTCACTCGTCGTTCAATGTCCTTATCATATCTCCCATCCCTGCTGAATACACATCCCAAATATACGAACTCATCCACTTGCTCAATTAACTCTCCTTCTATTCTTATTTCACATACCGTTTTGCTTTCATCTCTTTCAAAAACCATCACTTTCGTCTTACTTGCGTTCACTTTCATTCCCCTTTCTTTTAATGACCTGTTCATTAATGTAACCATCATTTGCAACTCGGCCGCCGACGACGCAAGTATGACTTGATCATCGGCGTACAAAAGGCATTTGATGGTTAACTCACCCATTCTTACCCCGCATTCTTCAACTTTCAAATTTTCCAAACAGCTGTCCATAAATAGGTTGAACAGCCACGGGGAAGCTACACAGCCCTGTCTGACACCTTTATGGATGCCAAACCAGCCCGAGTAGACCCCGTTGATTCTAACACAAGCACTCGAGTCCCTATACAGAGACTTTAATGCCTGTATCAAACCAGCGCTCAACCTAAATGCGTTCAGCGTTTGCCATAACACATCCCTGTCCACTCTGTCATAAGCCTTTTCCAAGTCCATGAACGCACAAAAAACTCTTTGGTTTTTCGCCAAAAACTTCTCCGCGATCATGCGCATGGAAAAGACTTGATCTGTACACCCCATTCCCTTTCTAAATCCCGCTTGCACATCCCAAATTTTTTCATCAGTTTCTTTCATAACTCTTTCAATTAGTACCTTAGCATACAGTTTTCCCACAATGCTAAGAAGGCTGATACCACGGTAGTTTTTACAGTCCTGCTGTGACCCTTTTCCCTTATATATTGGGACTATCACGGCTTTGCACCAGTCTCCCGGTACCCGCTTTAGTTCCCAACATAAATTAAACAAGGTGTACAGCAGGCCTGCCACCACGTCCTCTCCAGCCCTTGTGTGCCTGTGCAAGCCCAAGTGGATTTGTGATAGAAATATGATAACCGAATCTTATTTGCGCAGTTGATGAATCCTAAATCAGTTTGTTGATTTGAGCCGTGGTAGCTCAGATGGTTAACGCTCGCTGTAAATATAACAGAACGCGAGTAACCCGGGTTCGATCCCCGCTGGCACCAATGACATTGTTAATTGAAATTTTAAGTGCTTATTTACCACGTGCTCGGCGGTGAAGGAAAACGTGGCGAGGAAACCTGCATGTCTGAAGAATAAGAAAAATAAATATTTTGAAGACGTGAAGTTCGCCAAAACGCATTGGGGCAGCGCGGCGGACACTTCCTTGCCCTAAAACCCTCTCAGAAATGAGGGGAGGCCTGTGCCCAGCATTGGAACGTATATAGGCTGTAATTTTTATTGGCTTAAGGTGAGTTGCGGGAGTGCAGAATTATTTAGACTGCCTTATTTGTCCTTTCTCTTATGGGTGATTGGTGCAAGCACAGCGCATGGCACCCACGATGTAGTCATACAACTACTGCAACATCCACTAACCATCAGGTGAAGTTTGCTCGTTTGGCACTGTTTGTGTTCGTTATACTTACGTACCTTGATAATGCCGTGAGGCAAAACTGCTCGGTTTCATTCTTATTTAGTTAATAATTCAGTTAAATAAGTACAAGTACGTGTATATATCCAAATAACAAAAATGAAGCTAAAATTTACCAAGTAACGAAACTTTCAAGTACGTATATAGTAAAGATAGAGATTAGTGAGCTTCTTCTAAACTCAAGCAGCGTGCATTCAATAGTATATTATTGCACTCGATCGATGAAAATGTCTTAGTCATGATGAAATTAACAATGTAACAAGATAAGCTGACATCAATTGCTTATATTATGCGTTAAGGTGACCGCCTCGCTGGTCTAGTGGTTGTAAATGGGATTGCTGATGATAAGGTCTTGGGTTCGAATCCCGGGTCGGGTCCAAAAATCAGTTATTGGGCTTTTTTGTCAAGAAATTCTCAGTGGCAGCTCGTAGTCGGAAAGTTGGCAGTTGGCTCGTGCCTCGGAAACATCTGCGTCCTGCGCCTGAACTCTCTTCGGTGGTGTCGGTTTACCGTCTCATTGATCTATGAGAGCGACGGAATAGAGAGTGCACCCGTGCTTGGGCATACACTTGGGCACTATAATCCTGTCCTGCCCAGATGGATAGTCTCTAATGAGACTGGTCGTGGTGGCCGAAATTCAGTCTGGAGGACATTATTATAGTGTTAATGTTATTTAGATAAACCAGCTAAACAAAGCTTTTTTAAAGCGACAATTCTAACACGAGGATTTTAAGCTTTTCAGTAGTAGTTAAAGGAAATATTGATCATGCTAATAGCATTGCAAATTTTTTTTTAACTGACTAGGTTATTCTTCACAACTGGTTCATCTAACCACCAGCTGGTGTGAGATAGTGAAAACTGATGACCCTAATATACGTCATCAGTTTTCACTATCTGACACCAGCGTTATATACTTTTTCTTTGCCAGTAAACGGATTTTTTGGATTTTGTTCGTAGTGTCTGTTCTAGAACGTATTTATTATAAAACATATTTGTTCAATAATTAACTTACTATGACTAGCTATTGTCTGTAAGGGTGGGTACATATTTTTCAATTATATTACTTAACACATAAAAAATGACAAGTATTTTAGTTTTTACTATAAAGGGAGGCAAATAAATCTCATGTCATTCGAAAGGTATGTATAGATGGTACATCATTAATGCGCACAAAAAGTAAAAAATACGAGTGTTTTACTCTTGATATGTTTCTAAGCATTTCATCACGCACATGGCTGTGTGCTTTGTAATTAATCAGTAAAATTTCTACCACCAGCGATACTATAGTATATACAGTAAATAGTATATATGTAACATAGTATATAGTATATATGTAACATAGTATATACTATAATGTATTATTAATACAATCCAAGTCCAAAAAAACTTGGCGCATTTTCAATTCTTTATTTTGTAATTTTAGTGTATTTGTTAAAAATATTTTTATCTATTTCATAAAAGTCGTAAGTGAGAAAGTTAACAATAGTTACTTTTTATAACAGGATACAAAATTAAATACGGCATTTTTATTGCGCGCTTATACGTGACGTAAATTTGAAAGATTCCAATCTTTTGTCTAGTTTATTATTTGATTTTATCTGTCTTATATTGAATGACGAGTTCTCACGAAATTCTGGAATTTGTACTAAATAAATAATATTTCCAATATTGTAAATAGCTTTATAGTTGTTATTCGTTTTACGATTTTATAATAGTCTTCAAAATATGTTAGTTTTAATGGCTTAAAAATATTGACGCGAGGGAATTTCAACTTAGGTGTTAGAATGTTTTCTCGGGTCATGTATATTAACAGAGGACTAAGATGTAAAGTAAAGTAAAGTTACAGCCTATATACGTCCCACTGCTGGGCACTCTCATTTCTGAGAGGGTTTTTGGACAAGGAATAGTCCGCCGCGCTGCCCCAATGCGTGTTGGCGAACTTCACACGTCTTCGAAATATTTTATTTTCTTATTTCTCAGACATGCAGGTTTCCTCACGATGTTTTCCTTCACCGCCGAGCACGTGGTAAATCAGCACTTAAAATTGCAATTAACAATTTCATTGGTGCCGGCGGGGATCGCACCCGGTTTGCTCGCGTATTGTGAAATTTACAGCGAGCGCTAACCATCTGAGCTACCACGGCTATATACTAAGATGGAATGCTTGGTATTAAGTACAATAGGATCTCCGGCTCTATACACCCACCATACAGAACAGCAACATTAAACTACTATTTTACGCTAGTATTTTTTTGTGTGCATGGACCTACCCCCGGTCTAGCCTACTCTACATGGCTCTACGAAGTATGATTGCCTCATACCTCATACGGGAGACTTATACCATAGTTACCGCGCTTGATCTCTGGATTGGTAACTTCAGTTTTTTAATTTTCTTTAGAAAGAAGCTAATGCCCGTCTTATGGTTCGTTTCCCCATGTCGCTTCTTACGATACCCCCTTAGTATCAGGTGAATGGTGTGCTCGTATGTCACTCTTATTCTGTAAAAAAAACTGTATATAATGTGCCCAAAAGTGTCTAAAGAAGTTAGTTTTCACTTCAATAAATAAATGTATCTAAGAGCGACGGTCACGCGAGTTCAATACTTTTTTTAAAAAAGCGAGTCATTATTTATATACACTCACATCTTTGATATATGTATCTGAGCGTGACAGTCACGCGACTACAGTACTTTTTCCCCAGCGTGCCTAAAGAACTTTTCACTTCAATAATCTATGGGAAGGTCCATGTTCAGTAGTAGAACTTTAAAGGCTGTATGAAAAAATCAATAATACTATCGACTAGTCATCACTTTTTATGGCCACAAAATAGATACACATTACCATTTTAACTTTAATTTACAGGTTTATGATATATTTTGAATTTCATTACTGTGAAGTTATACCAAATTATATGAATTCCAAATTATTAAGACAAAAATTCATCAGTTATTTTGCTGTGTAAATATTAGTTGGGAAGCTTTTTGTTGAATGTGTGTCAACGGCTGGTGGTCGCTTGTGCGCGTGCATTCCACAGTATGACCTTGCATAGAGGGCGGTAGAGGGCCACATTCCTTAACCCGCGGCGTCTAATACCACTTCAATCGAGCACAAGTCTAGTATTGTCCGCTTCTACTTCGATCAATCAGTAATAACTTAACAACCACCATTCAGATGTCACCACGCAAACCTTTACACCGAGAAAAACAAAGCTTGATGAATTACCAGCGATCAAAGTAATATACGACTTCGCTTCTTGAAAAGCACTTTCCAATTTAAAATGAATGGGTATTGAATGTAAATCTTCCTCGGCTGGTGTAGGTTCGTTAAATAATTTAAGAACAGTCTTGCGGGGGTCATCAACCGATCGCTAAGCGCGGAAAGTTCGTCGCCTCATAAAGGCAAAAATAAAAAAAGCGCAATATACTCCACAGGTGTGCGGGCGCTCGCGTTTTCCATTGTGCTTGCGCCACTTACCGTGAAGGCTTTGCTAGTTGGATTGGAAACAAGTTCTGGACCGGGCGACGCTTTTAGTAACTTATGGACCGTCGTCGCGAGCGGACGTATTTGATATTGGTTCAACCGGTGTCACGAGTGTCATGCAGTGACGTGTTTGAAATGATTGATTATTATTTCACGGTGCATCTTGAAGTGTTATTCTCAGTGTTATAACGTGTGATTGACCGAGTGCCGTGAGAGCTATTGCACGTAATCGTGAGAGATTTCCTCTGGGATGTAAGTTCATGTTTTGAATGTCAGCTATAGAGACGAGACTTCTCGTTATATTGTCCCCGTTTTACTAATTTCAATTATTTATAGATAAATACTACAAGACATTTCTCATATATTTTTTAATTATATGTTAGGGTTGAAATTTTATTCTATTTAAAAGTGTGCATACTTTTTTTTAATTGACATAGGTACCTAAGGTGAAGGTTCTTTTAACAAAAGCTTAAGACTCTCGAACAATAAAATTTAATTATTCCCGGTTTACTTAACTAAAATCGAATAAAACACAAAGCTATCGATCAACGGGTGGTCCTTTAAACAACAAATAGTGACTACCTGATCTTTTAATTACCGCTCTTTTGTTAGAGTTTGCAAGACGTTTTTTTGAATTTTTTTGGAATTGTTTGACCACGTAGTATTATTTCTGAAACCGTACATTGTTCAACTTCTTCAGTCATAATAATTTGTTAACTAAAATAATATTAATAATATTATTTTTTCTAACAAATTATTTCAAGGCCACATCATCGTCACTACGCTTACAACTCATCACTATTTAAGTACTAAAGTTTGGCCAGCAGTACCTTATTAAATCTTCGAGCTATGTCGGTTACTATAGTTTCACTGCTAATATTGATGTTTTGTTACCACGAAAGCCTTTAAATATAAATATTCCATACGTCATAAACGACACTGAGCTTTCTTACAGCTCAACAGTCCTTAATCTGAAAAAAAAAAAGTAAGAACTATGTCTTCAATGACCTGATCACTGAAAGCACGTTTTAATAAAAAAAGAATATAACGGAAAACCAAACTATTTTATAAACCAGTATCTCTGATACTATATATAGAATATTAGTGAGAGAATAAACAACTTAAATACTCTTAAGAATGTAAATTTAGTTTGTATTTAAATGAAATAAAACAATTTTTTAACCAACCATTCATTACATCTTATTAAAATTGACAGCCTAACATAGACCTTCTTCCTCATGATGAGAATATTTTTTATAGAATCAGGGTGACAAGCGAGCACAAAGTCTACCTGATGGTAAGTGGATGCTGTGGCCCATAGATATGTACATTTATTCTCTAATAAGAATCGAAACACAGATGCGCTATCACCCCTGAGGACAAAATTAGAATGCCTCGTTTCCAGTAAAAATGGGTCTCCAGATCTCTACACTCACCATGAGAAAGGCAGCAGTATTAAGGTGCATTTTACGCTGGTATTCTGTGAGAGCGTGGTCCTTCCCCGATCGAGCCGACCCATGCAGCGTGGCTCTACGTATTACATTATCATTTATGACTGTGTAAAATGCGATGTTCACATTGTGTATATTATCTGTGCAAGTTTAATTATAATAAGAGTAGATAGCAATAAATAAATTGCATTGGAGTCATGCTTGGGGGAACTATGCTTCGATCCGCCGCGCCGCAGTAACTAAACTAAACGTCAAAATAAAGTCAATCAAAATTCCTATTAGCGTTAAAGTCACAAGCACAGTGTTGGACTGGAAACAAAGGTTGGCAAAATAACAAGTATGGTAACAACTTCCAACTGAAATGGAAACAGAGACAACTGACAACTTTGATTAGTAGGTACCGAGTTGCGACAGTTACTGATAAGAAGCGAAAGCTAAGACCGCAAACCACAAGGAATACTCGTAAAATCGTACTGTTGTATACTACTACGTATATATGACGTAAAGTAATAATCTTTTTTAACTTAATTGTCTGTTTTTAAATATACCGTGTCTTATCTAATTAGAAGAGTAGCCCCCGCTCACTCCTCCTCACTATTGCTCCCAACACTATAAACTAGTAAAGACACAGTAACGACGATAATACGATACGAATTTTTCCTTAAAACGAGGCATCATCAGAGACGTAGACTCAGCAATGACTGACCGTTCCTTAACGGTCAGTCGTCGCAAAGCAGAGTATAAGATAAAGTGTGCTATATAATGTCTGGTTCTATTATAATCATAATATTAACTGTCTATTTTGAAAATAATATAAAAAAAACTTAACAATACGCTTAAATTTAAAAGGAACCCGTATTCGTAATAAATGGCCCTTTAACAAATATTACTCGAGCTTAATTAAGCTTTTAAATTGAGCATTTATAATTATGAAGTGCACTTCGTGAGCGCACGTCAAAAATAATTTTTCCTTTATATTTCAAGAGAGTACTCGAAAATATTTTTATGATGATTCTGAATCCAAGTACAATTTAAACGGATCAAATGTCGTGTCCTGTCAGAGGGTTGCCAATAAAAAGTACAAGATATCAGGATAAATTAAAATTATCTTTAAATGGAGGTAACGTTTTGTTTACAGATTAAATTTAGATTGGTGTTCGGATGATGAAAAGCATAGAAGTGACTTAAAAATATTCAGCAAACCATTTCGTATCACAGGCGTCATAAGAAATGTTTAAGCCACTTCGAAAGCAATCTGTGGAATAACAAATAGAGTACTAATTATCTTAAAAATTACTAACCTAAGATAAGTAAGTGATCTCACCGAAGAAGGGAAATAACGTAGGAAATGATGATGCTACGATCACCAAACCACATACAAAGTATAGTAAATATTACGGTCCGTATGTACGTATCACTGCTGGCCTATGGCTGATCATTTTTGAGAGGAAAGGAAGTATCCGACGCGCTGCCCTTATGTAAGTTTGGTGGACATTACAAGTCTTTCCAATTTTTTTTAAATTTCTAAGACATGCAGGTTTCCTCACAATGTATTCTTTCATTTCCAAGCACGCGGTAAATTGCCACTTCAAATCGCAAATACCAATTTCATTTGTGGTGATGTGCCGAGGAGGGAAAAAATCCGGGTTACTACTTACGAAATTTACAGCTAGCATTTTGCCCCTAAATACGACGACAACCACGACTTAAAAATTGTCATATTACTAATAAAAATATGAAGTTTTGGTAGATAATATCTTAATTATATGAGAACCAATTTTTTTAGGGTAATTTTTTATGTACCATCGACCATCGCGATTCGTGTATTATGAGTATGACTAAAGAACCGTCTTTGTTGTAAAATAGCCAAGTGCGTGTTGAAACTTCAAGACAACGTTCTGCTTAGCAGGTTTTCTGCACGCAAATTATTCGTAAGAAGCAGTTGTATAGATATTGTCCAAATACTTACTTGCATTATATAAGAAAATAAAAACACAGTTATACTAATTGCTAAAATTAATTAATGGAACTTGGATGCAGTCATTTTAAAAGACCTTGTTTCATAGCTAATGAACTCTCTAGTTTATGACCTCTAATCTCTCTATGTATATACAATCGTCATCGTCATTACAGCCCTTCACAAGTCCACTGCTGAACATAGGACTCCCCCAAGGGATGCCACAAAACACGGTCCTGACTCACCTGAATCCATCGACTTCGTGCATGTTTTACCAGGTAGTCACTAGATCTAGTGCATCTATAAGCAATACAAAATAAATATTTCCTTTACGTAATATTTTCTAACATGGAAATAGGGATTTGTAACAATGAAGGTGCTTCTTAGTTTTAGCATATTCTTTCAAAATATGCTAAAACTAAGAATCATTAGAACAGGTAAACTCGAAGAATTTATTGTATAACAGCGAATCCTAATTATACTATTATTATTAATTTTCGTTATTCATACCGACGAATAGTTTGCTTTCTACTAAAATTTGAGAAGCAAAAAAAAGTCTAGACAATCCTCGAATATCCCTAGCATCTGGTAACCCGACTCCCGTCGCAAGGCGGCCTGGTCGAAACGAGGGTCACACTGTTCACTTTTATAACTCATTCTCTTTGATGGCCCCGCATTGTTTCCTCGTAAACCGCTTTTATTTCACATCTGTGCGCAGTCTGCTCACAAGCATTGTCACGCTGTAGTCCTCTAAGTCCTTGTATAAATCCAGAGTTATTAAATTTTGTGGCAGCCTCGACAATTCGCTCTTTTACTAATATTTTGTTCTATGCGTTAGCTTTTTCTGGGTTTTGTGTTTTTATTTTTTTATAATTTGTATTTATATTAAAAGTGTGATTACTAAAGTAAAAGTACCTACTGACTTAAAGTAAAATACCAAAGACTATAATTCTCTATGTTTACAACTTACTACTTAACGTAAAATTACCAACGATGAATATAATGTAAGTGTTTTATCTATAATTTAAGGGCTGTGTAAGAATATCCACTACCCATTATAGTCCCGTGGATATCATAAGAGGCGACAGTTGGAAACAACCTGCAAATAGGCAGCAGCGTCTTCCTAATGACAACAAACAAAAATGGCGGCGGCCAAAAAGCCCGCCAAGCATGTCAGTTAAATAAAAGATTCCCTATGATTCAACCTATGTTCAGCAGTGGACTTTTGATAGGATGTAACAAAGAAGAGTTCTATCGTATCGGAATATTAGGTATTTTTTTATTTGAATCTGATCATTGGTATAGGTGAACACTTGGATTTATTATTTAAAGTCTCGAAAATAAAAGCGGAAAAATTAGCCTTCACTTAAAAGGTCTTTCTTAGGACAGCGTAATGTTGATTTGTTATTCTTACACCTTCTTAGTAAAGTTGTCGGTGAGTGGCTTGTTTGCGCACGCTACATGCGAGCAATGATAAAAACTACCATTATTTGTAAATGCTGAATATGTTTTTTTGGTGTCTTTTTATTTTTTTGTTGTTAAGAGTACATATTATATATACTATATACACTACTTACGTATAAACTACTTAATTTTATAACTGTTATTTTATTAAGCTGTTTTAAATTGTTTAATTTCCATCGTTTTTATTCATTATAATTGTACCTAGCTTAGCTTTACATTTAATATGTGGATAACTGTTATTGGCGTGCTTAAGGTAAATTTGAAATTGTATTTAGTGATATACTCTGTTGTTATCCTTATTAAAATAAAATAAAAATATATAAAATAAATATAACGGTATACATTAATATTATTTTTCACTAACTGTTGCATAGCAAACATTTTATTTTTATTTTCTTTCTTTGATGTAAAATATTAAAAATAATAAAAAATCAATTTTATTAGAGTGCACATCTTCCTAAGCGGTGACTGAAGGAAGGAAAACCATAAACCTCAAGCACTTTATATGGATTGAAAGAATTTTCATAATATGGTATTTAATTAAATATTTAGACTTACGCTTGATCGACACATGAAATGGTCTGTCCAAAATTATTAGTCATTTATGCGAATGTCCAGCGGTGCGATTGAGTAACCCTAGTGGGAATCGATTCCCGATGGTTATAATAATTATAAGTCTGTAACTGCGTTAACCTTAATATTTTGTATTTATGTAAAAATAATTAATTAAACAGAATTATATCAAAGTAAAAAGACGTTGGCTGATATACTCATACATTTATAGAATAAAAAGAAAACACACCTAAAACCAACAATGACTCCGTGGTACAGTGGCTTATCAATGAGTTTTTTTAAATTTATTTATCATTTCAAAGTAAAATACAAAATAATAAGTAAAATAACAACTATAAATCACAAAGGCTTGTGAATAATTCTATCATCTACAACCCGCCTCGCGCTGTGATGTAACTCTGACAGGTACTATTTGCAACATTCATTTATTTTTGTTTGTTTTGTTTTTTTTTTTAACAATCATAGGTTAACTTTGTAACATAATAAATAAATACAAACTAAATAGATATAAAAAAGGACTAATTATCGCTACTGAACGTACGAGGCGAAGGAGGAGAGAGGTCGCATTCCAGCGAATTGCACGTGTATTACAATATCTATACACGCATATGTATGTAAGGTTTGATAAAGAGAATTACAACACATATAGTACGTAATATTACATTATATTGAAATTTGTTTAAAAATCGGGTTAAATTAATTAATTAATTAAAATATAGACAAATATAGATGCCCATGGGCCACAGCATCCACATAGCATCAGGTCGACTGTGTGCTCGTTTGTCAACGTTATTATTAAAAAAATTACTGATACCTAGGAATACTTATAACTTAGGTAAATAATAACTAGATTCTTGGTTAATTCATTTCTATTTTTATATGCCAATTTATGTACGTAAACTGCCTACTCCTGTAACGTTTTTTAAGAAAAGAAAGAAATGATTTACACTAGAGTTACACAATCGCACTGCTGATCAGCCTCTCAAACCATCAGTCACATCTGAGTTTCCCGAACGGATCGCTACCGACTCAAGTGCATAAGTTGGTACTCGCTCGTTCTTTTCCGCTTTTTTCCCGCTAACACTCTACCTTTGTTTTGTCCACTCTGTTGAGTATTCCTTTATACTAAATATTTTTATATTTTATACTGGTAAAGCCATGCTCCGTCTATATTATAGTTGTAATTTGTAACACGAATAAGTCGGCAAAATCGGGAAAACACCACGCTCTCACAGAATACCAGCCTATAATAGAAGCTCAATGCTGCTGTTATAGGCTAGTATTCCGTATGGTGAACGTGGAACCAGAGATCCTTTTTAACGGAAATGACTTCGTAATAATTAATAACTTAATTTATTTATGGTTAAGTTAAGACATACCCATGAATAAAAATCAAAACTTGTGATGCGAAGTGCCTAGAGTCTGGCACTGAAAAGAAACCAGGGTTCGCAAACGTTAAACTAAGAAACAGAAGGGAGGAATCGAGGCTTCTCTCGATCAGGCCTCCTATAACGCCTACGTTGGGTTCGGGAACAACGTATGTGATCTCCGCAACGGAGTAACACACAAGGGCGATAACCTCTTCCTTATCAGAAAATAGGTTCATAGGCGGGGATTACGGGTCTCCCGAAGTCGTCCCGGTCCCAACGCCTTAATTCTTCGATGTGGACTGTATTATTTGAGGGGAGAATTTCTTGGGAATAAAACAGCAATTATCTTCAAACCTGCACGTCTTGCACTTTTCCCGAATATTTCCCGAAGGATTCCCGAACGAATTGCAAGAAAACTCGTTTACTGAGCTACCCCAGAGCTATACGCGAAAGTGAGCCGCGCCATTTGTGCGTTTGCGCAAATCAATTACATCAATTTGTTCTATCACTCTCTCACGGTTTTCTCAATAACTTTATTTGTATAAGACATACATTTATACAATTTACTTATAAAGATAGCACAAAAAAATATCTATACCACGATATACATTACATTTTTATATCACAAAAAACCTTTTATTTATTTAACAAAATATGCCTATTTTACTCACATGTTCAAAGTTGAAATTTCTTAAATATTTAACACAGAAAGTTAAAACAATGTTTTCCACTTGAAATTATACATATCTTAACCAATACAATGGTTTAATTTACATTTTCTCTATTCATTTCACTATTGAAACACTTTTAAATTTCTTATACAAAACTATCATTATTTCACTTATTCACGGGAATTTTCACATAAAAATAACACAGAATTCACCTCTTTTACACGTACAATCAATCTGAAATGTTTTACAAGTAATTTTTACATAAATTGCTGAAATTGCAAATATTTAAAGTTTTACATATTTGACCTCCTAAGTACGTGGCTAGCGTGCGTCTATGATCTCACACTATTTGAACAACTAACTTTTGCACGGCTATCGACTATCAGTAAAAATGGAAAGTCTAATATCAACAATACTAGGTGAATAAATGATTCTACACAATTCTCAAACTGTAGGAAACTATTTCTAATCAGATTCTTATCAGTTATCATGTTTCTTATTAAACAATATAAGTGAATGTTTTCATAAATCAATCATAGAAAATAGGCATTACGCATTTACGTGGTAGAGCCATGCTGCAGTTATATTGTAGTATAGTTGTAGCACGAATGGGTCGGCTCGACCGGGGAAGGACCACGCTCTCACAGAATACCAGCGTGAAATTGTAGCTTAATGCTGCTTTATTTCGTATGGTGAGTGTAGAGAACCGGAGACCCTTTTTACTGGAAATGAGGCACTCCATCTCAGTCCTCACGGGTGTAGATGTCTATGGGCCGCAGCAACCACTTACCATCGGGTGGACTGTGTGCTCGTTTGTCACCCTATTCTATAACAATAAAAAAGGCATTTGTTTTCATACAAAACATATCAAACTCATATAAGACAATACTTATGCAATTAATTTCCATTAATTCTACTTATGCACAGCGATCATCTCGACCGGGGAGCTAATCCGGTCTCTAACTTTATTTTAATATTTCTTTAAATTAACATTATTGAAGATGATTTCAACCGGGGAACAAATCCGGTAACATAATTTATATCTTAAAAATTCCCTATATGAATTTATTAAGAAAATATTACTAAGAAAACGATAAACTATTCCGGCCTGGGAGTCGAACCCAAGACCTTCATATCATTAACTAAGCATTTTCTTATAGGAATATTGTTATCGAGAGAATGAATGAAGAACGATTGACGAAAAAAGTGTATGAGGTGAGTGTGAACGAAAGTGCTGGAAGGGGTAGACCTAGGCGGACTTTTCTAGACCAAATTAGGGACGTCTTGAAAAAAGGCCAGGTTAAGAGTACCCTAAACCGTAGAGGATGTATGAAGGGAATAATGAAAGTGGACGAAGCGAAACAAGTATGTAAGGATCGTAGCAAGTGGAAAGAAGTGGTCTCTGCCTACCCCTACGGGAAAGAGGCGTGATTATATGTATGTATGTAATATTGTTGCTTGATAATTTGCTTCTTTTAGAAGCTATTCGTAATCGGTTAACTAATAAATTGAAATATTCTTATAGGCGCGTCGCCAACAGGGACCAATTCCACTTGGAACTAGTCTAATTATAACTACAATTTATTGCAAAACCAGTAATTTTTAAATGCTTAATGAATAACAACTACGAAAGCGTAGTACGCCTTAAAATAATATACGTTTTTTATTACTGGTGAAAAGCCATCTCACGTGGTCTAGCATTATACTCTATGGCCTGTATGCATGCTTGCAAGTTTTATTTATCTGCGCTGTGCATTTGAGGCACTTCGAAGTTATTAGTTTCAGCGTAGTTCATTCACGTACGAAGCGTTTATTGTGTGTCTTTGCGAATGATCTGCATACATTTTTTATTCACCGCTCATGAGAGATTTATACGTGGTAAAGCCACGCTGAAGCTATATTATTCTTGTAGCACGAATGGGTCGGCGCAACCGGGAAAGGACCACGCTCCAACAAAATACCAGCGTAAAATACCGGATTAATGGTGTTGTTTTTCGTATGGTGAATGTAGAGAATCGGAGAACCTATTTACTATAATCGAGGCATTCTATCTTTGTCCTCAAGGGTCACAACGTATCTGCATTATGATTCTTAATCGAGAATCAATGTGATGTCTACAGACCACAGCATAAACTTACCATCAGATTGAATGTGTGCTCGTTTGTCATACGTATTTTTTAAAAGTATATAAAAAATTTGAGCTTAACGAAAAGTTCCTTATTATTAACCTTACTTCCACACTAGGAGTTTTCCTGTATCGAGGAGGCAGTTTACATACATAAATTTCACAAGGAAAAATATTCAGATCTCGAACAATCATTAATTGTAAGCTATTCAAAAATTTTTACCATGCAGAATTCGAACCCTCAGCCCTTACAAGTCATTGCTTAGCCGCTTCGCCACGGAGCCATCCTTACTTATATAACAGAGGAGTATTGGAGTTGAATTAAGATAAATACATAATTTTTTATAGGTGTGCCAAAATTTTATAATTACTTGAAACCATTTAAATTCTATTCTAATTTCGAATGCGAAAGAGAATTCACTACCCTATTGTATCTTGTAGGTGACTTAAGAATCGACTGAAGAAAATGAACTGCAACGAGCAGCAGCATTTTTCTTATAAAATCTTGAAATTATAAATAAAAGACATCGTGGGAGAATCCTTATCTCCACCTCGTACTATGGATGCTGCAGTTATTCTAAAGTTACACAATAATTATATTTTGTAAATCTGAATAACAGTTGTAATCAGACGAAATCTAAATTTATTTCAAAATCCCGATAAAGTATTGACTAAAATATTAATTTCAAATTTTCAATTACTAATGCACCGATTAGGTTGAAATAATTATGCTAATTTATGTTATTAATATTCAGTAAAACATCGTTTTCTATAAAACAGTTTAAAATACTCTTATTATGGTTTCCTTTTACATAAGTTATTGGAAAATGTGTAACTAGTTGTAGACAACGCAGTGTGGTGTCCACATTGGTGGTCGAAGTACCGATATTCTATGGTCATTGAACAGTTGGAGGAAGTTGAAGCTAACGGTCTCATATATTGAAATAGCCGGCTCGCATATCTTTGGCGGGAACAAAATTAATAAATATACTATTTCGCAATTCTATTTGAATATTTGATTTTAATTTAAGACAAAACATTTTTTTTATTTACCGCTATAGGCCTTCAGCCAAAACAAATACATCAAATGCTGTAATACATTTTTAAAATACATAAATATGTTAGCATATTCCTCCTCAATATGTTGATGCGTAACATTTGGATATTTTTGAAGTATAGGTATTTATATTATATTATAAGTTATAATGTCTATTTCTAAGTCTTTCTATAAAGGTATATTATATCATCTATATTTTTTACAGTTATTGTATACTTATCCTTAAATCTTTCTCTTACAAATTATCTTGTACCTCCTAGGTAGTATTCTCTGCTTATTTATAGGTTGACTGCTTTGATTATATACCTGTATATAATCAAAGGTTGACTGCCAGAAAACGCCTTAAAGCGTTAAATCTGCTTTTGTACATTATTGTGCAATGAAATTTAATTAGTTAATTAAAACTCGACAATAGTTTATCACGTTCTCATAGCAACTCAGGGCACTTATTTCATTATTTCTCCAATAGTTGATATACACACACATTTAAATTTAATACACAAACGAAACATGTAATGCGCACCATTTTTACGTTTTTAAATCCGCTTCAAACTGAAGGAGAAATCCGCCGTTGTTTTTATCCACATAATTTAACCACATATAATAACAGCAATATCCTAGTTAGACCGCTTTCGGTCATGGCGGCCAGTCTCAACCGATCTGCGCAGATAGGATTACAGAGACCAAGTTTATGCGCTAGCACAGGTGCACTCGCTATTCTCCAACTCTAATAGTCCGATGTGACTGTAATTCGACACGAACCGGAGCAAAATCAGGCGCAGCACGAACGGCTTTACGAGGCACAGGGGTGAACCTCCGCCAAGTTCCTGACTCTGGGATGTTGCTGAAAATTTCTTCACAGAAAAACCCAATAACTGATTTTGGGCTCGATCCGGGATTCAAACCCGGGATCTCATGATCAGCAATAGCGTTTATAACCACTAGACCAACGAGGCAGTTTTTAAAATATGCAATGAGGTTGTAGTCAAATAGTAACTTATATTCTTTTTATTATGTACATAATATTTTTTAACCGAAATCAAATCACGTCTTGTTGAAATTATTATGATAATCACTATAAATCTAACATCGATTAAACATTAATCGAACACAGAAGCACAGAGTCGATAAAAAAGCTATAACAATTATTTCTTGGTAACATTATCGCCAGATTTAGTGGTTAATTAACCGTCTAATAAGGAACGCGAGCCGCTGTATCGCGGGATTCTCGGAAACGATTTCGGATCGTTGGATAAGAGAAGCACGACTGATTGGATTACGCTGTCTATAGATTCGCGTAATTTTATTGCCAACCGGCCACCGTCATTTAAGCGATTAGTACATCTTTTTTTTTATTATGCAAGAGGAGGCAAACGAGCATGATAAGTGATCACCGTCGCCCATGAACATCGACAACACCAGGGAAATGATGAAAAAGGATGGCAATCCTTTTATAAATTAGTAGTATTTTACGTGGTAGAAACCTGCTGCAGCTGGATTATGGTTGTAGCACGAGTGGATCGGCTTGATCGAGGAAGAACCACGCCCTCACAAACTGTTTCATATGTTGAGTCTAGAGAACTGGAGACCCTTTTTCTGAAATCGAGGCATTCTATCTTAATCCGCACGGGTAACAAAAATAAAGGCCACCGCACCCACTTACCATCAGGTGGAATGTGTGCTCGTTTGTGACATTTATTCTATACAAGTATATAAAAACGTTGACTTTAAAACGTAAACTTCCTTATTATTAATGTTACTTCCACACTAAGAATTTTCCTGTATCGAGGGGGTAGTTTACACACATTCAGACCCAAAAAAAATATTTGTAGGCTTTTTAAATATTTGTTCCGTGCAGTATTTGAACCCGTGGCTCTTAGCAATGCAACTCATTACTTAGCCACTGCGCTACGGAGCCGTCGTTGCTTATATTATAACAGGAGGTTATAATATAAGCAACGAGGAGTATTGGAGTTGAATTAAGATAAATACACTATTTTTTATAGGATGTGACAAAATTATATAATTACTTAAAACCATTTACATTCTATCCGCCGTGTAATGACTCACACAGCTGCACACTAAAAAAATATTTTCAAACACAAGTCTGGTTTCGATGATGTTGGTGCGGCTTGCGTCTTTTACAGCTTTATAGGACTCAGGGCCTCGGGACAAACGCATGTAGTTTGTGTAATATGTATGTTTATGTAGGCATAAGATGTTTACGTGGTAGAGCCACGCTGCAGTTGTATTAGTAGTATAGTTGTAGCATGAATGGGTCGGCTCGACCAGGGTAGGACCACGCTCTCACAGAATACCAGCGTCAAATAGTACATAGTTTAATGCTGCTGTCTTTCGTATGGTGAGTGTAGAGAACCGGAGACCCTTTTTACTGGAAACGAGGCATTCCACCTAAGTCCTCACGGATGATAACGCATCTGCATTTTGATTCGTAATCGAGGGTAGATGTAGATGTCTATGGGCCACAGAAATCACTTACCATCAGGTGGGCTGTGTGCTCGTTTGTCATCCTATCCTATATAAAAAAGAACTCTGCCGCAACTGAGGCCTTTGCGTCTCAACAACCGATCTGACGTTCTAAGCCATGTCGATACGACGACGTTAAGAATGCGTTTTTACCTGACTGCTCCAGATGGTGGGTAATTTTTTGGGAGCGAATATGTCCATTTCTTTGGCACGCTTTGTAGCCTAAATGGCTTACCTGGTTTAAACATATGAGGTGACGTTAGATTCGCAATATGTGTTGAAGTGACATAGAATAAAATTTCTTATTTTTCGTAACTTTTTACGCAGTAGAGTTTTTTCAAATTACTTATATTTTACCACGTTTTTAGAAGCTTTTGTTTAACTTGCAATGTTTGTTTGTTAGGGTCAAAGCTTGCTACTGAATTAGAAAGAAGTTATCTTTAATCAATTGAGCTGAAATTTTGCACACATGTTCAGTTTGGATGACAATGCGTGGTTAGCTAAGTGACGTCATATTAAATCCAATATGGCGGACGGCTCAAGATGACGGACTAGTTATTTTCTATGGACCCTCTAATAATTTCCTATGGAAGACATGGGTATCAAATGAAAGGGTTCACTGAGAAGAATACGAATAAAATAACGTCCGCATTCAGTTCTTCGAGGAGATGGTGCATTACTAATCGACTAAACGGTATTACTAATCGACTTAGCGGGGTCGCGTCTTAACTAACATCGGCCTACAGAGAGAGATTTATCTGTGTACATAAACATGAATACAATATTTAACTTGGAAAGTAATAATATGTCACTATCACTGTGATATTAATTACTAGGAATGCTCAACGCCATTATATCTATGAATCAGTACAGAATGACGATCCATCTAAAATCTGGAAATTTCTCAGAGAAATGTGGGTTGGAAAGTCAACTAGTAATGCTTTACTTAAAGATTTAAATATTTATTTACTAAATAGATACTTCTCATCTTCACCTGACTTTAATGGGGCACTTAAATTAAATACATAAAATCATGTTTGAACACTCCCAACTTCTGATCATTCTCCTTCTGTCTTCAATCAATTAACTGCTTGTGATATTAAGAAGAACATTTTGTCCATTACTTCCAACGCTATAGCCAATGACTGTATCAGACGTAATACGATCCCTCCAATTCTTGATACAATCATCCCAATCCTATGTCATATCCTTTATTCCTCAATTTCTTGTAGTACTTTACTTCAACCTGTAAAGATACTCAAATTATTGCAATACCTAAAAAATCAAATGCTGCATATTTCTCTGATTATCGCCTCATATCCATATTACCATTCCTGTCCAAAGTGTTTGAAAGGCTTGTGTCTAATGAGCTTAACGCTTTTCTTTATTATAACCTCCTTTTCAATCCTTTATACTCTGGTTTTCGTCGGAAGCATAGCACTAGCATAGCTTTAGTCAATATTACGGAAGATATCAGATATGGCATGGAGAACGGTAAATTAACCGTACTTACTTTACTGGATTTTAGTATTGCATTTATTTCAGTCGATTACGACATTTTAATGGGCATATTAAGCTCTTTTAATATATCTTCAACGGTGGCTTCGAAGTTACCTGTTCGGGCGCACTAAAATAATACTTTCTCATCATGGTGTAGCACCATTGCTGATGTCCCACAGGGTGGCGTTTTATCACCTTTGCTTTTATCAGTTTTTATTCACTTAATATCCACTAAGATAAATTCTTTCTAACACTGATATGCAGATGATTTTCAAACATATGTATACACATCATAATCATCATCATTACAGTCCTTCACAAGTCCACTGCTGAACATAGGCCTCCCCCAAGTAAAGTACAAAGTACAAAGCACGATCCTGAGCCACCTGCATCCAGCGACTTCCTGCATGTCTTACCAGGTCGTCACTCCATCTAGTGGGGGGTCGCCCTACACTACGCCTACCGGTACGAGGCTGCCACTCGAGAACCTTTCTATTAGTTATTATATTATTATTTATTATGTATACACAAGCTACTCCTATTGACTTAACTGTAGCTATTAACAACATAACCTGTGAACTAGCGATCATTTCGGAATGGAGCAGAAATTATTTTCTCAAAATTAACCCACCGGAGACTCAATTAATTATTTTAGGTTATCCGCATACGCTTACTAAATGTAATTTACCACAAGCAACCAAAATTGTATTTGATGGTGATATAATCCCAACGAGTGACACTGTCAAAAACTTCGTCGTATACATTGATAAGACTTTATCTTAGGGTCCTCAGTTACAGGAAGTTAGTCATAAACTTTTTGCAGCTGCTCATTCTTTGAGAAAACGACGAAGATTTTTACCAACTGCCACTAAGATTGCGCTTGCGCCAACTCTTGTGTTTCCAACCCTCGATTATGCAGATGTCAGCTATCTTGATTTCACTGAAATGCTACTTGATAAACTTCAGCGATTTCATAATTTTTGTTTAGATTATCACTATTATTAGATAGAGTATCACTCGAGATGCTAAGGGCTGGAGAGGGAGTGGTGGCAGGCCTGCTGTACACCTTGTTTAATTTATGTTGGGAATTAAAACGGGTACCGGATGACTGGTGTAAAGCAGTTATAGTACCAATATATAAAGGAAAAGGGTCACAGCAGGACTGCAAAAACTACCGCGGTATCAGCTTGCTTAGTATTGTGGGTAAACTGTATGCTAAGGTGTTAATTGAAAGAGTTATGAAAGAAACTGATGAAATGAAATTTGGGATGTGCAAGCGGGTTTTAGAAAGGGAATGGGGTGCACAGATCAAGTCTTTTCCATGCGCATGATTGCGGAGAAGTTTTTGGCCAAAAACCAGAAAGTTTTTTGTGCGTTCATGGACTTGGAAAGGGCTTATGACAGAGTGGACAGGAATGTGTTATGGCAAACACTGAACTCAAATGGGTTGAGGGCTGGTTTGATACGGGCATTGAGGTCTCTTTATAGGGACTCTAGTGCTTGTGTCAGGATCAATGGGGTCTACTCGGACTGGTTTGGCATCCAAAAAGGTGTCAGACAGGGCTGTGTAGCTTCCCCTTGGCTGTTCAACCTATTTATGGACCGGTGTTTGCAAACTTTGAAAGACGAAGAATGTGGGTTAAGAATGGGCGAGTTAACCGTCATATGCCTTTTGTATGCCGATGATCAAGTCATATTTGCGTCATCGGCGGCTGAGTTGCAAATGATGGTTACATTAATGAACTGGGAATTAAAAGAAAGGGGAATGAAAGTGAACGCAAGTAAGACGAAAGTGATGGTTTTTGAAAGAGAAGAAAGCAAAACGGTATGTGAAATAAGAATAGAAGGAGAGTTAATTGAGCAAGTGGATGAGTTTGTGTATTTAGCAGGGATGGTAGATATCATAGGGATATAGAACGATGAGTAAATGCAGGGAATAGAGTGAATGGGGCACTACACTCTTGAAAAGGAAACAGCTTCGGAAGGTCCTCCTGATCCGGCTGCGAAGGACCAATTTCAAACGAACCCGACGAGCGGGAACGTTCGATAAAGAAACAGAAGGGAGGAATCGAGGCTTCTCTCGATCCGGCCTCCTGCAACGCCTACGTTGGGTTCGGGAACAACGTATGTGATCTCCGCAACGGAGTAACACACTAGGGCGATAACCTCGTTCCTTTTCAGCAAGTAGGTTCAGACGGGGATTACGGGTATTCCGAAGTCGTCCCGGTCCCGACGCCTTAATTCTTCGATGTGGACTGTATAACTTAAGGGATCTTGGGAATGAAACAGCAATTATCTTCAAACCGTTCCGTGAGAGAGTAATCACTTTTCCCTATACTTTTCTTCTTGACTGCTGGTTTTCACTTTTCCCGAAGGATTTTCTTGTTTTTCCGAACTATTACCCCGAACTATTTTCTTCCCCGAACTATTTTCTTCCCCGAACTATTTTCTTCCCCGAACTATTTTCTTCCCCGAACTATTTTCTTCCCCGAACGAATTGCAATAAAACCCGTTCACTAAGCTACCCCCAGAGCTATACGCGAAAGTGAGCCGCGCCATTCGCGTGCCTGCGCAACTTAACAACATGAATTTGTACTATTACTCTCTCACGTTTCACTTAATTTCTTTATTCACATAAATCACACATAAATACAAGTTATCTATTTAGATAGCACAAAACAATATCTACACCATGATATACATTATTTTTCCGTATTACAAAAATCCTTTAATTTATAAAACAAAATATGCCTACTTTACTCACAAATCCAAAATCCAAACTTCTTAAATATTTAACACAGAAAGTTAAAATAATGTTTCCCACTTGAATTTATACAAATGTTAACTAATACAATAGTTTTATTTACATTTTCTCTATTTATTTCACTATTTAAAACACTTTTAAATTTCTTATACAAAACTATCATTATTTCACTTATGTACAGGAATTTTCACATAAAAATAACACAGAATTCACCTTTTTAGCACGTACAATCAACCTGAAATGTTTTACAAGTCATTTTTACATAAATTCCTGAAATTACAAACATTTTACATTTTTACATATTCGGCCTCCTAAGGGCGTGGCCAGCGTGCTTCCGTGAACTCACACTATTTGAACAACTAACTTTGCACGGCTCTCGACTATCAGAAAAATGAAAGTCTGAAATACACTTAATTTTAACAATATTAAATAAACGAGTGCTTCTACATAATTTTCAAACAGTAGGAAACTATTTCTGATAAGACTCTTATTCGTTATCATGCTTCTTATCAGATAACAATACAAGTGAATGTTTTCATTAATCAATCATAACAAATAGGCATTTGTTTTCGTACAAACATATCAAACTTATACACGACAATACTTATGCAATTAATTTCCGTTATTTCTGTTTGTGCACAGAGTGATCATCTCGACCGGGGAACCAATCCGATCTCTAACTTCACTTTAATATTCCTTTGAATTTACATCATTGGAAAGACGATTTCAACCGGGGAACAAATCCGGTAATATAATTTATAACATAAAATTCCTTATGAATTTATTAAGCGATATTACTTAGGAAAACGAACAAACTAGTCTGGCCTGAGAGTCGAACCCAAGACCTTCTTATCATTAATTCGACATTTCTTTAAGATTTAACTAAGCATTTTCTTATCAGAGCGTCGTGGCTCGATAATTTGCTTTTTATAACTATGCGTCATCGGTTGATTTAATAAACTGAAACATTCTTATAGGCGCGTCGCCAACAACTCTATTGTGAAGAACCAGAATGTGTCGAAACAGGCACGTATGATAATTCATAATGGTGTGTTAGTACCTACTTCAATGTATGGTAGTGAAAGCTGGGTGTGGCAGAAGAAGCACGAAAGTAGAATAAATGCTATAGAAATGCGGTCTTTAAGGAATATGCTAGGGTTGAATCTGAATGACAGGGTGAGAAATTGCGTGATAAGAGATAAATGTGGTATGCAAGATGATATTGTGACCAGGATTAAGAAAGGAATGCTTCGGTGGTTTGGTCACGTAGAAAGAATGAATGAGGAAAGAGTGACAAAGCAACTTTATATGGCAGATGTGAACGGCCGAGTCGGAAAGGGACGCCCTAGAAAAAAGTTTATCGACCAAATTGGCGATATTTTGAAAACGGGCCAAACTAGGAGTACCCTTAACCGACAAGCATGTATGCGTAGGTGTATGGATGTGAATGAGTCGAGAGAGGTGTGTCAGGATCGTGCCAAATGGAAGTCTGTAGTCTCTGCCTACCCCTCTGGGTGACAGGCGTGAGTGTTTATGTATATTATGTATGTATATTTATAAAATATATAATATGTAAAATATGTATTATATTAATAAGTATATACTTATCTATGTACTAGTGTACCATTCTATATTATGCATGTTTACTTCTATTTTATAGTTTATAATAAAAGTAATGTTATTATTGTCGCCAAAATACACATATGTTTTATTGTTTTCTTGCAATCTTGGTCCATCTAAAGGTTGTCTGGAAGAGATCGCTCTTAGAGATTAGAGCGCCCGTTTTTTTTTGTTAATATTTATGCTTTTGGCGTGCAATAAAGTGTTATCTATGTTTCTATAATAATTCTAAGAAAAAAAATAAGCTTTTGTAAAACAGATAAATCTCGCGACAGGCTTTTGTAATATATAAGTTATGTAGTGTAATAAATTAATGAGTTTATTTTAATTTAAAATTTATTTTCTTATTTTTAGACCATTTCATTAAATTATAATTTTTAAAAATGTTTTTTAACATTAAGTATTTATTAATAAGTCACTTTCATTTTTATCTGTCGTTCTGGGTGTAATTCAGTAATTGATTTTAAACAACTTCCCGAAGAGCTGGAAACTTGAATTTGCCGTCCATAAAAGTTTGCCTAACCAAAAGACTCGTAGGTTCGATGCAGCCCTTTTGAAAAGTAGTAGCCTCTTTTATTGTAGATCCGAAAACGTATCGTTTCGGAAAACATTGCTAGCGACAGTTAATTTCACGTGGCCATGAGAGGTAGAAAATTTCTCTTAAACGGTAGTGGATATATATACACATATATAAAAAACTGACTACATCCTAATATGCTTTTAAAAACTGTCAAAGTGTATCTTATAAAAGAATAGAAAGTTATTCAAAGATCATCTACACTCACTATCTATTAATACAATTTTATAACATTTCTACAGTTTTCTTAATTATAACGTAAATTTTACAAGGGACGTCATTTACGATGCCCTAATGGTATACACTAGTATTATTTATGAGCGGTCTTAATACAAGGGATAGTGCGGCGTAACAAATGGATTTAATAACTCAATCAGATTGCAGTGGAATGTAGACTTACATTACAAAGTCCCGGATCCGCTCTGGCTTACCATGTTTACAAGTGCTAACACGGAATTACACTATTTTATAAATATTTTACTGTGCGTGTTGCCACTGTTTCTTTGAATGCTTGGTTCAAGCCAATTATTTTTTAGAAATTGTTCCTCTGGAGGGAATAACCATACTCGAGCACTGTAGTGGAGAGTTTTTAAATTGTTGAAGGTAAGATTTACTGCTTACAGATGGACACTTTTTCAACTATTCTCCTATGGCAGTTGGTACTCCTTACTTATATACTCCATAATTATATGACTCATTGTCCTGTTTAAACTATTGTGGGATATCGACCCTACTTCACTTATTCCTAACGCTGCGTGTTAATTGCCCACGGATTACACACAAACGCCGGTAATTATGTTATCCACTAGCGTATTTAATACTTCCTGCGTTCCTCTAGCTCACTGCGTAATAAAACGTTTGCCTGTTATTTATTTACTATTTACTCATAGATGTGGTACTTATCGTAAAGTTGCAAGTATGTGTAATAATTAAACTTAAACATGAATTTTTACATAAGATCAATAATATGCATATAATAAATAAAACTATTTTTACGGATTTCATCGCGTTTAATTTTGCTAATTTTTAATTACGGACGTCTCGGATGCTTTGCAGCAACCAGGCTCACGGCAGGGCTGAGGACGTTCCAATATCAAAGTAAACCCGGAGAAACTTTTGATAATATAATTTTGGTCCGATATACTTAGATTGAACTTAATGTGTCCTAAAGTCTTGCTGTGGTATGCTTGGGAAGATCCCAAACAGGTGGTAGTACCCAGCCTCCTCTCTTAAATTAGGATGTTTTTTAATTTTAGTAGCCTCACGCATTATCCTAGGTTGGAATCGGTGTTCCTTTTATTCATTATAATTAAAAATAGGTAAAATTAAACGCGATAAAATTCATAAAAATAGTTTTATTCAGTGTATAGTGTTCCGGTAAATACTATAGCGAAAATATAATATAAGAATATGTACCCAAAAATGCGCGTGCGTGTAATTTTGGAGATCTCGTGATGAGTGATTAAGTCAGTGGTATTTAATATATATATATATATATATATATATATATATATATATATATATATATATATATATATATATATATATATATATAGTTTAATTTAGTGAAGTTGAATGGCTCAAGGCTCAACGGCTAAGCTCGCCATAAATTTCACAGTATGCGGGAAATCCGAGTTAGATGCCTGCTGGCACTAATAAATTGATAATTCCGATTTTAAGTGCTGGTTCACAATGAGCTTGGCGGTTAAGAAAACCTGTATATATAAGAAATAAAATATTATAATGAATATGAACTCTGCCGACATGCATTTGGAACAGCGTCATAGACAAATTGTTCCAAAATTATCTGAGATCTGGGAGAATTAAAGCCATGCTACAGCTATATTATAGTTGTAGCCGGAATGGGTCGGCTCGACCCGGGAAGGACCACGCTCTCAAAGAATACCAGCGTAAAAAACAGCTTACTGCTGCTTGCGTTTCGTATAGTAAGTGTAGAGAACCGGAGACACTTTTCATTGTTAACGAGGCATTCCATCTTAGTACTCAAGGATGACAAAGCATCTGTATTTTGATTTTAAATGAGTAAGCCGTATATTCCATAATATGAGTAATACGGCCGAAATAATAATGAATGTGAGGAATGTCATGTTAGTCCTCAGAAATGATAACACACCTGTGTCCAACTTAAATTGAATGTTTTTGTATATTTGTTACAGAAAAGTATTGAAAACTTAATACAATAACACAGTCCTACTCCTCGCGGAATAGTGCCCAAAACAATGGCAGCGTTGACTAGCAGCCCTCTTCAGCAGCGCTCATAACCAGTCGCGGACACATTGTTTCATTTATAAACTTCACTGTGCGTGACAGTCTCTACAGCGAACGGCATAAATATATAGTCACGTTTTAGATGTTTTAGGGAGTCTTATTTGCCTATTTACTTCTTTTAGCCGCCTTTGATACCTGACTTTAAAGGATATACATATGCCTTGAGATGAGAGACTGCTGAAATGTCTACATACTACATACGTTGTGGAAAATAAAATTACACTTTCAAAAGAATACAATAACAGGAACTTTGTCAGTGAGAGGAAGATATCAATAAGGCGACACGCGTTCACCCGGGATCAAAGAACGAAGTTTGTAAAAATAGATTTTATTGCCTTATAAATATCCGCTTATGGGCTGATATAAGACAAACCTCCAAATTGTAGTAAGTGTTCCTAAGTGGGATCATTAATTACTTTTGTTTAGCTTTGAGTTTAATATATTTTAAATGTTTTAATCGCTTAAATTAATCCGACTTTCCCTCAGTTTTAATCCAACATTCGCAGTGTTCTCTTTTTAGAGCATTTTATTTCAATAATTTACAATTATTCTTTAATACTTTGTTATATATGTAAAACATAAAATTCACGCCAGTCACCCAAATGGATACACAGAGACTACGGACTTCCATTTGGCACGATCCTGACACTGACACACATACACACATACATTCTCGTCCGTTAAGGGTACTCTTATTTTGGCCCATTTTCAATATATCGCCAATTTAGTCGATAAACTTTCTCGTAGGGTGTCTCTCCTTGACTTAGTATACACTCAACTGAGTATACACTTGCTTTTTGAACCTTCTCATTTAATGATAAATGATTACGAAACATTTTCTACTTATGATTAAAACTACTTTTACGGATTTTATCGCGTTTATTTTTGCTTTTAATTACTTTTATTTTTAATTCCCGACGTTTCGGGCGCTTTCCAGCATCCATGGTCACGGGGGTCACTTTTTTAATTATTTTTTAATCAATGTGTAGTGTTCGCGTAAATATAAGAAATCATTAAGATTTTTATAATTTCCAATCGTATAATGAGAAATTCGAAATATTTAATCAATGCGTTCTGTAACTGCTGAATATATGTGTTTCCAAAAGAGAGCCAGTTGATTTACATTTCTTAAAAGGTTTTCGCAACACCACGCTGGACAAGCAGGTAGTTTGCTATGTGCAAAACTGATACTTATACTGGTATTGTTGCTGTTTTGATAGCGTTAGTTAATGTGTTCAGTAAATTTGACAATGTTAGATATTTCAGTTGGATTTGTTTGTCGTCAGATAACTGGGTGCAGTCGTGTACTTCTTATTCTTCATAAGTCAGTAAAAGTTAACTGATGGGTATCTGCCTCTCCCAATGTAGGAGTATATGCCTTAATCGCCACACTTAGCAAGCTGATTGGCGATCGCAATACCAGAAGCTGGGACCTTCAACGGTGCTCCTTGTTGACAGTCCGAGTACTCTAAATCTGATGAAAACAAAATAATAACCTCGACAATCATCATGGAAGTTAAGGTATCTTTCTGATATTTCCCACAGTCACTTCTGGCGACACCCACGGGAAGACTTGTGGTGTACTGGAGAGATTGATATGAAGTGGCAGAGCGAAATGGAAACGGGGAGGGTTGCAGCATCTTGCTAATAACTACTCAAAATAATTTACCAACCCATCTACCCATATATGGCCATCTTTGTGGAAGGCCTATGCTCAGCAGTTAATTATTATAGCTTGTAATGGATGGATTAATTGGATTGACTTAATCCCCTCACATTCATTAATCTATATTACATAGTATAATACTGAATATTTTACTTTTTATTGTTGTTACTGATTTAACTTGAACAATTTTATAGTATGAAGGCTTTAAAATAATTTAATAGTAATTGATTAAGCTTAATTATATACATAAAAACTTACAACCAAAAACTACCGCAACAAAATCGTTACCCTTTAAGATGGAAAATTTTTTGAGTTCTTTGTAAAAGGCAAGCAAAAACTCAACTTATTAATAATGTAATCCTTTGTATTCGAGACGATTTTACATCAGACATCCACACAAAATACATGGCATTCAGGTTTGAATTCTGGCCGCGTCGCGCCCGTCCGGCGCGGCGGCGTGCTGGGCCCACACTTCTTTATGTATTTTATTACAGTCAATTCTGTTCGGAGAATTCCCAATTTGCAGCAACATTTTAAATTTTTTGATTGTATCACATTATTTTACTTTGTACAAATAAGGTTGTGTGTGATTAATGATTTTGAAAACAATGTGATTACTTACATCCAAATTACAATATCGTGTAATAAATTGTGTAATAAAAAATATTTAAAATATTTGTTAATAACTATACTAACATTAAACACTTGCTTATTTTAATGGAGTATTTGTTATTGTCAAGAAATTTATTTAAATTGATTTCTGTGTAACTTATGTTTGCCTAATACAGACCTTATGTTGTCTTATTTAATAACATTTTCTATTTTCTAACAAACGTAACGTAAGACGTGGCACAAATTTTCTATTTTCTAACAAATTCTAAGCCAAAGCTAGCTCTATCAGAAACACGTATATTTAAGTATTTTTCACGCAGGTGGAATATTAATAACCAAAGTTCTGTAATTAATTAAAGATTATTGCGGTTGAACGCGCGATAAATCTAAATTTGTGGACGATAAAGCAGCTGAAGTAAATTGCTTGTGGAACCCTCATTGACAGCAGTGTGATTGTGAATCTACAAGAGAGCACATCAAATGCCGAAGCTTATTCGCAGATACGTATTAACAATGATGAGATCACTCAGACCTAGATATTAGTTCGTATTTCTTCTGTTGCAAGTACAGCTACATTTTAGATTTGTATCCGATATAACATAATTGGCAAGATATACGTCTTCGTTTACAGAAGTAGCGGATGTGATTATTCCTTGCGCCGATTTAACTTGTATATGTTAGTACAGATTCTTTTTAATATTTATTTAACTGCAAACACATATTTTGACAAACATATATGCATATATAAAATGACATACATATTTATATATTTGTGCCCGGCGCGTTGCTGCCTCAGAGGAAATAACTGTTTAAATGTATTTTTAAGTTTCGAAAAGTTATCTTGTTTAATTAGGAATTAAAATACGTTCATTGAAGTTGAATGATATGAACTGAACTGAACTTTCAAATAAATTTCTCGATACCATACGAGCGCTACCTATACTATAAGTAAATTGTACTATGCCTCTAATCTTCACACAAGTACAAGCAATGAGTTGATAAAATTACCGTAATCTTATGAACGGTATGGTAGCGCATAAAATATGAACAAACAAAACCCATTTTTATATATTAGATTGTATTGATCAATACTAGAATTATAATGCATATCTCTCTCAAATCATAATCATAAGAAATGACGTGTCTTCAAAGTCTTAATTAGTGTGAGATTTAGAGAGAAAAATTTTAGGTATTTTTTCTACTTGGTATATAGACCTATGGTTATTTTATCAAATGCATTTTATTTTTATAAAGCACATAGCTATGAAATCCGTAATAAAGATACCTAATAAAGGGCTTACGTTTATTTCTCTACACGTATGTAACTTGAGTTTTGCTCCGTGCTCTCTGCCGTACAGGAAACAGATGCCCACTGCCGGCCACTCGCAGCGATAACACTAAGTTTACGACCCGGTGTAGACCACCAGCGGCATGGATGCTGTTCCAAACATAGAAACAGAAAATCCAGTAAAATAGAATGATCTACGTGTTTGAATAAGTTGTGGCTTTGTTTGGTTGAATCGAATTTTAGAAACGTTATAAATTTTTATAGAACAGTACTTAGGATTCAGTTTACAGTAATTGGGATTTATGTGTCTACTAATATGGAATAATGAGAAAAATATATAATCTTCTGAAATAAAAATTGATACTTAAGTACTATAATCTACCATTTAAAAGCAAACAGGTAATATTATTCTTGTTAAAGTTTTTAAAAGTAAAAAGTGAATCGTAAATCTTTATCTGCAAGAATCACGGTTTATGGAGTTGTTCTAATTTAGTCAGTGCAGTAGTGTTTCGATAACATTTGTACAATAGCATGCAAATTATTATTTTAAACTGTGCGTATGTCAGTATTAATTATAATCAAAAAATCTTTTAAGCGATAAGCTTTTAAGCTACCACGGCTCTAAATACTTTGTATAAATGTATTAATTACAACGTAGGAAAGCCGGGGTTAATTTTGACATCGCGGCATAAAGCATTTCAGCTACCAACGTTCCGTGCCAGATGCTGCAAAGCACTCAAATTTAAAACACGAATATAATTTATTGCTCAAAAGACAAACGAAAGAAGAAAAAAGCTAAAACAACAAGGATTGAAGAAAGTGGGACTACTAGGTGGAAGTTACGAAATTATGATATTGTCATCAGTACTTTCCATGTGCAAAATTTCCGATGTTTTTCTGAAAGTGCCTAAAAAGTGTTCATTTTTATTTTTTATTTATTTATTCATAAAACAATTTGCATTGTATTTGAAATTACACAAATTGTGTTAAACCGAACTCAATTCATAAAATATAGTATTATCATTTCTAATTTTCAATTATAACACAACTCATTATTAATAATTGTCGAAGTACAATAATATATGTACAGTAGGCGCTCGATAATCCGGCACCCGATTTTTTCCCTTTATGTCGGAAAATACTATTTTAATATGGTTCGGTGAATTTATTATAAAAATAAAATTACGTAGGTACTTAACTTGTGTTTATGTTAAGTACGAACTGCCGAGCGAGAGAAGAGAGAAACTACTCGAACAATTCAACCCAACCGTTCAGTAGTCCAGCCTCCGGCGTTCAGCTGTGTAAAATGCCGGATTATAGTCCCAAAGTGCCGGACTAAGCGTGCCGGATTGGCGAGCGCCGGATTATCGAGCGCCCACTGTATATGCAAAAAATTATAAAACAATAAATAAAAATAAAATTCAGTTTAATATATCAATAAAAGTAGGTAATTAGTATTATTAAGGTCATAAAAGCAATTTTTAGGGATACAAAAACAGAGCGTTATCATACCTACATCTAAAATAATTGATTATATTTGTTCATTCTCATTTATCACCAATTCAGACTCGGAATATAAACATTTTTCTAACAAGAAAACTTTGTGTTTTGCCTTTAATTAATATGTGTTGTACAGTAGAATCCCGATTATCCGAACATCGATTATCCGAACATCCGATTATCCGGACTCATTCGTCTCTAATTATTAATTTAAAAATGTTGTGACGGCGCAGCGAGACATGTTACGACAAGTTTATTCCCGCCTCCGACGGTGTACTCCCGCTCTCATTTGTTTGCGGGATAGGGTTTGTTATTGTTTCATTTACTTTGATAGCGTTCAACTGGAAGGTTGTCTTTGTTATTGTTAACGTTTTGTGTTGGAAATTTAAAATGTCCAAGCGAAAAAGAGTAGTGTTGTCTCTTAATGACAAAATGAAGATAATTGAGAACATAAAAAATGGTGAATCTGGCAGTAAGTTGGCACAAATATATAGTGTCGGAACTTCTACGATATCAGACATTAAAAAGAATTCTGATTCCATAATGAAGTTCACCTGCGCGCTTGAGCAAGAAGATGGAAGTTCGCAACGTAGTCATGAAAAAATCTCAAAATAAAATTCTGGAGAACGCAGTTTTTACTTGGTTCTTACAAAAGAGAGCATGCGGTCAGCCCATATCTGGACCTCTGTTATGTGAAAAAGCATTGGATTTTAATCAAAAACTTGGTGGTGATACTTCTTTCAAGGCGAGCTGTGGATGGTTAGCAAGATTCAAATCCAGACATGGAATTCGAGAACTGGAGATTCAAGGAGAAAAACTGTCTGCTAACGTTGTATCAGCCGACTCTTTTGTAGACGAGTTAAAAGAATTTCTAGATGAAAAAAATACGATTTAGATTTTGTATGCAATGCGGACGAAACAGGTCTTAATTGGAAAGCTCTACCAAGCAGATCATTAGCATCGCGACGTGAAAATGCAGCACCGGGGCACAAAGTGAGAGTAAGGACAGAGTTACAGTTATGGTTTGCGCAAACGCTAAAGGAACACATCGACTGGCACTGCTACTTATTGGTAAATCAAAAAATCCGCGCTGTTTCAAAATTGTTAAAATATCCTTAACTTACGCTAACCAACAAAAAGCGTGGATGAACACAGATATTTTTCTTACTTGGTATGAAAATACGGGAACGAGAGGTGAAGAAATTTCAAAAGGACGTGGGAAAAGAGGGCGATGTATTGTTGTTATTAGATAATGCGCCAACGCACCCTTCCGCTGAAACACTAAATCGAGAAAATGGGAAGTTCACGGTTAAGTTTTTGCCCCCTAACGTAACATCGATATTGCAACATATGGACCAAAGTGTCATTGAAACTTTAAAACGTTTATACAGAAAGCAGCTACCTACTGCGTCGTCTTTTATCAGCAGACGACAGTGAAATAGAAACGTTAAAGTTTTTTAAAGAAATTAATTTAAAAGATTGTTGTTATATGTTGGTAGAAGCGTGGCGTTCTGTGGAATTGCAAACATTAAAAAGGGTATGGAATAAATTATTAAAATAAACTCTATCTGATTCTTCAATTAAACCGCACGACGATTTTAAAGAAATAACCGAAGCAATGAAAATTCTTAGCATTGGTGAAGGGTGCGATGAAGAGAATATTATGGAGTGGCTAAACTGCGATAGTGAAGATCCTGGATTCCAAATATTAACTGATGAAGAAATCATTGAGAATTTAAACAGTAACGAGAGAGAAGATGAAGAAGGACTGAAACTGGTGATGTATGTCAAGTAACATCCCACGCAGAAGCTTTTGAAGCTCTAGATGTTGCTTTTAAGTGGTTTGAAAGACAGGACGAATCGGATCCCATACAGTTATTACAACTGAAGCGCATCAGGGACTTGGCTGCCAGAAAAAGATGTGATTCATTAGGTACGTCAAAAATCTATAACACGTTATTTCCAACCAAAATTTTAAATTATATAGGTATTATGTAATTCATTATCTACCGTTATTATTTACCGTTTTTTATATATCGTATTATCTAAGTAAAACCCATTACATAATAAAAAAATATTAAAACTTAAATATTATTTGATTTGCTTTGAAATCGGTTATCCGGATTTTCGATTATACGGAATACCCCTGGTTTTAATTGATCCGGATAATCGGGATTCTACTGTAAATGAATTCCCTTAAGTTGGTGGGTAACTTATTAAATAACTCAACTGCTTGATAATTTGGACTATGTTTTATTATATTAAATTTTGGAGTGATATTTTTTATTTTATATATATTATATTTTTATTGCTTTTATTGCTATTACAAACGCATTATAAATAAACAATAACAACAACAGGTACAATAATTATACTAAACTAATACAATAACGAATATGAATCTTCCCCCCATAGATTATATTCAGGCTTGACAGAAGGATTGGCAATCATAGTTTTTTTGAGCTAAATCAGGCAGATGCTGCTGACCGTCACAAGTTTAAAATAATATGATAGAAGTTTATAATTTATGTTTAAAAGTTAGATGATACAGATACAATTAGCCCTCTAGTTTTGCTATGCCCTTGCAGGGCGTCACGTGTATACCTATCAATAGTGTACCCTCTTTAATTTGTAACGAGAAATGCAGTAAACAATTTGAATTCGTTTAGGTTTCCTATGTCAGCTATTTGATACCACCGAAATGAATCTATATATTTACATATTAAAGTACAATTCCACTGTTTTTTAAATGAGGAAATCTACGCATTGGTATATATGTCATAAGTTATACTTTCGTAGATTATCTGCAATGTAATGTAGATACTTAAATAAAATAATACAAATAAAAAAGTAAGTAAAAACATAATTTGATCATAAATTATGCGCAGTGTGGTGGTGGTATAAAGGAATCCATTACCTTATTTTGTCCCGTGGGTGTCATAGGAGACGACTAAAGGGAATACCAGAAATGCTATACAGATTTCGGAAAATCCTTTCTACAACGATTGAGGCCAATGTCTATCATCAGACCTGATGATGGTGAATTTAAATTACGCTTTATACATAATGTTAAACTTTATGTAAATAATTTGCTTTTAGAGTCTCTTACAGTTACAGCCACAGTAACTTTTCACATAGCCATTTTGACCTCTTTCGGGTGCTTCAAATCTTAGAATTTTAGAGTTTTAGATAACTTTTTGGTTTTCTTCAAGATTGTATTATTTTTAGGAATTCTAGCAAAAAAAATCCATATTTATCTGTATGGACTTTTACGATATCTGTATCACTCTCATGAAATACACAGTGAATGTAAATTATCTTACAGTAACCTGGGTGGAGTGTGTGTCCATAAATGTCTAGAAATTTCCTTATTAAACCATCGAAGCGACTGTTTTCAATAACGAGATTCTGCGGCGCCTCTCATTTCATCAAACAAATACGAAATACGAATCTATTCCCATCATCGGACCTCTAAAGCTTGCTTGCATTATAAGCGATTCCATTGCTTTAATAAATGTTGATAAGATGGTAATTGTTTGCGGCCTGCGTTCGTTACTCGTAGACCCTAACACTGAATAAAACAAATTTTTCGAATTTTATCGCGTTTAATTACATACTTTTTTGAGTTCTCGACTTTTCAGGAGCTTAACAACACCTGTGATCACGAGGAAACTATAGACCATGTATTTTTCCAATCGGATACCCATACCATCAAAGTCAAATAATCGGATCCTAAAATAAATTATACTAAACGCGATTTGTAGAATTAGTTTCATTCAAGGTCAAGTATTCGTGTAAATATAAGAAATAATGACCCTGAATGAATGGACCCTGACTTTGATTCAGAATAAGCAAATAATTGCGGACGTTATTGTAGGTTTTTCAGAATACTTAGTACATTATTACCTCATTTACATGATCCGGTAGTCTCCGAATTTTCGTAATGCAAATTGCAGTATCAGCGTGACTCCGTTCTCGGTACAATCCTTCCCTCCTTGTCCTCTTCTGTCACTATCTGTTATACTTTGGAACAAATTACCCAATAAAATACCCACAATCACACATCAAGCAAGGTATAATTTAAACGCTTACTCTGGAACCTCTATCAAATACTGCAGCAGTAGTTTTTTTTTTTTTAATAGGATAGGGTGACAAACGAGCACACAGTCCACCTGATGGTAAGTGGTTGCTGTGGCCCATAGACATATACATCTATCCTCGATTATGAATCAAAATGCAGATGCGTTGTCACCCGTGAGGACTAAGATGGAATGCCTCGTTTCCAGTAAAAAGGGTCTCCGGTTCTCTACACTCACCATACGAAATACAGCAGCATTAAGCTACTATTTCACGCTGGTATTCTGTGAGAGCGTGGTCCTTCCCCGGTCGAGCCGACCCATTCGTGCTACAACTATACTACTAATATAACTGCAGCATGGCTCTACCACGTATAACAGTATGTGATTTTCTTACTATTATACAGTCTATGTTACTCCTTATTGATAAAATTTAAATCTTTTGGATTATATTTTATCAAAGTTTATTTTGTGAGCTTCTTGGGCGCAATTGAGGATCAGAACTGATAATTTAAATCCAACCGGACGCTTTACCGGATTTGACTTCACAGTTATAAATGTATGAATTAAGGATGACAGATAGGATGAGACCGATACGGTTACATATCTACTTAGTACCAGCAACAACATCCTCAATTTACTACTTCCAGGAAGTATTTTAAAAATGTTTTTAAAACAGGAAGATGGAGCTTGAACTTAGATCTGTTATTGAAACAACATGGCATTTTAAAGGAAAGTGAATTTTTATGTCGCATATAAAAATTGCACCCCATCAAACAACCCACTAGGTGAAGTGACGACCTGGTAAGATATGCTGGGATTCGTTTGGTACTGGTGGTTTAGGATCGTGTTGTGCTTTTGATGATGTGACAACTTATACGATTCCATCTGACGACAAAAACTCACAGTTACATTCCCTTAGGACATTGTAATAGCAGGCACCTTTGTACCTACCTATACGACGCTTATTTTAAAAAAGTCTGTGGGGCTATAGAACGTAGTTGACTCTAGCGAATCAACAGAAGAGACTATTGTGACCAAATCATGGCGGAAAATCTTTTAAAAGTACAAACAGTTCGCTAGTTCCAGGAGTGTTGGTTCTATTACAAGCGTGATAAATATGATCTGATCTTGCAGGAAATACGTGGCGAGTAATAAATTTATGGGAAGGACTAAGTCTATATGATTCTATAATATCATGTTATTACCTTTAGGAGTTTGTCTGCGCAGATACCATCCTCGTATCTCGTTATGTGCTCCTACACTGCTTTGTTCTTATCCAAGTATTATAATACCGACAAATCTTAAATAACTAGCTATGAGGTATACCATTTTGGTCATCCTCCTCTGATAAAGTTGATTGATAGTCATTTCATAAAAATATTTATTACAAAATGCTTTTATATTAGTTATTACTAAACTTAGCTGAAGTAGCGTCACCATAAAAAATATATCACCATAATAATTAACAGAATAAGTTTTTTTAAACAAAATATGCAAGATATTTGCGGGTACTTTACTTTCATCAAAGGAATCCGTTTACCATTGTTTCATAGCATAGCCTTACAGTGTGCGGACTACCTAAAGAGTGGTATCAATATCAATTCGTACGCGTTTCTGGCTCGCGCACGATTGAATTACGGAGTGTTTGCGGCTTGGGGTTCGAATAAAATGTAAATGAAACGATCGCAATCCTGTTAGGGCGGGGAAACAATGCGACCGCGTGGGATGGCGCGCTGTCCTTCGCTTTTACTGTTTTTTTATGGTATCTTTTACGTATAGCATCTAAACATAAATATAAAAATAACTCATTTATTTTTTCATTCATTCAAATGGATTTTAATTCATTCATTCAATCAGATATGAACAGACGCTGTGTTTTTCGTTCATTACCGTTAAGTTACATCCTATAAAAACTCTACGTAAATAGTTTTCACGCTTGGCAGGCGATTAGGCAACCAGTTTTTTATTTTTTAGTTTGTTAGAATAACAGTACGGTCCAGACAGACAAAAGTTCACTGCTGAACAAAGGCCTCCCATATAGATTGCCTCTAAAAATAAAGGACAATATGAAGTTAACCAAATACAGTATTTTGGTGTTTTCTTTAATAAATTAAATAACAAAGATAAAATAAAAAAATGGAAAAACCCGACTGCAAAAAAGCCAATATTCTGCTATTATTTACTATTGTAATATTATTATAATGTTGTTTTCTATTCTCAATCTCGTTTCGTTCTTTTTAGGGCGTTGCTTTTAAATTGGCTTTTTTGAAATCGCGTTCGTTATGATTCATATTACCTCTATTAATTCTTAATCTACTGATGGATTAGCCATGTTAAAGAATACACCGAAACACTGTATCGTCTTATTCTTTTCTATAGACTGCCTAGTTGGTCTAGTGGTTGTAGAAGTGCAACTGCTGATCATGAGGTCCTGGGTTCGAATCCCGGGTCAGTTCAGTATTGAGTTTTTCTATCAAGAAATTCTCAGTTCAGTGAGCTGCCCGGAGTCAGGAAGTTGGCGGTGTCTAACCCCCGTGCCTCGGAATTTTTTATTCCTAATTAAATTTAAACATATAACTTATATATTTTTTGTAATACCTACCTTTTAATTTCCCATATTTTCATACCCTACTTGATAGGTAAGGTTAATTTTTTTAATAACATATTACGCGCAATAATCCACCATTTTAACTTTTTTATCAGACAGGTATCTAAGGACACTTGGATTTTTAGACGAGTATAACGATACCTGTCCAAATCCATCCAACCGTTTGGAAGATATTAGGCAAAAAAATGCAAGCAAATATACATACATACATACATACAAGAAGCGAAAAACTTAACGCTTCTTTGGCAGTCGGGTGAAAAAGAACTCTTAAGCTAATCTGGGGGCACGGCAGCGCCCCCGCCAAGTCGAGCAAAAAAGCGGCACGGCCGTACCATACTTTTCTCGAAGCAATTCAGGCCATTTTCGACCCCCTATAACTTCGTAGTAGATAAGACTAAAAGCCTGAATTTTTAATATGCGCATTAATAATAGGCATTGTATAAACATGGTACATTTCAAATTTCATTCAATTTGAATCAGTAGTTTTTTGATTTTGTCACTCACTGACTGACCGATCATCAAAACTCAAAGCACTTCTAGGTTTAAATATAAAGATTGACTTGGCAATCGCACTAAGCAATCTTATTTAATATACTTAATATGTATTACTTATGAGATAGATTGTGTTTTCATGCGATGGCCAAGTCAATCCATTTATTTGAAACATAAAAGAGTTTTAACATTGATATGGTTACTATAAAATGTTGTTAGGTTAGCTAATTACGTAATAACTTAAAACAGATGGACCCTTAAGTAGGGACTGAATAAATTATTTAAAACTTGGTATCACATGGATCTCACAACTTTTTACGGTAGAAGAACTGGGTTGCGAGACTTGTTTTTTTTACAAGTTATATTTTTGATGGCATTTAAGATTAACTTAATATTTAATTCATGTTATACTTAGTAATATTATTTTATTAGTACTAATCGTTTCAAAAAATGACGGGGATCCACAAAAAAAATAATAATCACGATATGGGATGGACATCATCTTACTAATAAAAATTTAATTGTATAATTAAAAGAGGTTTTTACGTGGTGGAGCCACGCTGCAGCTATATTAGGTGTAGCACCAATGGCTCGGCTCAACCGGGGTAGGACCACGCTCTCACAGAATGAATACCCGCGTAAATAGCAGCTAAAGGCAGTTGTGTTTGGTACAGTGAGTGTCGGAAAAATCGGAGCCCCTTTTTCACTGGAAACGTGGCATTCCATCTTAGTCCTCAGGGGTGTCGACGCATTTGCATTTTGATTCTTAATCGAGGATAAATGTAGATGTTTATGGGTCACAGCATCCACTTACAATCAGGTGGACTGTGTGCTCGTCTTATTCTATAAAAAACACGGTTGCCAAGCCAGACGTGGCAACGATGGCAAAAGTAGCGGTGGACTTTTGACAGGCTTTAATAAAAAATCTTATTAATATGTACTTTAATTATAGGTCAAGATGGGGTTTTGACTTCTCTTTCATAGAGCTGTAAAGTTACAATTTATTGTTGATATATATTAAATTGAGGAGTCTGTCTGTAATATCAAAAACATTATGAGGCATCAATGGTTTAAACCATTTTTAGAATTTTTTGTTTGTCTGTCTGTCCACGCTAATCTTCGGAATGGCTGAACAGATTGTGATGTAACTTAACAAACTCTTAAGAAGCAATGTCAGAAGTAATAGTGATTTTGGTTTATTGTCAATTTTAGAAAACAAATACAAAAATTTGCAAAAAAATATTTTGAAAATTTTTTTGCAAATTTTACAAAACAAAAGTTTTTAGACCTATTATTTTAATATCTCTTAAAGTTTTCGTGCAAAATCGATTTTTAATATTTTTTTAATTCAACATAATTTGATGGATTTGATGGATAAAAAATAAAGGATAGAAAAATCTAAAATTAATAAATCACAATGATTTCTTATATTTACGCGAACACTATACATTCATTAAAACTACTTTTATGGATTTAATCGCGTTTTATTTATATTTATTTTTAATACCCGACCTTTCGGGTGCTTTCCAGCATAGAGTAGATCGGACCAAAGACAATAATTAAAAAGCTGAAGGTACTTTGGGTTAACTTTGACATCGGGACGTCAGTCACCTCAGTCCCCCGTGACCATGGGTGCTGGAAAGCACCCGAAACGTCGGGTATTAAAAATTAATATAAATAAATCGCGATAAAATCCGTAAAAGTAGTTTTAATCAATTAATAAACCATTAATTATTGATTCAAAGTGTTTCGCATATCGCACATAGTTTTCGAGATATTTTTTTCTATAATTCAACTACTTGCACAAACACCGCTATCATAGATCTGATGGTTTATTTTAAAGTTCTAAGCGAGCAAAGTTGGGGGTAGGAGCTAGTTGTTGAATAATATTCAAAAAGACTAATATTATGAACGTTATATTTTCCTATAACGTACCCTCGCGAGACCATTCAGGCTTATTACTCCAGTAATCGCTTAAATCAGCAAATCTTCGAAAGATCTACTGAAGTTACTTCGAATGTTTGAACTCAGAGTTGGCTTATGCGGCTTTATCTTCCATATTTGTCAATGAAATAAAAATATGTTCTGTAATTGATTAGAAGTTTCTTTTGCTATTTACTTTCAGGATTTACTGCGGATATTTATTGATTATTTATCGAATTGGACAGATTAGTATTGTACCTAGTCTACTGACGGCAGGGAGCAACGTAAAATCACAATAGCAATATAAAAAATACAAATTTTGTACTGCGGTTAATGCAAATCACCCCAGTTGCAAGACTAGCCTTACATCTATTTCATACTCGCCACAAGCTGCTCAAAGGCTACTATCGATGTTAAATTTTTATCAGCAGCCAGCGGCAATTCACTACTGGACCCAGGCTTCTCTCAAGGCTAAGGGCCATAAATTCGGCTTCTTGCATTAAAATGCTGCCAGCCGCCCTGAATTGTGTTAACCGTCTGCGCGTCTCCTCTTGGTGATATGAAAACACCTTCTTACAACAAATGTTTTCTCTTTCTTTCTTTACTTCTCACCACAAACGATATGGAAGATACATTAGTGTTACATCTAAACAATATTATGGTTTTCTTGAGAGACTGGTGCCCGTGTAGATTCAAAGGTATGCGATAGCATTAAGGTCCGTTAATTAAATACGTAAGGGTCTCGAGGGGTTTAAAAAAGTCTCTACATGCCCTTGTCTTAGGGCATGTAGAGACAGACATGGAGGGGGGGGGGGGGGAAACCAATTCTCACGTAATCAAATAAAGTCAAAATTTTATATTTGAAATTTGGTTCTATTTCGGATGCCGAACGATTTTCTTCGTTATACATATAATGTGGTTTTCTTCGTTTTGTAATGGTTTTCTTAGTTACGTACGTACTCTTCAATTTACATCCTATTTTACAAATTTTTGTTGCTTATTAAACTTTTAAAATCTTGATTGTGTTCATTTCCATCCATTTTGAATTTTATAAGATAATTATTATAGTACATTCTTCCCGCATATTAATCTTATTTTCATTATTTGGAATATAAAAATGATTCCTTTATTTTCAGAATAGCATTGAATGAATAATTTTTTTATTCATACAAATCTTTCAATATATCTCGATCTTTCAATAATACACATCTTCCTACCGATGACGACTACAATGCAGTGGCTAGTGGAGGATGAGGTGCCAATAGAAGTTCTATTTACCACTGCTTCTGATAAGTTAACAATTGTTTCCGATTGGACAAAATGGCCTGCTAACCCTTTCAGCCCAGACGAAGATTGATATGAAATGAATTGATCTAGCTTTTACTGTGTAATTTAATATCTTTAAGTTTAATTTAAAAATAGTCGATGATTATTTTGAAAGTATTATTATTTTGCAGAGTTTGCTTACTTTACTTTAAGATTATTTAAGAACTTACTTAATTCAAATTATGATATTTAATGAATGGCTCCTTGGTAAATCCTTACGTAAATTACAACTTGGATATGCCAGCCCATTGCCTCTTCCCTTTAATAATGTTTGTGATCTTGGTTCTCCGTCGGAAATCTTGTTTACGAATCCTATCCACTGGACTAACGCCGATCATAACCTATTTCCATCGGTTGATCAGTGATTTTGAAGCCTACCTTTTGCTATTAAAATTATAATAGTGATTATGAAAATCACTGTTATAGTTTTCATAATATTTATTTTGTAGAAGAACTACTTTTTTTACTCAGAGACCGTATTGTTTGATGCTACTCTCTTATCTATATCTGCTGCTAAGCTGCAGTACACCCACTACTGAGTTTGATGGTCAAGAGAGCTTGTATAGTTTTTGTTTCTCTTTATTTGGACCACCCAGGGGTGTCACACAATATTGAGATTAAAATATAACTTAACACTGTGAGTGCTACATGCTACGTGTTCATTATTTTACAGATTACCACAACTTACATAATTATTTAGCGAAATGAGTTAAAAAAAAACAAAAAGAAACAGATAATAATACACAGTAAATCTTAAAATAAATACAAAATAAATTTCTAAGCATTAACAAAATGTACTTTTACGTCATAAACAAATGTGGAAGACAAAGCTGCATAAGCTAGCACGAAGTTCAGACATTCCAAGCTACTTTAATAGATCTTTCGAAGATTTGCCAAAGCCTACTGATTTAACCGGTTAGAGGAGCGACTGGCCTTAATGATCTCGCGTGGGTTAAGTTATAGAAAGATTTCAATAAAACTAGTTTCTACGGATTTATCGCGTATATTACCTCATTTTATATTCATGATGTTTCGAGCACATAACAGCACTCATGGTCACGGGGGAACTGAGGTGCGTGATGTCCCAATGTCATAGTTAACCACGACTACCTCCAGATTTGAATTATTAATTTTTTGACTTTTGACCCTGAATAAACTGGTTTGACTGAGAGGACAACAAATGAATGATCAATTCGGGCTCGCAATTACAAAACGAAATTCACGTACCTAAACGAAATTTAAAAGCAAAAAATAAATAAATTTATGTTGACGAAGCAAGGCAGGATTGCTTCATTATTCAATGAATCTAAATGAAATCCAATGAAGTGAAAACGCACTTTTAACCTTTTATTATTTAAAAATATGTTTACGCTTTTTTTTAAATTCGGCTTGCGGAATGGGTCGCTCAGAGAGTTGTGGAGAGGACAATGCTTCAAGTTTCTCTGCCTGATAGAAATCAATACGAAAAATATCCGTAGTAGAGTATCGGACGTAGCCCAATAGATCTGTAACCAGAAGTGGTAATTTGACGGCAATAAAGTTCGAAAAACCGACAAAAGATTGAGAAGTTAAAGTCTCTAGTAGCAGCCTTCGTATCGGTTAGTGACTCCACTAGATGAAATGATGACCTGGTAAGATATGCAGGAAGTTGGTAGACGCAGGTGCCTCAAGACCGTGCTAAGTTTTATTTCTTTGGGGAGGCTTGTTCTGTTTAGTTGACTTGTGAAAGCTGTAATGATGACAATGATAATTCACCAGACTATATACTATACTATAATATAATATATAATATATATCTATAATACTATAATATTTTTAATACTATATATTATAATGTCTATTCAAGTCAATAAAATAAACTACATAAAAAACTTTTACTCCTGAGTGATTATATTCATGCTTAGTCCGAGATAACTTGGTAGTATCGTCTACACTCTACACCTTGCTCGATGAACGCGTCCTTTTAGAGTAGATCTAAAACAAAAAGTTGCAACACGAACGCAACCTAACGCTTCTCAATATCTCAAATATAGTTAGTAATCTATGATCTCAAATGTCATTCGTTTGTCGTTTCGTTTTGCCGCGTATGATGAACGATCATCAATTTGCATTTGCGCAGTAGGTTTCGAAAGTTTTTGTACAAATTATTTGTTTTACATTGGTTTAAAATGCCTAGAAGACGAAGGGAGTCAAAAGAAGAACGTTTAAAAAGGAAGTTGAACAAATATAAGAAGAAATATGAACGTTGTAAAAGACAAACATTCAAAAGATAATAGAAACGAAAGTGAGGTTGGCGATATTGGTAAGTCTGCTTTTATTATAACTCAAATTTTTATAAAATTGTTGGAGATTAATTAACCGATTTATATGGAACATTAAAGATATAATATATTATATACTATTTCAAAGTTAAGCAAATCGTTTTAAAAGATCATTAATGTTGGTATTTAGACCATGAATGTTTTATAGGGAATTAAAAATAAGGTTTATACTTATGTTCCAACCAAAACACACAATTTTCTGTGTATAAACATTTGAGACTATCCCGTGGGGCATATTCATGACTTTCCCTTGGACTATTGAAGTTGACAGTCATAATATAAAATAAATAAATAAAATAAATAAGTAATGTTTTATTTCAGTAAATCTTTTACAATTAGTTTGCCGAGGCCTCCCAGAAAGCAATCATAAGATACATGTGTTGGGAGAGTCTCGCTCTTCCTATGTAATCATAACAACTTAGATTTACATCAATATCCTATCAAAATAGCCAAATTTTAATATGCTTAGTTATATTATGTCACAAACTCATAAAGCGAGTGTCGCTTTTGACTTATCCCGTGGGGATAATAGTTATGCCATATATAATAAATAAGTAATGTTTTATTTCAGTAAATCTTTTACAATTAGTTTGCCGAGGCCTCCCAGAAAGTAATCATAAGATACATGTGTTGGGAGAGTCTCGCTCTTCCTATGTAATCATAACAAGATGACCAAAACAGACAAAAAAATTGAAAACTACCAAAATCTATTAGGATTAGCCACAGGTTCTTATTAAAATGTGTAGATAATTTAACAAAACAAACATTTAATAAATTAGATATAATTAAAAACATGACATGGGCGGCCAGAATTCTATCCCACCTTCACTCAGAAAATATAGTGATAAGAAAGAATCTATTATTACCACATTTGGATAAAACTATATCCAAGACTCTTGGTGATCTCAAATGGGATAAATTCTTATTTGGTGAAAAAATGAGTGAATGTGTAAAGAGTACAACAATTCTTTAAAAACCTGCCTCAAACCTGTTAAAGAAACCTATACAAAAATCTTTTAAGCCAAGGCAAAATACTGTAACAAAAAACTACTATCCCCCTCAACATCAAGGGACCCAGAGGAAGATGTTCAGGGGAAATCAAAATTTTCAACGGCCGGCGACCAAGGTCCAAGCACCGGCAGTGACTCGCAGTCAACCTCACAAGTCAAGGAATTACAGACAACAACATGCTGCATAGCCATAGAGGTAACACATTTTGCTGGTCGAATTAAACATTTTTATAACTGTTGGCATAAGCTTACAAAAAATAACACAATTTTATCATAGATACAGGGCTATGAAATTTCATTTCAAAATTGCTTACCACTGAATGATGGGTTGTCAGGTTTAGAAGATAAGATTATGTCTATAGAAATTAAAAAGTTAATAAAATTACATGCTATTTCACAGTATACTCCTGTAAAAGGTCAATATTTATCTAGTATTTTTTGTATTCCAAAGCCTGATAAATCACATAGATTTATTTTAAATCTTAAGTCCGTAAACAAATTCATAAATCCTCGACACTTCAAATTAGATGATATTCATACCTTATGCAAAATTCAGTCAGGGGGTTTTCATGCTGGTCTACCTTTCCGGTGATCCTGTTATGGAATACGGGTACGCGACCCCGGCTCCCCGAGCTACTGTTATTCTCATACCTTTCCTGCCGAGATAACAGTATCCTTACACCTACGCTCCTACCCCCAACCTTTTTCTTCCTTTTTCCAAAATGGTAGCTTCCTCTACCAACAATAGCATACCCAAAGAGGGTTGGTGTCAGGCAGGCGGCCGACTGTAAAACTTTTGCCAAATCCCATGCAGTAAACTTATGAATATTACGAGTTGTGGGATATATGACAGGGCTAGGGCGTACCCCGCAGGCGACGCGCAGGAGCAGCACCCGGCTCCTGTGGGAAGTGGGCAAGGGTTGTCGCACCTTACGGAGCGGGTGCGACGTAAGAGGCGAGCCCGTAGAGAGAAGAATGTCAGAGTGAGGTTTGCAAGCTGGAATATAGGTACGATGACTGGAAGAGGAAGAGAGTTAGCAGATGTTTTGAAACGACGAAGAGTGAATGTTGCCTGTTTGCAGGAAACAAAATGGAAGGGCAATAAAGCAAGAGAGATTGGGGAAGGATACAAGTTTTATTACTGTGGAAGTGACGGGAAGCGAAATGGAGTAGGAGTTGTGTTAGATAGTGGAATGAAAGAACGAGTGACAGATGTGAAAAGAGTAAATGACAGAATGATAGTTGTTAAATTAATGATTGAAAACAAAGTAGTGAATGTTGTAAGTGTGTATGCTCCGCAAACAGGCTGTGAAGAGAGTGTGAAAGAGAAGTTTTGGGAGGAATTTGATTGTATGATGATGGGAATACCTGAGAGTGAGGATGTTTATATGGGAGGAGATTTTAATGGACATGTAGGGAGAGTGAATGACGGGTATGAAAGAGTACACGGTGGATGGGGGTACGGAGTACGCAACCGTGAGGGGGAAGTTCTTCTGCAAGCAGCATGTGCTTTCGACCTGGCTGTAGTAAACACGTGGTTCCAAAAACGAGATCAGCATCTTGTTACTTATAAAAGTGGCCACCACGCGACACAGATCGACTATCTTCTGTTAAGACGGAACCAAATCAAGAGTGTAAAAAACTGCAAAGTGCTTCCAGGTGAAGACTTAGTATCCCAGCACCGAATTCTGCTGGCTGACATCTGCTTAACTGTTCGCCTCAACAAACATAAGGATCGTCCCCCACCCAAAATAAAGTGGCATTTGTTGCATAAGGAGGAGTATGCAAGTGAATTTAGAGAGCTAGTTGTAAACAAGATGATAGAGATGGGTGATATGGAAGGAATGAGTGTGAATGAGTGCTGGAAGGAAATGGCTGATTGTATCCGAAGTGTGGCAAGGAAGGTGTTAGGAGAAACAAAAGGGAAGCGTATGATAGATAAGGATGGGTGGTGGTGGAGTGAAAGTATTAGAGAAGTTTTGAGAGAAAAGAAAAATGCCTTTAAAGAATGGCAGAGCGTAGAAGACCAGAATGAATCCATAAAAGAAAGTAAGAGAGAGGCGTATAAAGAATGTAAGAAGAGAGCGAAGAAGGAAGTTGCTATTTGTAGGGCAGAGGCGCAAGATAAATTATATCGGTCCCTTGAAAGCCCCGAAGGTCAAAAACGACTTTTTCAAATTGCAAGAGCGAGAGAAAGGAATGGAAGAGATGTTTCACATGTAAAATGTATAAAAGATGATTCTGGAAGGATTTTGACTGACGATGAAAGTATAAAGAAGCGATGGAAGGAGTATTTTGAGAAATTGATGAATGAGGAGAATGAATGGAATGGTATGCTTGAAAACCCACCAGTGAATATGGGCTTAGTGAGAGAAATTAGTGTGGAAGAAGTAAAAATGGCTGTTAGGAATATGAAGAATGGGAAGGCAGTCGGCCCAGATGGAATACCAGTAGAAGTGTGGAAGTTGCTGAGTGCGGATGGATGGAAGTGGTTGAGTTTATTTTTCGGTAAATTGTTGCAGGAAGAACAAATACCTGAGGAATGGTGCAGTAGTATACTGGTCCCCATTTTTAAAAACAAAGGAGATGTTCAAAACTGCAGCAGTTACCGGGGAATAAAACTCATGTCACACACGATGAAAGTCTGGGAAAGAATAATAGAGAGAAGAATGAGAGAAGAGTGTGAGATAACACAAAACCAGTTCGGATTCATGCCCGGTCGAGGTACGACAGATGCCATTTTCGCATTACGCCAATTGTGCGAAAAGTACAAGCGCGTGCATAAAAATCTGCACATGGTTTTTGTCGACCTTGAAAAGGCGTACGATCGGGTTCCCCGTGAGGTTTTGTGGTGGGCGTTAAAGATGAAAGGTATGCCTGGGAAGTATGTGAGGTTAGTCCGTGCTATGTACAGAGCATCCCGTACATGTGTACGATCTACCGCGGGAACTACGGGCAGTATCGATGTGGCGGTAGGGCTGCACCAAGGGTCGGCATTGAGCCCTTACCTCTTCCTACTGATTATGGACGCTTTGACGTCGGACCTGCAGGATGAGGCACCCTGGTGCATGGTCTTTGCTGATGACATCGTGCTTGTCGGGGAAGAAGGCATCGAGGTACAGAGCAGACTGACGGGGTGGCAACAGAGGTTGGAAAGTGTTGGCTTGAAGATCAGCAGATCCAAAACCGAATATCTGTGCTGTGATTTCGGCGGTCTTTCCAGTCCTGTACCCATGTCGTTGGATGGCGCTATACTGCCTACCTGCTCAGATTTCAAGTACCTCGGTTCCCTCATTCAAGGCGACGGCGGAATAGATAGAGCTGTGCAGCATAGGATTAACGCAGGGTGGATGAAATGGCGACAGGTCACAGCCACAACGTGCGATCCCCGAATGCCAATAAGGCTGAAGGGGAAAATTTACAAATCGATCATCCGACCTGTCGTCATGTATGGAAGTGAATGCTGGGCCGTCAAGAAGAAGGATGAAAATAGACTGCATGCGAATGAAATGAGAATGTTACGATGGATGTGTGGTGTGACAAGGATGGATAAGATAAGGAATGAGTATATAAGAGGAAGCCTGAAAGTAGCGCCAGTGGTAGAAAAGGTGAGAGGAAGCAGATTGGCATGGTTTGGGCATGTGATGCGGAGGAATGAAAGTCATGTCACAATACGAGTGTTGAATATGAATGTGGAAGGACACACGGGCAGAGGAAGGCCGAATAAAAGATGGATCGATTGTGTGAAGAGTGATATGAGAATGAAAGGAGTAAGTATGGAAATGACGGCTGATAGAGAGGAATGGAACAAGAAGGTTTACTGCGCCGACCCCAGATAATGGGAAATGGTTTAGAGAATGATGATGACCTTATGCAAAATGGTGACTAAGGACAGTTATATGTGTACATTAGACAAACAAAATGCATACTATTTAATTAGTATTCATGATGATTTCAGAAGTTTTTACGTTTTAAATATAAAGGAATCTTGTATGAGTTCAATTGTTTACCATTTGGATTGTCTACTGCACCATATACTTTTACAAAATTATTAAAAGCGATAGTAGAACATCTCAGAAGTCAAGGCCACATAAATTTGCTTATTTAGATGATCTTAATTGCATAGGACTCTCATATGCAGAGTGCCTAGACAATGTTCACAAGACCGTAAATTTACTCCATGTTTAGGTTTTGAAATTAATTTCAAAAAGAGTAATTTAGTTCCATCACAAGAAAGAGAATATTTAGGTTTTGTCATAAATACACAAAAAATGATATTGAAACCCACAGAAAATAAAAAGAAATCTTTATTATCTGCAATATATAAATTTCTTAAATTTTTATTAGAGAATTTGTTGACTTGGTAGGTAGTTTTGTATTTATATGTATGGCAGTATCATATGGATTTGTATATACAAAAATATTTGAAAGGGAGAAATACATAGCTTTACAAAGATCAAATGGAGACAATGTAAAACAAATGAAAATGTGAAGTTACATTTATTATGGTGGCAAAATAAGATTAATACCACATATAATCCAATAAAACAGTATCATTTTATATCAGAAATTTGGTCTGACGCTTCTAGTACAGGTTGGGGAGTACACTGTGATGGTAAAGTGGCACAAGGTTTTTGGTATATTCAAGATAAACAAAACCATATAAATTAATTAGAACTCTCCGTAGCATACTTTGGATTAAAATATTTTTGCAAAAAATACAAAAAAATGTGAAATATTATTGAGAATTGATAATACAACTGCAATTTCATATATTAATTGCATGGGAGTTCAATATCCTAAGCTTAACAACTTATCTCGATCTTTGTGGCAGTTTTGTGAGAAGAGAATGATATGGGTTTTTGCCTCTTACATTAAATCAAAAGACAATAAAGAAGCAGATGCTGAATCTCAAAATAGAAATATAGATGCTGAATGGGAATTATCACATGATAGTTTTATCAGGGTAGTCACAATGTTTGGCCAGCCAAACATTGACCTTTTTGCATCTAGGATTAATACAAAATGCATTAAATATGTGTCATGGCAAAGAGATCCAGAGGCCTGGAATATAGATGCATTTACATTAAGATGGTCTGATTTCTATTTTTATGCATTTCCACCATTTTCAGTTCTTTTAAAAACAATTCAAAAAATTTATAATGAAAAGGCAAGGGGTATCATTATTTTCCCTGTTTGGACTGCTCAGCCCTGGTATCCTATGATGAATTCAATGATAGACTTGGAAATTATTTACTTTCAACCTTCATCAGAACTCTTATCTTCTCCTTTCAAACCCACTCCATACACAACTTACCCTGGAGGCATGCATATTATCAGGACAGCATTCCAATTAAATAAAACCCCAGAGTGGGCATGGGATTTGATGTTAGCATTTCTGTCCTCAAATATATTAAAACATACATTTTTAAACATACATGTTTAAAACATTGGTGGCATTACTGTATGCAAAATAAACATGAAATCTATAGCGCATAAGTGCCTAATGTAATAGCATATTTAGAGTTATATAGAGTTATAGTCAGAGTTATATAATAAATGGTGCAGTTATCAGACCCTTAATTGCCATAGATCAACTCTTTCCTTAATAATAGGATCACATCTAGGAATAGATGAAACAATAAAAAATTGGTTTAAAGGAGTATATAGGCTTAGACCGCAAACTCCAAAATATAGTGTGACATGGGACCCTTCAATAGTCCTTCATAATTTGCAAATATTGTATCCACTTGAATCACTTGCCTTAGATAGAAACTTACCAAAAAATGTGTTATGTTAATTGCCCTTAGCACTGGGCATAGGATACAAACACTATCTTTAATTAAATTAATGGATGTAAGTGTGACGGAGACACATGTTACAATACCTAGTTTCAGACTTACTTAAGACATCAACCAATGTTAAACCTACCATATTTTAAAGAAAACCCTGAGATTTGCCCAGCAATAACTTTATTATTTTACATTGACACCACTGGAAAACTGAGAGATCAGGATGGATGTACACAAAATATCTTTATAACATTCAGAAAACCGTATAGAGCAGCCACATGTCAAAGCATAAGTAGGTGGCTTAAACAAGTAATGAGCGAAAGTGGTATTGATACAAGCACATTTACACCACATTCAACTAGACATGCCTCAACATCTAGTGCCAAGACAAGGACTTACAATATATAACATATTAAAGACAGTTGGATGGTCAGCAAACTCTCAAACATTTGCAAGGCAATTTAATAGACCTCTGTTAAATGATAACCACCTGTTTGCAAAAACAGTATGTAGGACAAACTCTACTTGATAAAAATTTGTTTTAAAAACATTTTTAATTTACATATTTACTACTTAGTTGTAATAACAACCTACTTTTAGTTTTTGTTTAGTAAAGTAACATTTTAATAAAGGTTGATTTTCAAGTTTAGTATTCTTTGAATCTTTCTCTATTATAACTTTAATAAGTTCCAATTGAATGTGCAAATGCAGTGAGAATCTATATGTTTACTGATTAACTCTAAACATCTACGAGTTATCTCTGACTAAGCTCTTCACATAATTAAATTGAATTTCACTTTATTTAAGTTTGTTTAATTATGTAATAATATCATATATTTTTCGTAGGTGTAATTAATGCGATTTCCAGTCGTCTTTCTATATACGAGGAGATTGGAGGCGACAGTAATAGGTAATAGATCTGTTAAAAACCTATTCTTCAAAATATCTTGCAACTTGCTTTTTTTTTAGTTTAAAAACTAAACTAACACTAACTGATGTACGTAAATTAACTATACATTTCTTCTTGAACATTTTTTTAAAATTACTGAACTGAATTTGATTATAACCTAAAAGTTAAAAAATCTAATTTATTTAAAAATAAAACATGTTTAAAAATTGAACGCCAGAACGTTCTATGCCAGATGCTATTACATAACGTATATATCTAAAACACAACATGGTTCACAAGTAAGGGTAATAACTCATCGCAGAAGTGACATCGACAGTTCTCACTGCGTTTAGTAACGCTCATGTTCGCGTCAATCATTCCCGCCCATCATGTACAATGGCTTAAAAAGCTCTGTTTCCGTAATTGATAGTAAAGCTGTTACAAGTCGGTGGTAGAGACAGTTTATTGTTGTCAACACTCTCAAGTGAGACTAAAGATTTTTTAACAACTATGATTGGTTTTTTAGAATGAGGGTGACAAACGAACACAATCCACCTGATGGTAAATGGATACTGTGGCTCATAGACATCTACATTTATCCACGATTAAGAATCAATATGCAGATGCGTTGTCACCGCTGAGGACTAAAATAGAATGCCTCGTGTCCAGTAAAAAGTGTCTCCGGTTCTCTACACTCACCATAAGAAACGCAACAGCATTAAGCTGCTATTACACGCTGGTATTCTGTGAGAGCGTGGTCTTGCGTGGATTCGTCCTACAACCATAATAGCCTTAGTTTAAAATATATCTGCAGCATGGCTCTACTACGTACACATTTTGTCTTTTTCTATTATTGAATAAAACTAAATTTACGGCATCTATCGCGTTTTATTAACTACTTTTACTTATTTTATTAATGGTTTTGGGGGGAATTTAGTCCCTTGGTGCTGTAAAGCAACCGAAACGTCGGGAATTAATAAAATAAGTAAAAGTAGTTAATTAAACGCGATAGAATCCGTAAATTTAGTTTTATTCAATGTGCAGTGTTCACGTAAATTTAAGAAATCATTATTTTTCTATTATGTTATGATATATTTACGTCCCTATACTGGGTACATACCTCTTCTTATTTCAGAGAGGGTTAATGAGCGATTATAGATAAGATTAAAATACTTTCTCAAATACGTATGTTTCATCACGACGAGGAATTCACTTGGCTTTGGCTGTGGCCCGAGGTGTAGGACCCGCCCGATGTGGCCACCCCGAGTGGTCTTCGCGAGCTTACTTTGGTTGTGTGTTGCTGCAGCCGAGGCGAAGCTGCGGGAGAAGAGGAGTGTTGGCATGGCGATGAGCCACTCGCGCCTAATATGCGGCGAAGGTGGAACACCATGGGGGTTTACTCGATGCGAGTCCAACATAACCTGTTCTTGCCCCAGCGAGGCGAATATGCGTAGGCATTTCCCACTGGTAAAAAAAGGTGGTAAATCAGCATTAAAAATGCCATTAACACTTTTATTGGTGCTGGCGGTATTCGAACCTTTTTGCTACCGCGTTTACAATATACCGCAATTTGTCAATAGAAATTTTATTCAGTCATTAATACGTACGAACGTTTGAAATTTTTATATTGTTTTTTTTTTAGTTTTTATTTTAAACATATAACTGATAATCAAAATGGCAAATTAAAAAATTATAAAAAACCTTATATGTAGTACGTGTCAAGATCAATAAACTCGGATGAGTGCATAATAACGTGAAAGGTATACTAATAAGCGCAAATTAAAAAAAGCGTAATTGCTCACCGTACTGAGAGGCTATCTGGGCGATAAGACATTTAAAGAATGTGCCCGATCAACCGAGAGACTACTGCAGACTGATTTGTCTTGATCTTGTTTTCTCCCTGCTCAAGAACAATATAAGGAAGGTTGCTGCTATGTTTTTATGGATTTTTAAGTTCGGTAAATTTGGTGCTTGAATACCCGATATCATCTGTATATTGGGCGAATTTCGTTATTATGAAGGATTCCTAATTTTTAAACCAAATAAATCATGAATAACATTTTGAAACTAGGCAATGGTAGATATAGTTTGTATCTAGATATATTATAATAAATGCGTGGTAACCATGGCAAATATATCCCTGAGGGAGACACCAATGACCAATATGAACTTAATGGAATGATGAATGATTAAATTATTGTTAAAAAAATTGTTATTTTCTGTTCCTTATTTCACATTGGAAACTATCCAGCTGTTCAAACGTGATTTAAAGACAATCATCCATACATTACATACTATCATAAATCATAATAAACCAATAGGCATTAGGGTTCCGTTCCTGCCAAGAAGTCCGTCTGAGAAGGTACCACTGTCTTATCTATTTTTGCCTGCAAGCTACAGCACCTGCACTGCTGTATTCTGTCTACCCAGAATAGTGACAGGCTGCGAGACATTCCACCGAAAAGTACGTACGTCACAAGAAAAAAAGGAACGCTTATAGAAACTCACTTCGTTTTCTGTCCGTTTATCCTTTCGTCCGTACGTGTGTTTGTCCGTTTATCCGTTCGTCCGTACGTGTGTTTGTCCGTTTATCCGTTCGTCCGTACGTGTGTTTGTCCGTTTATCCGTTCGTCCGTACGTGTGTTTGTCCGTTTGTCCGTTCGTCCGTACGTGTGTTTGTCCGTTTATTCGTTCGTCCGTACGTGTGTTTGTCCGTTTATTCGTTCGTCCGTACGTGTGTTTGTCCGTTTATTCGTTCGTCCGTACGTGTGTTTGTCCGTTTATCTGTTCGTCCGTACGTATGTTTGTCCGTTTATCCTTTCGTCCGTATGTTTGTTTGTTCGTTTATCCGTTCGTCCGTACGTGTGTTTGTCCGTTTATCCGTTCGTCCGTACGTGTGTTTGTCCGTTTATCCGTTCGTCCGTTTATACGTTCGCCCGTACGTGTGTTTGTCTGTTTGTCCGTTCGTCCGAATGTCCGTTCGTCCGTCGGTCCGTCCGTCAAGACCCTTTTTCTAAGGAACACTTGAAGGTATCAAAGTGAAAAATCTACGGTCCCTTGAAGTTCTAGCAAGTGGTAAAAATTCAAAATTTTGTACAACCGATTTCAATATAAATAAACTGAGAATATCATTAATTCAGTCAAAGTCAAATAAATACGTAGTGTTAAGGTTAACTCAAAGACTACTGGTTTAATCTTGATCAAATTTATATGGGACTGCATGAGAAGCACTAGCTTTAAAATTAAAAAAAAGAATCATCAGAATCAGTTCACCTTGAAAAAATTTCTGAGGTAACGCATAAAATTTGACATTGAGAACCTCCTCTTTTTTGAAGTAGGTGGAAAAAACACCCTTTGTTACCGCATTTATATAGGTGATAACAGTAAATTTTCAATAAATAACCCCCTCTCTGTACGTAGGATGGCAAGCATAAAGCAGTCTACTTCAGCGTGCACCGCCCACGTGACACACAGTAATAAAATTCACGGAGTCGACTACACATTTGATGGACTCAACATTGTATACCGACAGTCGCATACAGCGTGTAATTAACATACCAGTCTCGCTGTCGCCATATCTACAGTCAGAATTATACGTTACAAAAGTATTCACAATTACGGAAATATTGTGGGATATACAGGGTTTATTGTAATATACTTTTACTTATAATATTTTAATTTAATTTCAGTTTTTTATACTTTTTTAAACTTTAAGACCGAAAACAAATTAAAATATTTGTACAGTGTGTGCGTAATTGTATACTCGTAAGTACCTATATATCAAAATTTATGTAGAACTTTAAGTAAAATTTTCACTAAGTTATCATTGATAAATTAAGACTGTTTTTAAAAATTATCAGCCACTAAATTTTGACACATATTGCTAGCTTGATTCCAAGTTATATTTCTCCAAATAAATGCGTTATGTCCTCTGAAGTATTAAGTTACAAATTTTTTGTCATAAGTCACTAATTGTCATCAATTCCTCAAATAATCTTGATGCAGTAAAATTATAAAAAAATTTGGTTATCCTTGGGGAGGATTCTAGCTTAGGATATATATATATATATATATATATATATATATATATATATATATATATATATATATATATATATATATATATATATATATAAAAATAAAGAAAATCCAAGAAGCTCTTAGACTGTAATTTCTATCTATAAAAACAGCGACTTTTATTCTGTCACTTTTGAAAATTATAATACGTGAAATTTTCTATACAAAATACAAATATTATGTTTATTTCTTTGCTTTTGATATTACTCTGAACATTGCAATAAATGTCAATGTTTAAATACTGTTCGAACGTCGTGCGAGTACGACAGAAGTGTAGAACACTACTGTAGTAATAATTAAAATGCAAAATTTCCAAAAAAGGAATTAACATCGACTCTTACGAAAAGTTTAAAAAATGTATTTAAAAAATAATTACGGCCTTAGATCTTTTTGGTGTACTTACTACAATTAACCCTGTATTAAAATTTCGTTACACATTTTAAATGACGATATTCTCATTAGAACGTATATTTATTTATTTATTTATTCTTTTTTGTACACCACAATACAGAAACATCAATATAGTTAAAACTAATTAAAGTATAGGCGGTCTTATCACTGAAAGTGATTTCTTCCAGACAACCTTTGCGTAGAGGAATGATGCAAACAAAAGTTACAAATAGAGGGGGGCATACAAAATAATAATAAAAAAATACAATAATACATACAAATAAAAGTAAGTGTAAGTTATATATAAAATATCATATAATAGATTATTTTCATTTTGTGTCAATGGGCCACGTTAGAAGTACCCTTAACCGACGAGCATGTATGCGTAGATATATGGATGTGAAGGAGGCGAAAGAGGTGTGTCAGGATCGTGCCAAATGGAAGTCCGTAGTCTCTGCCTACCCCTCTGGGTGACAGGCGTGAGTGTTTATGTATGTAATTTTATATTTCATTTTCTTCACTAGCACATTTACCGTTAACATGTCAAATAATACTTCTTTCAATACTTAAGCCACCACAAAGCCGTACGCGCGAATACTTATATTATAATGTATACCCAGTGTGATCCATCACCCACTCCTGATACGAGAGGTCTTGGGAGTGGTGGTTTATATTCACCATAGGCTGCCACAATGTACCTACAGTTACGTACGGTTCTGTACTACACCCAAAAAGGACAGTGAAATGTTAGAGTTATTTCCTTTTGCCATACCCCGTACGATGAATAAATAAAATAAACAGAAATTCAATTGTAGCTGGTTGATCTGTAAATGAAATTTACTTCAAGATTCATTTAAACTTTCCAAATCAAGAACGCACAGTTATGAGATTAATTTGTATTAAATCTTCAATTCTCATCTTAAAATAAGAACGCCTTAATTAATAACAAAGTATCTCAGCTCAACTCACAGAGAGCATTCGCAACCAAATTAGGGCTTTAGTAGCAACATCGTCAGGTGGCCTTTTAACGTTTACCGACAAAATTATACCAGCTACAAATGCAAGTTGTAAATTCTGTGATAAACTTCTTTATATGCTAGCGACTCTGACCTGTTTCTAAATTAATGTTTTTCCAGATAAGACACTTTTATGTGTTTTGTTAATTTCTACACATTTATTTCATCATCATCATTACGGCCCTTCACAAGTCAACTGCATAACATAGCTTTCCCCCAAGGAATGTCACAAATCACCGTCCTGAGTCATCTGTTTATAATATATAAAATATGACCAAATAACATACACTCCGCCTTATGGTAAATGGATGCTGTAGCTCATAAACGCTTACATCTATCCTCGCTTAAAATCAAAGGGCAGATGCGCGTCACCTAAAGACTAAGACGGAGTTCCTTTCTTTATATATGTACGAGTTTGAAAATGTGTGTTTAAATTAAACATGTGTTGTCAATGTTTTGTCTTGTATTTTGTGTTAACAAAGTAGAAAATTTGCTTACTCTTATCCTCAAAAATCAACGTCTATATTTGTTAGGCTATAGTTTCCAATCTTCGAGAAGGCTCAATACATCCTGTTACTGTTAATTGATACTGTTGTATCAAGAAAAGTACCTTAGCGAACTTGAATTATGCTAAGGGTTAAAAAATACGGTGATGATATCTACCTTAAAGTAACCAGTTACCTAGGTACAAACATTTTTACAAAATGTTACAGCCTTTCTGAGAATCCAATTAAAACATACAAATGCATATAATTTATACAAATATTGCTCGCTTAGATACCTATGTGAGTACCTAGTCTTAGCTTAGCGTGTGGCGTTTTTTTATAGAATTAGTGTGACAGGTACACAGTCCACCTGAAGTATATAGTACTGTGGCACATTGACACCTAAAACTATCCTCGATTAAGAATCAAAATGCAGATGCATTGTCATCTTTGAGGACACCTGCCTCTTTTCCAGTAGAAAGGGTCTTCGTTACGAAACCCAGGTGCTAGTTGGTATTCTGTGAGAGCGTGGTCCTTTCCCGTTCGAATCAACTCATTGTTTGCTGCAACTATAATATTGCTGCAATGTTTCTCTAAAACGTACAATCTCAAGGATAGATGACACCTATTTAGATAACTAGAAAAATAAAAGAATATCTTAATACATAATGTTTTTCTACATCGTTAGAGCCATTTCAAGAAGCTAGTTATATAATATTATATACAAATATACAAGAATTCTTACTAAATACGAGTAGGATATAGCGAAGAAAACATAAATACAAATGTTACCCATCTTAATGCAGTGATCATAATAAAGGGTACAAATGTTTATGTTTTCTTTTTGTGGTTTAGGTCACTTTGTCATATATCTCCATTGCTCAGAAATCCTCAAAAATAACACATAGTTACGAAACAAGGTTCATATATTAGTGATATTCATTGCCGGGTTCCCAAAGTTTTAAAGACTGCGAAAAAGGAGAGGAAACGAGTGGCACCTCATGACACGTTTGTACTTTGTGTGCTACACCACTGTTGTCTCAATGTTAATAATAACTTATGAAGATATCTTTACCATATCTACATATTTGATTCTTAAAGTTTTAATTACCAACTTTAAAAATGGAGGGATCTCAGTTCAACTCAATTATTTTTGTATCAAATTCAAATTCAAATCGTTTATTGCGAATAAAGGTTGATACAGATGGTATTGTCATAGTTTATCACTTAGAGAACAAACGCTTAGTACAGCTATATTCCGCCTTTTGGCATGCAATATTCATTACATTTTATTAGTTTTATATTAAATTATTTGAACATGCTTTAGTTATAATTGGTGTTCAAAATCAAAATTAATAGCGATATGTCAATTTAGATAATGTTATATAAGTCAATTTAGTTATACTGAGTCATGTATTAGTCAATTATTGAATTTCATATTTATCTTCGAGATATTCTTTCACACTGTAGTATGCCCTATTAACGAGAATCATCATTCGAGAGATATCATTATTATATATTTTTTGTATTGAATAAGTAAATAAGATTGATAGTCCTTGAACCCTTATGGAATAATAAATTCAGTTCCATTTTAATTTGGAAAAAAAATCTACCTCTCGGGGTGGGAAAAGATGGTATGAAATTTATGATAGACGACGCTTTTTTGTCCCCTTGAACTCAAACAAACGCCTCAAAAATATTATATATTAAAAAACACTCTATACAGACAATAAATTAATTTAAATACAGATAATAAATAATTTAATTCTTCGATATCCTTTTTCGCAACGACTTCAGAAGCTATTGAATTTTGTAATAATTTTACTATCTATAGTTTTTGAAGTCGTTGTATACTTTTTTTAAGGTTTAATTGTTAAATGTTGATTCTTTATAGAGTAACCTATATTAAAAATATTTTCAGGCGGAGGAGTTGAATACGTTGGTGGGAAATGCGTTCCGAATGGCGTTCGCCTCGCAGTTACAGCCCTCTGCTCCATTGTGGGTGAGTACACTGTTCTTTTTCCTCATCAGTGGCACAATCACTAATGAATTATGCTAATACCACTCAATGTCAATTCATCATTATAATACTTGACTATCCACAATTTCGCTTTACCATATCAAAATATCTCGTGGGTTTGAATCCACCATTCGACTACTGTGGTGAACCGCTCTTAAACAAGCAATTTTAAGCTTTCTTAAAAGTGGTTTTCTGCAGTATTAGTAATGTTAATAGCGTTATTAAAAATTAAAACCCAGAAAGTAAAATTAAAAAAAAATATATAATTAGAACTAGATTTTAGGACCCTTTTCTGGCTAGAAGTTCATCTGTGTTGGTATCACATTCCTACCGATTTCTGCTACTAAATAGTAGTTACATTGCTGAATTGCAGTCTGAAATGTGTAAGGCATTCAATCTTGGTTGTTAGGGGTGACAACGTATTTGTAGCTTTCTTTGTATGATGTTGGCTGCAGGTGTCTATGGATTGCAACAACCAGTTACCATCAAGTGGACTGTTCCCTTGTTTTTCACTTAAAAATTTATAAATATATATATATATATATATATATATATATATATATATATATATATATATATATATATATATATATATATATATATATATATATATATATATATATATACAGGGTTACTGGTAATTCGACGTATTCCCGCCAAGGCATGATAGTTGGGGTCATAACCTATCAAATGAACCATAAAATGCATTATGCAAATGTGGACCAATTTCGAGATATTTAGGTTTTATTATTTTTTTTCAAAAACCCCAAAAGTCTGGTGTCAAAAATTTCTAAAAAAAAACTTACAGCTGTATTATTTTCATTTTATTATTTTTACTTAATGAAAACTTGGATACTTATTTATCAATACTACAGTGTGCAAAAAGTCTCATCATTTACGAAGTAACGCTACTAAAAGTACAACTTTTTCCAAACAGAAGATAAGTAATTAAAAATAAAAATGATTTTGTGAAAAATAATTGTATGTGATCAATTGTGCATATCATGTTAAAAACATCCCTATTTATCTAGCTACCTAATGAAGTATCAACTTTGTAGTTTGCTTACGTAGAAACGGAAAAAAAATTTAAAGAATGAGGTCAGGTAGTCGAGTTCTAAGCAGACAAAGGAATTTGTGTTTTATTTTTAACCAATATTAATTAAGGAAATGAAACAAAGCACTTGATTGAAATTAGCTTTATTTATTTTAATACGATTTACAAATTTTGCTCAATATGGGAGCCCCTATTCCGTATACAGACACGCATTCGTTTTCTTAATTCGCTTTTAATAACGTTTGAGGTTAATGTTCGTCTTATGTCGTTTGTCGCGTTGATAATGCGGTCTCTCAGTTGATCAAGGGTCGGCACTGGCACATTGTCGCAGTACACGATGCTCTTTATGTGCCCCCAGACATAATAATCCATCGGTGTTATGTCAGGACTCCTTGCTGGCCATGGAATTGGTCCTCCTCTGCCAATCCACCGATGTCGATAATTTTCGTCCAGCCACCGTCGCACAGTTACACGACAGTGCGCAGGACACCCATCATGTTGATACCACATGTTTTGCCTTGTGGCGAGAGGAACATCGTGTAACAATCCGGATAAGTCCTCCTTTAAAAATATTTCATAATTTTCACCGTTTAAATAGTTTGGCAGAAAATAAGGCCCAATTAAATTGTCGTTAATAATCCCCATCCAAACATTTAGTGAAAATCTTCTTTGTGATTTATAAGGTCTCTTTTTTCCAGGATTTCTTTGATCTTTTGGAGTCCAAAAATGTAAATTATGGTAATTTGTAATACCGTCTTGATCGAACTTCGACTCATCAGTCCACAATATTTTTCTAAAAAACATTGGATCTTCTGCATCTGCGTTCAACATAAATCTACAAAAATCCAATCTTCTAACTGGATCTCCTTCTTCCATCACATGCACTGGTGTGTAGTGGTACGGATAAAGCCCCGCAGTATGCACTGTAGACCAGACCTTCCACTGCGATACACCTAAGCGACGGGCAACTATGTTCGTGGAAGTGGTTGGATCTTCTTGAAATTTACTCAAAATTTCTTCATCTTCCGCACGCGGTATACGGGGTATGCCACGTGGCCTGCCAGCATCACGTTGTTGCCTTTGAACATTTCCAGTCCCTCGTACTCTACGATACACTGCACTAAACACTGTGACATGGGGTGGTCTGCGATTAGGGTAGCGCTGTAGGTATTCACGGCGAGCAGCTGCAGCATCACCGTCACAATATCCATAGAGATAAAAGATATCTGCGTATTCCTCGTTGGAAAATGATTGCCTTGCATGATCTCCGCGTCTTGGTGGTTCCGCCGCCATTAAAACTTTGAAACTCAACTTCTTTAGGTGTAACAGGGAGGGATATGCGCGCGTGTGTACGATGCCTGTAATACTGATGACTGATTGAACAGTTTCTTCTTGTTTAACTAGTTTCTAATTTCACACTAAATGTAAACAATAGCGTAAGTTCAAACGCACAATCTTTTACGAGCATTCCTGCAGCTGTTGATAAGGTTCCGAGAAGCGATTGTTTGGGATTACCCAAAACATTGCTACTCGGAACTTGTCTACCTGGCCCCTTTTTTTTTCAAGTTTTTTCTGTACTATTTAAGTTACAAGCTAAATTCGTACTTCGTTGGGTAGCTAGATAAGTAGGGATGTTTTTAACATGATTTGCACAATTGGTCACATACAATTATTTTTTACAAAATCATTTATATTTTTAATTACTTATCTTCTGTTTGGAAAAAGTTGTACTTTTAGTAGCGTTACTTCGTAAATGATGAGACTTTTTGCACACTGTAGAATTGATAAATAAGTATCCAAGTTTTCATTAAGTAAAAATAATAAAATGAAAATAATACAGCTGTAAGTTTTTTTTTAAGAAATTTTTGACACCAGACTTTTGGGATTTTTGAAAAAAAATAATTAAACCTAAATATCTCGAAATTGGTCCACATTTGCATAATGCATTTTATGGTTCATTTGATAGGTTATGACCTCAACTATCACGCCTTGGCGGGAATACGTCGAATTACCAGTAACCCTGTATATATATATATATATATATATATATATATATATATATATATATATATATATATATATATATATATATATATATATATATATATATATATATATATATAATGTCGCAGACTTTTTTGTGGAAAGGGACTCCATTATATCACATCGACTCGGTGCTTTCATAATAATAATATGCTAATGCCTAAATAATAAATAAAATAATAATACAGTAGAGCCCCGGTAATTCGGACCCTGGCTAATCCACACCCCCTTGTAATCCGACATGCCTTTAATGAATCCTCCATGCGGGGGGGGGGGGGGGGGGGTGCTTCACGAATACGTGGACAAACAGGTTGCATTTATTTCGCGCCATTGTCTAAGTTGACTACTACACACTGTTCATTATTCAATTTCAAATAACGGTGTGTTGGACACGTACTATGCATTAGATTGCTCGTAAGAATAATTAATTCAAAAACCTAAAATATTTTACAGTAGTACACTCACTCCTGTTTTTTTATCCAAAATTTATCCAAATATACTACCATTTCGAAGACGGTTAATTATACTAGCAGTTTATGAAAAATAATGGAGTCATCATTAACTGAAGTATGTTTAATTTTATTGATTAAGGTACACAAAAAGACAGCAGATAAATACAGGTCTAAATACATTAGTAAAATAGTGTTGATCTAAAGTCTAAACTAATAGGTTGGGAAAAAGTTTCTTCGTATAAAATTGAAGCTAAAATCTCTTTGGTTGTCAGTACAACCAGTTTTGTTACTAGCTGGTTTTAATACCAATATATATATATATATATATATATATATATATATATATATATAAAGAAATTAAGGAAAAGAATAAAAAAAACACTTTCCCGCCATTTTTCAGTTTTATTGTACGCCAAAATGAATGAATCTAACGAAGAAATTCGATATGTATAGTTTTATTACAAAAAAAGGGAAAATGCGACTCAAGCCGCGAAAAATATTTGTAACGTTTATGGACGTAAATGACGTAATGAAGTATTAGTAAAAGTAGCACAAAGTAGGTTCAAACATTTTCAGTCGGGAATTTTGATGTGAAAGACACAGCTTACTCTGGTCACCCTCATACAGATAAAGTCATTGCCATTTTTGAAAAATTGGAGCAACATTAGCATATAAGTAATTACGACATAGCCGAGAAATTAAAGATTGTCCACAAAAGAGTATTGACTCATTTGCATTTGAAAATATTTAACAAGAACTTCCAAAAAGGATCTTGATCAAAAGGTAGTCATTAGTCAAGCCTCACAGATTGTAGCGAAACCGGATTAACACGCAATAAGGTGATGCTGTGTGTATGGTGAGATTGGAAGGGTATCGTTTATTATGAGATTCCGCTTGGCAAAACCATCGATTCTTATCTTTACTGCAACTCTAGTGAGACTCTAGCAAGAAATTGAGAAGTAACGGACGGAATTGATCAACAGAAAAGAAGGGGTATTTCATTATAATAACGCCAGACCGCAAACACTGACCACTCAGAAAAATTGTCTCTTCAAAATTCTTTGGGTAGTTTTACATCAAGAGAGACTGTCAAAACGATTTGCCACATTTTTGATCAGAAATTCCAAGATTTTCCCTAACGGGGTAGCCAGAGAGAACAGATCGCCAAGTGTCACGATCCTTACATACCTCTTTCGCTTCTTTCAGGTTCATTAACTTCTTCATACATGCACGTCTAGGTATTCGAGTACTCTTGACCCTCCCCTCTTCGAGCAATTTGCTCACATGGTCTTCGAAAGTTAGTCTCGGTCTACCTCGACACCTTTTAATATTTACTTTCGCTCTATATATTTTCTTCACCATTCGGTCTTCACTCATTCGTTCAACGTGTCCAAACCATTGGAGTACGCCCCTATCAATTTTTGTGATAAGGTCATCTTTCAATCCTGCCATATTGCGAATCTCTTCGTTTCGCTTTCGGTCGGCTATGGTAACGCCACACATTTTACGAAGAGATCGCATCTCCACTGCATTCAACTTGCTTTTATGCTTCTTCTGGCATACCCAGGTTTCGCTGCCATATAACAAAGTCGGTACCAACACTGCGTTATGTATTGCAAGGCGTGCACTCTTCACCACGCCTTGCCTTTTGACTAATGCATTCAGGGCACCATTGACTTTGTTTCCGGCAGCGACACGCCTATCCACATCTAAATCACATCTTCCATCCCGGCTGAAAGCACTCCCCAAGTATACAATTTCATTTACCTGTTCTAGACATTCCTGATTTACCCATATTTCACATTTCGTTCTCTCTTCGTCCTTTTCAAATACCAGAACCTTAGTTTTATTAGCATTCAAACGGAGACCTTTAATTTCACATTCCTCTTTCATACACGTGACTAATGCCTGCAGTTCTGCTTCTGATGGTGCAATAAGCACTGCATCATCAGCATACAGCAGACAATTAACTTTTATGTCACCCAATTTCACACCCAAACAGCTATCTTTCATCTTCTGTAAACAGCTGTCGAGATACAGTATGAACAGCCAGGAAGACATGACACAACCCTGTTTTACGCCCGCTTGGACGCTAAACATGGGTGACAGGTCATGCCCTACCCGCACACAGGCTTTACAGTCATAGTAGAGTGACTGCACAGCCCTTAACAATCGACCATCCACACCATATCCCGGCAACAGTTCCCACATTTTCTTCCTTATAACCTTATCAAATGCTTTCTCCAGATCCACAAAAGCACAGAAAATCCTCTGGTTAACACTCAGAAGCTTCTCCGTGATCATGTGGAGAGAAAACATTTGATCCGTGCATCCTCTTCCAGGTCTAAATCCGCATTGTGCCTCCCATAAGAATCTTTCCGATTTCTCTTGCATCCTGCGTGTCAAAACCTTCGAATAAACTTTACTTGCTAAACTGGTCAAGCTGATCGCCCGATAGCTCCCGCAGTCAAAATGTGAACCTTTACCTTTATATAAAGGCACAATGACCGCGGATCGCCAATCATCCGGGACATCTCCCGTCCGCCAGCACAAAAAAAAAAAAAAAAAATCCAAGATTTTTACAGCAGCGGGATTATGTCACTATCTACAATATGGCAACAAGTTATCGAACAAAATGGCACATATATAATGGGTCGGGAAAAAGTTTCTTCGTGTTTTGTTTGTATAAAATTGAAGAAAAGTCTCTTTGTTTGTGCTGTTTGTATCTGGCAATTTTTTTAATATCAATATAATGTCCTCCAGACTGAATTTCGGTCACGGCTGCCTGACTCAACGGAGACTAGCCATCGGCGCAGGACAGTATTATAGTGCCCAAGTGTATGCACAAGCACAGGTGCACTCTCTACTCCTTCACTCTCATAATCCAATGGGACGGTAAACCGACACGACCAGAGAGGGATCAGGCGCAGGACCAATGGCTTCACGTGCTTTCCGAGGCACGGGACTAAGACACCGCCAACTTCCTGACTCGGGGCAGCTACTGAGAATTTCTTGACGGAAAAACCTAATAATTGATTTTTTGGTCCGACCTGGGATTCGAACCAAGGAGGCAGTCAATATCAATATACACACCCACGCACACATATATTTATGTATATAGGTCATTATAAAAATAAAATAAAAAGTAAAAAACACTTTCTTACCATTTTCAATTAAATAAAAAGTGATGAAGAACTATACATATTATTGTAATGGATTTACGTAAAAGGTTATTTTAAATCATGTAAGTACGCCTGTACAATTTTATCGCGGTATGATTAACGTGAAACGTCAAAAGGTATTTCTTAGATTTGTTTGAGTATAGCTTCATTTCATTCCATAAAATACAACAACAAATTATTTTTATTATGTTTGGTACAAGGAAAAAGTAAAAATGTGTAAATTCGCACGAATTAATACCTAAGAAATTAAGTTTTTAACTTAAGTCAAACACAGTTTAAACGGCACTATAACCCCATATATGTATAACAAGTGTGGGGTTATAAGCACTACATAACCCAACGGTTGTTAAATCCAGTGCTTGTTGGTCATTATAAACTATACTTACAATGCCTTCCCAGCCTGTTCCAGAGAGTTCCGCACTCGTGTTGCCAACTCGTTAGGTATGTTTAATTTATGGTTATGTGTAAGCTCTGATAGTATAAGATTGCACAAAATATTTTTTTTAAAAGTACGTACTTATTCATTAAAATATTATTAGCTTAGTAGTGACCACACACTCAAAAAAATTATGTTTGTATATAATTTATAAAAAATATAAGTAATCATATAAAATTATTATTTTTAAAGAAGGGAATGCACGTTTTGCGTCCGTTTTGGTTTTGAAAAATTGTTGTATTAAATAGATATATGCTTAAAAATTTGTGTACTGGAAACTAAGTAAAATAATTAAAATAATGCTTTTTTATAGTATAAGGGTGACAAACGAGCACACAGTCTAGCTGATGGTAAGTGAATGCTGTGGCCCATAGACATCTACATTTTAACCTCGTTTAAGAATTAAAATGCAGATGCGTTGTCACCCTTGAGGACTAAAATAGAATGCCTTGATTCTAGTAAAACGGGTCTCTGGTTCTCACCATACAAAAATCAACAGCATTAAGCTGCTATTTTACGCTGGTATTCAACGCTTACTAACTCACTAGTATATGGTAGGACTCCTTTCCTGTCTACAACTCGGTCTTGTATTTCTGCTGCCATATAGCAATGCTTACGCTACTGTATCCCGTAAAGAAAGTCCATGTTCATAACCATGCTGTAAGGCATTCCATCTTAGTCTTCAGAAGTAACAATGCATCCATAGCCTCCTTTGTGTCAAATTGGCTGCAGGTGTCCATGGACATTCATACGTGGTAGAACCATGCTTCAGCTATATTATAGTAGTAGCAGAAACCTCCGACGGCCGGCTCGGCCGGGGGAGGACCACGTTCTCACAGAATACCAGCGTAAAATAATAGCTTAATGCTGCTGCGTTTCTTACGGTGAGTGTAGAGAATCGGAGACCATTTTAACAGGAGACATTCCATCTTAGTCCTCAGGGGTGGCAACGCATCTGAATTTTGATTCATAATCGAGGAAATGTGTAGATGTATGTGGGCCACAGCATCCACTTAGCATCAGGTAGACTGTGTGCTTGTATGCCACCAAAAATGCCACAAATAATTGACAGCAGTAGCCACTTACTATCACATGGACTATTAGTTTCTTTGTCGCTTCAATCGTATTAAAATCTATAAAAATATAATAAAATAAAAGTCTTTAGGAAAAAGTAACATGCGAATACTAGTATGTAATAGGTTTCTCGTAAATTGTTATTTACAAATTAATGCCCACCAGCAAGCGAATTTTTGGAAGGACCTATTACCAGAAGTTCAAAAAGTGTAATGATGGTGATGTTGACAAATGTAGAAAATAACGTATTTATAAAGTATGTGAATAGTGGCGCATCGTTACCGTAGCCTTTATTAAATGCATATTTTACGTTGAACACCCATAGGTGTTTTACGTTAAACGCTATCAAAATAGGAAATCTTTAAAAACTCTTTTGTAAAATTATTTGAAGGCTCCGTATCGCAGTGGCTTAGTATTGAGTCGCGGCGCTGAGGGCCATAGGTTCGAATCCTGCACGGAACGAGTTTTTGTATGACCTAGAAATAATTATTCTGGATCTGGATTATTGTCCTTGTGCAACTAATATTTATAAACTGCCTTCACGAAACAGGAGAATCCTAGTGTGGGGTAACGTTTTTTCAAAAATGTTATGAATTAATTTGGGTTAATTAACCATGGAAGGAAGTGAGATACAAATATTAATTTTAGTTATAAAGCTATTAAACCGCCCAGTCATTTATCTTCCCGTAAAAGGCGAGCTCATAATGATAACCCATGCGTACCATCCGTTCTCACATGCAGTAGCTGCCGGCCATAATAATAATCTATTATTTATTTTTAAGCAAGACATAATTATGATGTTGAGAAAAGTTGTGAACAGGGGGATAGGTTTGGTAATCATCGTGTCAATTTCCATAATTTACGACCAATTTACATAGAATATGAGCACTTTAGGTTGAGAGATTTTATTTTTTTGTATTTATAAATCAGTCCTTGGTACATTACTTATCTTCACGCACAATCCCTAACGGGGTAGCCAGAGAGAACAGATCGCCAAGTGTCACGATCCTTACATACCTCTTTCGCTTCTTTCAGGTTCATTAACTTCTTCATACATGCACGTCTAGGTATTCGAGTACTCTTGACCCTCCCCTCTTCGAGCAATTTGCTCACATGGTCTTCGAAAGTTAGTCTCGGTCTACCTCGACACCTTTTAATATTTACTTTCGCTCTATATATTTTCTTCACCATTCGGTCTTCACTCATTCGTTCAACGTGCCCAAACCATTGGAGTACGCCCCTATCAATTTTTGTGATAAGGTCATCTTTCAATCCTGCCATATTGCGAATCTCTTCGTTTCGCTTTCGGTCGGCTACACAGGTCACCTGATGGTGAGTGAATACTGTGGCTTATAGATATCTACATTTATCCTAGATTAAAAATAAAATGGAGATGCGTTGTCAAGGACTAAGATGGAATGCCTCGTTTCCATTAAAAAGGGTCACCGGTTCTCACTCAATACAACAGCCTTAAGCTGATTAAGCTGCTATTTTACGCTGGTATTCTGTGAGAGCGTTATGAGAATACAACACATTGAATAAAACTTTATATGTATCCAGTTTTTATCGCGTATAATAAACATCTTTTAACTTATTTTTATTCACGTTTCGGGAATTAAAAATAATCTCTCTCATCTCAGTCACCTCCATGACCATGGGTGCTGTAAAACACCCGAAACTTCGGGAATTACCGGAATCGTGAATGTTATTACTGACCGCTAAGTCAGCCGCCGTAGAGTACATCACCTGAGGATGCCTCGTGTAGAGGCGAAACACGTCGTATTATCGTCGATGGTGTGCCTTTCCTGGAATATTAGTGTTGGGAGTAGTGGTGCCGGGAGTAGTGGTGTTGGGAGTAGTGGTGCTGGGATTAGTGGTGACGGGATTGGTGCTCGCAATTGAGGGAGGGCGGGAGGTGCTCTTCAATTCAGGTAAGACACATCATTGTATTTAGCGGAAGGTTGCAAATTAATTAATATGTTTATTATAATGGATTTCCCCAAAGTAACGCCTGATTCTAATCTATTCTCAATTATATTAAAATAAGTTTAAACACGATAAAATCTGTATTATATAGTTTGATTTAATCATCACTTGATTTAGAAAATAATTTACTTGTTCGTTCGAATAATAATAAGTCTAGTCCTATTTTTTAAATATTTTTAGGCATGTAAAGTAATAAAAATAAATAACTAAACAAAAACGAGTATATCGATGTCGATTGTAGCTAACATTGCGAACGAAGTCACTTTTGATTAAGTAAAGTAATGTCACACATAATACCACTACAATAGGGATGTCATTTCTTTAGTAATTCAGAACATACGAGTGTACTTAATTTCATATTTGGCATAATATAAAGAGACCAAAGATGACCACTTGAGATTTTTATTTACACGCTTAAATTATACGCAATATCTTTCAATAGATTTGTCTATTTTTGCCTTAATCGAAAATTAAATAAAAAAAGCGAGACAAGTATATTGACTCAATTTATGTTGAATTGTAGGTTCTCTCTATGCATACGTATGTATGTAATTATTCTAAGAGACTCTGTCCGCCCTATTTTTTAGGTCCATGCGTAGTTTAAAAACAATATTGTATGTGAATTATGAGTTGTTTTTATGAGTTTAGTCTTAACATGAAATTGCCGTTCTGCATTACTGGCATTTTCAAATGAAAATAATTTTTGTTTGGCTAAGAATTCAAATTTCAAATTAATTTTATTTTAAAAACATGACATTCTTATTTCAAAATTGGTCATTTGTTTATTGGTTACCGTTATGTTGTCATTGCATTTTAATGTTTTTGGTAAAAAAGCTTGTCAAATGCGCGAAGTACTCGTCGAGACGTGCCTTACACTGCTCAACAGGTATACAAACGCTCCATTTAACAATCGCGAGCGTGTTTCAGAACCTAAACAATAACTTAAACGAAAATATACCCCTAGAAAAGTGTCGGTCACAGTTTGGTGGTCTAGCGCTGGTGTGATTTATCACGGCGGTTTACCAAACTGGATGAGCATTACTGCAGATGTGTAGGTACTATGAAGAAGTAAACAAAATGACGACGAAGCTCGCATGCCTCAAACCAGCTTTGGTCAATCGCTCATCCCCGCTGTTCCTGAATGAACGACAACGTGCGGCCTCACACTGCACAACAGACTGTCTCCAAGTCACAAGAGCTTGGGTTAAAAGCTTTGCGTCATCCGCCGTATATTCACCAGACCTTGCACCTGCAAAGTTTTACCTTTTCCAGATTTTGGATAAGTTTTTGACGGAAAATAATTCAATACCCAAGAGTCAGTATAAAATGTCTTTGAAGAATTTGTTGGCTCTCGTTCAGCTGATTTATTCAGGAAGGGCATTAATAAACTGACACTGCGTTGGCGTAGATGCATCCATTGCACGAGCGATTACATACTTAGATTAATAGAATTAAAAAACGTAGAAAAAATACATTAACGTGTTTAAAAAAACGGCAACTTCGTAAGTAAAGAACTAATATACATATAAATAATGAGGGTATCCGCAGTAGAATCTGAAATTGATATAGCCTAACGGATTAGCAATTTAAGTCGCAATGTGCTGGCCATATTGCAAAAAGAATCAGCAACTGATGGGAAGAAAGGTTCTCGATTGGCAGCCTCGTATGTAAGCGAAGTGTAGGGCTCCCCTCCCTGGAGAAATTATATATTAGATATTAAGATGGATTGACGACCTGGTAAGATTTCCTGCATATCTTACCAGGTCGTCAATACATGATGAATGCAGGTAGCTCGGTACCGGGTTTTTGGCATTCCCAGGGGGAGGTCAATGTTTAGCAGTATATTTGTGAAGGGCTGTAATAACAATGATGATGATAATATACAAAATATTTCAATTAGAACTAAAACAATCAAAAAAGAATATATACTAAAATAAAAAATATTGTGGTCCATTCTTTTTTACCTATTACAAGCCCCTGTTTGACTACCACCCTGGCGGTAAGTGGTGATTGAGTACCAATATGTTAGATCGCATTGTCTTACCGTAACATAAGCCTATTCTGTCTTGCCATGAAAACATTCAGATTATAACCCGACGGCAAGGCAGACGCCGAAAATTATTACACTCCCTTGCTGTACGCTTTGCAAAAGACGCAAATTGCTCGGTTAGAATCCGTGGAGTATCTTTTGTCCAAAGGTGAAAATGGGAGAGACACACTCCTTCAGAGTAAATGGATATCGATGGAGCATCATAAAAATCTATAAAATAAGTATACTGATTTAGCTTAACTTACTTTGGTTAACAAATCCTATTTATTTCTTTTTTGAAGACAATCTCATTATAATCGGATTAAAAGATCCTGGTAAATTATTCCACTTCATTTCACACATAACGAAACAACAAAACAACGAGACAAACTGCAATGACTTTAAATGCGTGACTTGTTGACAAAAAAAGGAGACTGACCGAGTTTTTGTTTTCTTCTTTTTCATATCTTAATTCATGATAGTTTAGATTATATCTAAAATTTAAAATGATGATATTGATAAAGATGGTATTAATAATAATAGTAGTGGTGGTTTCGAAAAACATAGACCAATTTAATGCAAGTAGCACTGAAAAACGGACTTTATGAGACTAATAATTATCTAAAATAAGTTAAAGATACTAACGGGAGACTAAAAACTATAGTCTAATTATATCTTCATTAATAATTTTACAAGATTCTCTTATCTATTTATATCGTTAAGCAATGGTGCACCCTCTATAGTGTTTAAATTCAAAGGGTAAAGAGAGCCAATATAATTACAGGCTGTAAACATACCATTTTGGTCTCCAGTGGCGACAACACAGGAGTCTTTCTTTTCTTTGTTTGAATATGTATGGCTTGCAACACTTATTACTTCGTTGGTGACTCTAATGTTATAAAATTTATGATCATAACCTTCTTTTGCATTATAATACTCTTCTTAAACACCATAATGCGATGTATGGTGATAAAATTTCTATGTTACGTAAAATAAAACAAAAAAATCGTGTACATAGATAGACGCTGGTTTTATAGCTCCGAGGATTACAAGTTTTACGACCGAGATGAGAATCTGATCTCGACATTTTTGCCGTCACCTTTTTATGTTATATTTGGTGTTCGAAAATATTTTAATACTTGTTCGCTTCAAAATTACGGGATAGAATTAAATGACAATATTTGTTGCATATACCATGTGGTGGAGAATCTAACACCTCATTTTGTAAGAGGTAATTATCGTAAAGGCCAGAAAGGCCTTATGGTCCCAAATAGATGAATGTATACATATTACGCGGTACAGCTAAGCTTCGATCAATAATATGATCGAAGCAGCTAAGCTACAGTTGTATTTATTGTTATGGCTGCATCATAAATTGCTCCACTCGGTTTGAAAATGACCACGCTATCACAAAAATATCAGAATAAAATATCCACACGATGCTGCTATGATTCACGTGGTGAGTATAGAGATCAGGAGACCCATTAAACTAGTCAACTAATAAGGAAAAGTCAACGTCAAAATATTTTTATTCAAGAATTGCCTCTTCAAAAAAGGAAATGGAATTATGTATATTGTCGGCTACGTTAATATGTTGCTAAAACTTTATACTTCGACTTAACGTAATGATTTCTAAAAGTATTGACGTAAAAGTCTGCCAGCGACTGGGACCCAAACTAAATGTTACAATCACAAATGACAAAGAAATTGTAGCGATGGATACCGTTAAGGCCTATCAAAAGTCCACTGCTGAACGTAGGCCTCCCTTGTAGAAACCTTGGTAGGAAGGATATTTGCCACAGATGGCAGCAGAATATTTTGTATTAGTTTACTTCTTATTTTTATACTTTGCATTACTTACAATTTATTTTTTATTTGTTACACGTAACGATTAAAATAAGGGTGTTATAGCGTCTGTTATATCCTCTCCTAATGCCAAACATACCTGCACACAAAGCATCGTTCTAGTTAATGAACAAGACACTGTGTCCTACACATTACGTGTAGTGAGATATTGGGACCAGAATTATTAGAGAACGAATATAGGTTTAACGTTCGCTAACCTGTCTGTTCAGGGAGTTCATTATCAGTTTCTTCGTTATTATAGCCTGGTAGTCCACTGCAGAAACTAGGCTTCCCCACATATTCTACCGTCTATCTTGTAGTTTGTTTCCTTCTGTTTCCTCTTTTGACACGCTAGCCCGTCTCGAAATATAATTTATTGTTTTCAAAATATTAAAAACGAAATTTTCCCGGTTACATTCCTGTAATATTTTACGCTTCTCAAAATATATATTCGTGCATCATTTATTGTAGCAAATTATTGCTTTTATCGCATACATACATTAAAAGCGCTGGTAACTGAATGTATAAAGGGCTGCTTGGCACGCGAAGCTACGGTACCAAATACTTTCGTCCTTTTGATAACGAAAATACTTAAATAAATTGATTGAAATACGCTCACTAATTAATTTAAATGAGTAAATTAAAGAAAAACTTTTTTATCAACGTTGAAGCCAAAACAATTGAAAATGAGTGGGAACGTCGACGTAGTCGTAGTAGAACGTCAAGTGACGTCACTACATAATTACAACTGACACTATCATTAATTTTTACTTTTAACATAGATTTAGGATTTAAACTGACGATAGAAATATCAATGATTTTTATACATATATCTGTCTGTTACGAATAAATGTCTCTTCTTCTCTTACTAATAAACTACTACGTTACATTTGCTACTTTAGTAGTATTCATTTTATAGACTTTTGGTGTATATTTACCTCCTAAAATGAACGTCCGGCTTACCTTTTGGTATGTAACTACTGCCACGAACATGAACAACTTGAACAACAGTAACACCAGTAGAATTCCAGGTGCGTTGTCGGTCTTTTAAACATTGTACGCTTTTTTCTTGAAAGTCTCTAAGTACACGAATTAGGGCCATTTCGAAAAATCGCTAGTGTTTTAAAATTCGATCAATTTGCCATTTTTAGTTCAATTGGAATTTCAGTGCTTAAAATATCAATCTTATATTTCTAGACACTGAAATTATAGTTTTTGTAGATACTGTTAAAATATGCATGCAATATTTGCCGCGTAGTGAGGTAAGAGGAGTCCCATATCATCCTGCAGTTGTAGTAAATGCGACAGAGTACAATGGAACAGGATATGGGCCGCAAATATTCCTAATAACAACTAAAAATAATTAAAAAAACTGCGGCTGTTAACGCGCTTGTCAATCGTGGCAACTATCGCAATCAAACCCTTATGGATGAGGCCTATATTCGGCATTGGACTTTTGATAAGCTTTAATGAATAAATGTATAACTTTTACAGTTTTCTACCAATCGCAGCGAATCTCAATGGTTTGCGGGAAATCCGTCTGAATATATATTTTCAATGTACAGCCGATTTGCAATAAAGTTCAATTTAGCCTCGTTCTAACCCCTAAAACCACATTCAGCCGGCTGCACTCGTTAAATTCAATCTCGGCGTAATTCCAACTTACTCTAGTTGCAGTTAACCAGTAAGTTGTTGGATTTAATATAAAAAGGCGGAACAGTGAAAAGTAAGTAAGACTTTGCAAGCTGTTTAAGTTTTGAATCAAGGTTGAATAGGCATGGTAAGAGGTGAATGTATTGATTAAAATTATTAGTATTTGATGCAAACTGTTCAGTCGGGCGTCTTTAAAAGACAACTATGGAATAATAATAATAATATCCTGAAGACTGAATTTCATCGGTGAATAGCTATCTCAGTTGGACAAAATTATAGTAATCGCCGCTAGTCATGAACATGCAATATCAGAGGGATAGCAGAAAAGTGGCCTAATTTTGAGAAAGAAGTAGGCTTCCTGAAGGTCCCATGAATATTTTTTTCATATGGACTTGCATCTTATATCTTATATAAAATAGCACGATGGTGGACTAGCATGGCGACTACCAAGCACACGGTTTGGATGGAATAATAAAAATTTGGTCGCAACGTGCAATGTTTTTGCTGCTGTTATTGATTCAAATTTCCCGTCGCACTTCCGTGGTAAATGCTATTAAAAATACAACGAGATTGTGAGAAAGGCCTTTTCTTGAAGGTCGTTTGTATGTCGTATGAGATTAGAGTACCAGAGACCCTTTTTAATGAAACCGAAGCGTTCCATATAAGTCCTCAGGGGTGACAACGCATTTGATTCTTAATCGAGGATAAACGTCTATGGGTCTCAGTGTCCATCTACCTTTCGGTGGACTTCTACATTAGGTGCTCATTAGTCATTTAAAAAAAATACCAATTTTTAAATATGTGACAATTTTTAGAGTCTAACCAACGGGTACTTCCAATTTAGAACTATGTGCTTTCTACCCCTGCAATATTTTACTCTGCATGGGCTTTCTGTGGAGTTCTACTTAATAAATGGGGCAGTCGGAGCTACGCAATTAGGGCGCGTCCTCACTGCTTGCGGACACGCTCGTCGTTAAATAACAGCTATTCGTAACGTTTGTGTTTTAGATCCCTGTTTTATTACATGTCGGGGACTTAATTAGAATTTTTTTTTACAAACAAGAAATTAATTTGACGGCTTGAACGATTGGGAAAAAAGGTAATGGATTGGCAACATCGTACTGGATAAAAATAAAAAAGAACTCGGAAGTGGTTGATGAACACAGTGGTAGACGCCTACAACCTTTAAATCATTTACTATAATAGGTATTTTCATTCCTCTCTGCACGAAAATATTTATTCCTTAAATATCGGTTATAGCCAAATAAAAGTGTCTTAATATATCTTTTACGGGTACTGAGACATTCCTTCTAATCATCAGGGGTGATAATTTTAATCCTAATCTAGTCAATGCCTAAGGTAATGTTATGTCGATGGGCCATTTTTATATGTATGGCCTGGTTTTTGGGCCTGGTTTTTGAGTGAAAATTGATCCATTTCTTTGATTGTTCTTCCATAGAAATGAAATATTTTATCTTCAACCTAAAAACTTAGAACAATAAGAGAAAGAAGGACAGAGCACTACACCAATAGAAAGTGACATCGAAACCATATTCTTGCTTACCTTCCTGACACTTACTAACATTTTTTTCTTTTATCTATCTTTATCAACCTGTTAAAGTCGAAGTAAATTAAAAGTCATAAAATGTATCAAAGTACTATACGGCATGACTCGACGGCACCGTGGCGCAGTGGATTAGTAATGAGCTATCTAGGGCTGCGGGTTAGAATCCTGCACGGTACAAGTATTTGTAAGGCCTTCAAATCATTGTGGCGGTTCTGAATGTTTTTTCCTTGTGAATTTTGTATGTATAAAATGCCCCACGACACATGAGAAAAAAAACAACAACAAAAATGTAAATAGCAGCAAGACATAATAAAGCACATAAAACTATTATGTTGGAAGCAAATGATTTATATATGCACTATTTATGCGGTAGTGTGCCCCTATTATAAACAGAATATGGTTATGGCGTCGCTTGAAATGTACGGGTACGTAGTGATCTATTTATGCATCTTTCTTATAAATTAGATCGTGTTGAGCAAAGATGATCCAATCCAATAACTGAACAAAATAATAATCCAGAGATTATTTTTTAATTTTTATTTACCATCTGAATAATAACAAATAACTAAGTATTTCCAACATGTACATTGAATTATCTTTAAAATGATATACATAATGTGATATAATACGGCTTCTACCACGATAAAAATGACTATTCAATCTTTCTTTCCAAAATTCAAATTTAAATAATTTTCTTTTGTGGGTGGAATTATTTCTAGACAAAAAGCCCCAATAAAAATAAAACAAAACCTTTTAATATAATAACTGTAATAGTAGTTGGCTTCAAATATTATAATAGAAAGGAATATTATCACTTTTCTTCAGAAGACTGCAGCTTTATCTCCTGTCTTTCAGCTATGGGATTGAGAGGGTGATCGGAACGCTTTTGTGTACTTCTGTGACGTGTCTTACAAAACTCAGCTTCGACCGCATGGACAGTTTTCACTAGCTTGTCATTCATATCGTCCACTTCATTACAGTCTTCTATTTTGTAACTCGAGCTGAAAGTTTTCAGAACTTTGGATTAGAGCACGAGAGGGACGGAGCGTTGACTTCATTAGACGACACCTCTCCGAATTTACGTTTAGGTTCAGTGTGCCTCTAACCATTCGGTGATCGCTGCCATTTTCAGTCTTGCGATAACTGAGAATACTTTTGAAAGTCATTTAAAATTTACCACTGGTTCAGAAAAGACCTTTGTCCTGAGAAGAATCAGCAAGAAATCCAGCGTAACTTTTTTTTTAACATTACAATATAATGTTTGGTACATTGTTATATTATATGTATTAGGCGTAACACGTTATTATACGCATGAATGTAAAACGATTATTCCTCTCCCATGTTCTTCAACGACTTGCCTGTGGTGTCTGTAATTTAAATTTAAATTAGGTTCCACAATGTCACCCACATTTTATTACGTTATCATATGTGATGCTGTGAAGTCCGAAATAATGAAAGCTGATGTAAATGAAAACATCGCAACGAAGCCGTAAAACGTATGGTTGTAAAGTTTGGCAGTGTTGTCGAAATAAAACGGTATTATTTCAAGTATTTCATGTTAGAGTTAGAACTTAATTTTATTGTTATAAGTAAACTAAAATTATAAAGGATTTGTATATTCATTTACTTAACTAAATATAAAATATTCACAACTGTACAAAGCTTAAAATTAAAATTCTAACTAAGCCTTAATAGCTCAACTTGTTTTCAATTTTTTTAATATATTATAAAACCATTATAAAAGAAACTAAAATTAAATTATCATACAGTGCTGCTCCACGCCACATTTCCTCGCTGAATGCCTATACTTAGCCTTTGAGCGAGAAAAGAACGAGCCCTCTTATCACCAGCAGCGAAGACCAGTCGCGGATACAGTTCATTTAGAAACTTCACCGCACGTGGATCCATGGACTGATAGTCTATATGTAATCAATATTAAGAGACTCATATTTGCGCCACTTACAACTCGGTCTAGCTAAGTTTGTACCTCCCTGCAGTGATGCCCTCTTTCTCCACACTCAACTGTACTTTCATACTGTCGAGTCAGTACGGTTCGCATCTTTGTGGCCGGTCTTAATTTTCGTCTCCTGTTTGTTTACTTTTTGCAGCACCAAGTGTAAACTTAACTCAACCAAATTGTACATAGTTGAGCTACCTACGATGCAATCCCGGCTTCAAATGAGGTACCCTTCAAATGATAGGCTGTCTACGTAATTAGCAACCCACACTAGGTTTAGAATTGAATAACAATTTGTATACACGTTTATGCTAACTGGCCCGTGAGACTTTCTTCTTTGCGTTAGTTACGCGACGTGTTTCACTACAAAATCGCTTCGGAGTTTTTACATTGTTAATACGATAACATTAATTGATTACTAGATCACAGCGCCACCTATCATATCGTAATAGTAATGATAATTTGTTTCGAGAAAACGAATACAGGTCAGGTTGTTCAGAAATTACTCGATCACTACCAGACGAGCCAGTATATCTATATCTATACTACAGGGTTATTTTGAAATAACCGACCAAACTTGCAAAGAAGGTTCAGAATAAGTTACGTAGGAAAATGGTTAAGAAAAATTAATTAAAAAATCTTAAATATTCTGTCTTTTTTGTCTTTTAAACTCAAAATGCATGGTTATGCATTAATTTAACTTATTTTATTCGTAAGGGTCGATCTGTGGACAAAAAAGTTGTTGCCCGTAAATCGCATTCAATTTGGGGTAATTTCAAATAAAAGTAGAAGCCTTTATATACTCGTAGGTATTTCCAAAATCCGTAATAACGGTTTATTATTATGCGTTTATATATTTGAACTTAAGGGGAAATATAACCTCAAATGGCGTAGCAAGATCCTCCGTTATGCCGAAAGTATTGCAGCATTAATTTTGAAATAACTATATGGTGAAGTTGAGGATTAATGTTAAGGACTAGGTTAGACGAAAACAAGATAATCCGTAAAATTTTCTCGATAGAAAAAAATCCAAAGTTACCTCCAAACTGAACAATAAACCGCTGTTATTCATGAAATACTTTAAATAAGATCCTGAACTATATCTGAATCTGAATCTATAACTGAACTAACTATAAAGCAGTGCTTATGTTATTTACTTTTTTAAAATACCATTATTTTCACTGTAAAAAGAAATTACCTAAACTATCGGCGCCCTGAAACTTGATTCCTGTCGCCCCGTTAGTATCGCTTAGGCTTTTGAAGGGAGAAGTTGTGTCGATTACGATCAGAATACACATTACACAACAGGACTACGTAAAATTAAAATGGGAAATAACCGTGATAAAAATAAGAAGCGACTTGGTTGGCGTTAAGAAACAGGCATAAATATGATAAACCTAATGAAATAAGTATCTAACGACCTATCTATTTACAGTATTAGCACAGTATATGAATTCATAATTTATATACTGTGGTATTAGTGATTACAAATATGTCGGTACATAGCATACGACGCGCGGGGAAGTGAGGGCGAAATTAGAATTTGAGCTGACTTACTATATCCCCTTAAGCTTAAAATTTGCCTACTCTTTGAAAATAAACCTGTATAAATAAAATTAAAGTTTCTGTCTTGTAATGTTGAAACTGCTGGCTTCTAAGACAAAATAAAAATAAAAAAAAGATTTTTCTGCCTGTTTGTCTGTCTGACCAGAATGGCTGGACCGATTGTAATGAAACATTATGAACAGTTAGGAAGTAATGTCATGAACCTAGGCTACATTATATTTAAAAAAAAACTTGAAGATATTTTTGGAAAAACGAAAACTTTTCAAATTAAGTCTTTGACTATCTTAAATCAAAATAACACCACGTTAAAAGATTTTATCCAGGCGAAGCCGGGGTGAGTCTAGTATTTTATAAATATTACAAATATTAAAAAGCATGTATTAATCCCATCTTTAAGTATAAAAATATTTTGAATATACCAAATCGATTCGAATCGCTCGTTTTCTCTGTTCACGTCCAGAAAAATTAATCGAGCGGGCATAATTCGAGAAATTTGCATGTCGACTATAAAAAGGTCAGGACGGCTATTACGAACGAAGGCCCGCGAGTCGTGTCTGGAGGCTCTAAAGCTCGTGCCGTGACGGGAAGCAATACGAGGTGGAACCAAAAGAACAATTCGTTGTAAAGCGATAAACGCACGCCGCTGTTCGGAAGAACGTCATTCGTCTGAGTGCGATATCGGGGCTTAATTTACGAGTTGGAAGCGTTTTATTTAATTCAAAAATTTATTTAAGTACCTAAAATGTGGGGCTTACTATCTCAAACTTATATTTTAACTAGTTTCTTTTTTTTCTTCTTATTAAAAAAGGAACAATAACTCCCACACCAGAGTTTTATCCTGTATCGTAGAGGCAATTTACATACATAAATTGCACAAGGGCAAACGTCCAGACCCGAAAAAATTATATTACATGCTCATACAATTAGGTACTTATTCCTTACGGTATTCGAATCCTCATTTGGGCGCTGCAACTCATTGGGTGCGTTTGGCAGAAAAAAGCGCTAGCAAGCGCTTGTAAGCAAAATGGCGATCGTAAGCGGTAAGCGCTGTCAAATCGTAAGTAGCTATTTTCCTCCAGTACACGATGTTAGTTTTAACCGGGGAACCTAACCTAATTTAAATATATGTTTGTAAAGTATTTATATTAAAAACTTACCTATCATGAATTTTTAATAACATGTATATGTTTATTCACGTCATTATATTACTTAAAACTAATATTGCACAAAATAACTTATAAACTCTACTTCAAAACAAACAAATTAAGTAATAAAAATGGGGGATTGTGTCAGCGCTACTGAAGTAGCAATCGTGTCCTGGTCGAAAACTATTTCAGCGTTTATAAGCGCTTGCTAGCGCTTTTTTCTGCGAAACGCACCCATTGCTAAACTGCGCTACCTCAGTGCTGGTGTACTTCACATAGTTTCACGTGGTAAATCAGCAATGAAAATTCAATTAACAATCTTATTGATGATCGAACCTGGGTCGCCGGCGAAATTAAAATTGCCACCACTGAGCTCCCAAGGTTGCCTACTTATCGTAATAAACTTTAAATTAATATTTCAATTGATAGTCATATTTTATGAATATCAATGATAAAAGAAAATACAAAATTGGACAAAATGGAGCATATTCCCAACAGAGCACGTGTTAAATCAGTTCTTAATATTACAATAGACAAATTCATTGATATCATATTGACCTAGTGAGATACCACGGTGGTATTTAAATTAAGTTTAAAATCAATTTCAAATTAATGGCTACTTTAATAATATTGCAAATGTTACTGCTAATTTCTCTGTTGTTATTGAAGCATAAAATCTAGACATAACAGTGTATAAAGAGTTTGTCTTCCCAACCTAATACGTGGTAAATCAGTTCTGAATATTACAATCAACAATTTCATTTGCATCGACGGGGATAAAACCCGGTTTTTTTTTATAGAATAAAGGTGACAAACGAGCATAAAATTTAACGGATAGTACAAATGGATGCTGTGGTCCATAAACATCCATATTTATACTCAATTGAGAATCAAAATCCAGACACGTTGTTACACTTGAGGACTAATATGGATTGCCTCGTTTTCTTGAGGTTACTATAAGAATAAACGACAAAAACCACAATGATCAAAAATCTAATGTTTAATTAGAATCATAAAGCAATTGTTAAACATAAGTGTGAATAAAATTAAAATATCCTGTGAAATACACAAGCATATGTCTCAAAACGATTTCTTTGTCAAGCAGCGACTAAGCGGTGATTTTTAAGTCATCAGGTACCTATACGTTATTTATGGAATAAAATAAAACACAAACAAAATCAAAAATTACAGTTATATGAATAAAATTAGTTCAATCGTTTCACTTTTATATTCGCTCAGGCTTAGAACATTCATTGAATGGTTTAATCGCTCAGCTTATAATTTATTTGATAGAAAACTTTTAACTGACAGTTAAAAAATTAGACTTTATACTGGTTTCTTTATTATTACCGGTTTCTTATATTTCCATTCAAATTCGAAATATTTATTGTGTTATACATTTTGTGTTAATTTATAATATTACGTGTCCTACAACTTAACAACTCTTTTCGGAACTCATTTTTTATTACATTTTATAGGATTAAAAAATAAATTATGTGATATATCTCTTTCATTAAAGTGAAATTATTCTAATCAAAAAATAAAACTTCTCTATCTTAGTTATTTATGAGCTAACTTTTTTGTTTTTTGATTTCGGTGGATGGGTCTTACTCTTAAACGTTTACGAAATGGAATCTCGGCGTCCGTTTATTCGCTGATAGAAAACGTGCCCTGCGACTGATGGCTCGTACCCGGCCATACTACGTAGGGTCGATAAAACATGACGATAAAATTCGGATAGTTTTTCCCTCTTGAACCTAGTCACTTTTCTTGTTTCAAATACGATATTATGCCAGTTCTTATCATGAAATGTGCGAGGTTGACGCTACTATTGTATACTGAAAAATTACATTATTTTTTTAATTTTTATTCCTGAATCTTGAAACATATATAGCCGGGTTATATTTCATTTATTATATTGTTATATTGTATTGTAAATCTGAACCATCCAGGGCCCCACTCAATCGCACACATTTTAATTAACAGTGGTAGAGCCACGCAGCAGACTGCTGTTGAACGTATGGGCCGGCTTGAACCGGGGCGGTACCACGACCTCACAGAAGATCAGCGTGAAGTAGAAGCTCTGCTTATGCATTTCGCCTGGTGAGTGCAGGTAGCTGGATGCCCAATTTCCCCTCCCCCCTTAAACATGGTAGCGGAGTTAAACAAAACCCCAAACAAACAAAACCCCAGAGGGTTACCAGCACCCCCGGTGACGTAGAATCCCTCGCTGAGCATCCACACCCAACCTACCTTACTCTTCCTGAGCGTGGGTGCTCATGCTGTCCCGCATTTTCTAAGGGGGGGGGGGAATTTGGCACGAGACAACCTGCTCGGGGCAAACGTGGGACTTTATTCAAACCTTACCTCCGTCCACTACCATCTGGAAACGGCGAAGTCCGCCTTGCTCTTTCTAACCGAGATACAAGTGCCCTCTCCGGCGGATACTTCGTATCTATCCTATCCGGGTTACAAATTAAAAAACTCCTTTGTGTCTCGGCTTGGAGTTTGCGTGTAAGTCAGAGAGAACATCTGTTTTCGACGCCTCGGCAGCCTTAAAGTTACGGAGCTATCCATCTTATGGCTGCGCGTAGATAGCGGCAATGCCGACACAGACCGACTCATCGACCACATCCAAATGGCTGCAAACTCCGTGCTACAACGGGTCACATTTGCAGAGATCGTGATGATTGGTGCTTTAACGCGCACCACGCTGAATGGCCTGGTTCTCGTTTAACCGATCAATCGAGTGGTCTGATACAACTGGTTTCCTCACCTTCGCGGATCCCAGATGTGGAAGAACATGTACCTTCCCTGTCGGACCTGCTGCTAATATCTCATCCGGGCGGATATCAGGTCTCCGTCGATAACCCTCTTAGCTCCTCCAACCATTGTCTGATCTGGGCTACGGTGCCACTCACGCTCCCTTCGCGGTTGCGTACTGCAGGTTGCCGCCGTGTTTGGCATTATAGGTCAGCCGACTAGGACGAGATGCTATCTTTTTTGCACCCTAACATTGGAGGCATGTTTGCTTTTTGCCGGATGATACCAGCGCTGTTGTTAATTATGTCGCTGATGTGATGCTACAGGGAAAGGAACTTTAAATTTTATCTACTGTGGTACCTATCGGAGGCGAAACCCAGCCATGGTTTGGTCGCTCCTGCAAAATTGCATTACGCCATAAGCAAGAGTACTACCAGGCCTGTGCTCACGCATCGGCGCCTCGGGATGCAAATACCGGCGCTCTTAAAAAAGTATAATTCTGCCTCCAGGTTAATCAAAAGTGTCATTATCAAGGCAAAGTCGGAGCACATTGGCAGAATTGGCGAGAAACTAGTTCGTCTTCCTTAGAGAATACGTGCATTCTAGTCTCTCACCAAGGCTGTCCAAAGAAACCCCTGTCAGCCATCTCCCCCATCTCTGCACGGGAGGACAACTCACTGGCCCATGCCGTAAAGGACAAAGCCGATCTGCTGGGCTCTCTCTTTGCATCCAATTCGACTCTTGATTACGGGGGGAACACACTGCCGACCATCCCGCGGTATGAATGCTCCATTCAGGATGTGCTGTTTACCCAACACTCGGTGCACAGAGCACTCCTCTCCCTGGACGTTAACAAGTCGAGTGGGCCTCATGGTGTCCCTCCTATTGTGCTGAAGACGTATGCTCCGGAGTTGGAATTAAATGTTGGAAAATAAAAATTGGAAATATTGTTCAATTTTCAACTTATTATAAGAACGTGTACTCACGTACACACATGAGCATATCAAACCATTTGCAACTTACAACATGGTTTATGTGCATAGGTGTGCATTCAGCAGTGAATCTTAACGGGATGTTAAAGGAAGAAAGAAAAAAGATTATGTGGTAGCACCATGCTACAGCTATATTATGTATCGGCTCGACCGGGAAAGGATCACTTTCGCAACAAATATAAGCGTGATAAAACAGTGCTTTGGTTCGTGTGGTGAATGTAGAGAAACATAGATTTAAACGTGGTAGAGCCATGCTGCAATTCTATTAGTAGTATAGTTGTAGCATGAATGGGTCGGCTCGACCGGGGAAGGACCACGCTCTCACAGAATACCAGCGTGAAATAGTAGCTTAATGCTGCTGTATTTTGTATGGTGAGTGTAGAGAACCGGAGACCCTTTTTACTGGAAACGAGGCATTCCATCTTAGTCCTCAAGGGTGACAACGCATCTGCATTTTGATTCGTAATCGAGGATAGATGTAGATGTCTATGGGCCACAGCAACCACTTACCATCAGGTGGACTGTGTGCTCGTTTGTATCCTATAAAAAAAAATAGACCCTTTTTACTGGTTACGTACAATTCTATCTTAGTTCTTGGTAACTGGTGGAGATGAACGTCCGTAAAACTTATTCTATTTTAAAAAATATTCTGTTCTCTGTTTATTGGGAGTTACGAAACAGCGGTTGCTAATCCACGAATAACGTAATATATGTTCAGCAGTAGAATGATAGGCTGTAAACACAATGATAATGAACTCCTGGGGCAGATGGGTCAGCGAGCGTTAAAGCTATATTGTTTCTGTAATAATTATAGGCTGAATATCTTGTTACACGTAATGTGTAAGAAACTAGAGCCTCGTTCATTATTTAGATGCACCTTGCATTGCGTGCAGGTGTGTTTGATATTCAGAGAAGTAATAGTTCCAACCAAGTTGATAAATGCACTATTATATATTATTTTCCTAAGCTATCTAACATCTGTTCAAATATTAAAGTAAAACAAAATTACGGTCTACACACGTCCTATTCCTGGGCACAGGTTTCCTCTAATTTCTAAGACGGATTCAGGGCAAGGAAATGTCCACCACGCCGCCTCAATACGCCTTATCGGACTTTAAATTTCTTCGAAATATTACTTAAACATTTTCAGGCATGCACGGTTTCCTCATTATATTTTCCTTCATCACCAATCGGTAAATGAGCACTTAAAACTTCAATTAAGTTGCATTGGTGACGATAGGAAAGATCTTATGGCATTTCCTATGGGCATATCAGATTGTAAGGCTTTTATTAAATTTCGGTTTATTCCCCAATGCCCTGTGGCGCATTAATTAAGCGAATTCAATCATTCGAATAATATTAGATGAAAATTAAATCTAATCAGACGATAAACCTTTAAAAAAATAATAAGGCAAAGCAATAAAAACAGCATAATTTTAATTTAGTTACAAGGTTTAGAGCTATTATTTCCAAAATGACAACAAAAGCTTTCAATCTGCAGTCGTAAAACAGGATGATCGCTCCTAAGACGCTGCTTCTAAGTCATTGGTTTAATTATTTCAATTTCGGCAATTATTTCTTTCATAGACAATGTGCCTTAGGTAAACATATAATAGGACTATGATCAGTAGCAGACTTGTGAAGGACTGTAATGATAATGATGATGTGGAGATACATGAAAAACACTTTGCATTTAGTAAGCGCTAGCCTTGAATTTGAAAACCCTGCAAAAAATGGGAGTAGACCTGTTCGCAGGTAACACAGTAATTAGGTAAAAATTTCTAATTGATTTTTGTAAGTAATATGAACGTGTTATACGCGGTAGAGTCACGCTGCAGCTATATTATGGCTGTAGCACGTATGTGTCGACTGGATACGAACTACGATCTCACAGAATACCAGCATGAAATATCAACTTAGCATCATTGAGTGTGTGTCTAGTGAGTGTAGATAACCGGAGATACTTTCTGCTTGAACGCAGCATCGGGATGTATAAAGAATTCATGCGCCAATGCTGCGAACATTATATTACATTACACTTAAGTGCAAAGTTTAAAATTTGTGATGTTTGCCAGCCCTGGCCGTGGGACCGATAAAGAAAATTGTGTGTGGCGATAAACTGCCCGCTTTTATACTCGAGATAGTTTAGTTAGGAGGGCGTGCCTCGGATTTTACGAACTAGTGACGGTATATTTAAAGTAGAATAGAAAATTATTATCTTTATTTAATATAGATTACAAGCAATTCTTATTGACAGTCAAAACCTTTGTCCTGGAAAGAACCAGCAAGAAACACAGCTGGACTTTTCTTTCAAAGTAAAGTATACAGTAAGAAAATGTTGTTTAAACCATTTACAAAACTTATTTTTGAAACAGCTTGGAAACGACTACCTAATTCAAGGTGTTATTCATTTTCATCACCATTACAACCACTAGTCCACTGCTGAACATAGACCTCTCCGAATGATTGCCACGAAGTCCTGAGCCGTCACTCGCTCTAGTAGGGTTATTATCAATCATGTATTAATTTTTATTATAATATCTCGTTTTATAAACTTTACACCTGGTATATTTTCTGAGACTTTTTATGTGGTAGAGCCACGCTGCAGTTTTATTATATTTGTAGCACGAATGGGTCGGCTCGACGGAGTAGGACCACGCTCTCACAGAAAACCAGCGTAAAATAGCAACTTAATGCTGCTGTGTTTCGTGTAGTGAGTGTAGAGAACCAGAGACGCTTTTTACTGGAAACGAGACATTCCATCTTTATCCTCAGGGGTGACAACGCATCCCCCCCGAACGGGTTCCCGCCTTGTCGTGGCGGGGGGGATTAGAAGCCGTGGCTTGGTCACCCACGGCGAAACAAAGAGGAACCCACATGGCTGGCCCGAGGTGAAGGTCCGGCCCGAGGTGGCCACTCCGAGTGGGCTTGGGGAGCCCACTTTGGATGTGTGTTGGTGGACTGCGGTGAGAGGGGTGTCCTCACCACCTACCGCTGCAGCCGAGGTGGAGTCGCGGAGGAAGAGGATTGTTGGTATGGCGATGCGCCACTCGCCCTATCCTCCACCACTCAAATGGGGCCGCACCGTTGATGCGGTAGTGATGGGGCTGCGGGGGGAGAGGATTGTCGGTATTGCGAGGCGCCGCTCTCCCTATCCTCCGCAGCCGAATCTTGGTTGGCGGCGTAGCCATAGACCAGATCCGCCGCTGGGGTCGGGAAGGCTAGTACTTCTAAGTGCTGGTTTTTCCTGGCCCCATGGCCTTCATGCATCGGACGCGGGGGCGTCTGATGCGCAGATGTAATTGGAGGCCGTGGAGGAAGGCGCGCTATGTGTTCTAGTGCGCCTTACCTGTGAAGGAGAACGGGGAGGAATATTCCTCCCCCGAGGAGGTGCTGCCATGGGGCGGCAGGCGCTGGTGGGGCTGCGGATGTGTGCGAAAGCGTTCACGTGGCCCTGCCAATAAGCGACAAAGGTGGAACACCATGGGGTTTTAGTCGGTGCGAGTCCGACATAACCCATCCTTGCCCCCGCTAGGCGGGTATGCTTAGGCATTTCGCCATGTAAAAAAAAGGGGTGACAACGCATGTGCATTTTTATTTTTAATTGAGAATAAATGTTGTTGTCTATGGGCCACAGCATCCACTTCCCATTAGGTAAACTGTGGGCTCGTTTGTCATAATATGTATATGCACATTTAACATTTTTAATAATGAATAATAATTATCGATATTATTTAACATATCCACGTAGTAGCGGTGAAAGAATATCCACTGTCCCATATTATAGCTTGGGTGTTATAAAAGGTGACAGAGGAAAAAAAATCAGGAGATAGGCAGCAGCATCTTCCTAATAACGTCTAAAAATTAAAAAAATGCGTTTGTCAACCAGCCTGCCAAGCGTGGCTACTATGGCAAATATCCTCCATATGAGGCAGTATATGGGGGAGGCCTATGTTTAGCAGTGGACTTTAAATAGGCTGTAAGGGTAAAATTATTTCACATCAAGTATTTTAATTATAAAGACGGAGAGAAATAAAGACTAATAAGTAGTTTTGTTTGGTCACCTTTACCTGGTACTCATTTAGCGTTGTAACAATACCCACTTCCCCACATCACCCCGTGGGTGTTGTAAGAGGCGACAGAGGGAAATTGAATCAGGACATGGGCAGCAGTATTTCTCCGATAATAACTCGAGATAAATAACAACAACTACGGTTGCGAACCCTCTTACCAAGCGTAGCAACTGTGACAAAATAAGTGATATATATACAAAATAAGGATCGTCCCCAGCCTTTTTCCTTCTCGAGGTTCTCCTGTGGTAGCCTGGTACCGGTGAACGAAGCGTATGGAGACCCCCACACTCCAAGTAAGAGTTGCAGAAAGTTAATGCATGCAGTTAGGTTATCGCGGTGCTTTGTGACATTCTTTTGACGAGTACCGGGGGCCTTCTTTTAGATGCCACCTTACACACTACAATAAGCATTTATGAGGAAAATTATATAATGAAATAAGTGTATTTTACTTTTATATGTATACAATTAAAATAAGAACGAATAAGAAACTTCTTAAGTTTAAGCGAAAACTAATTAAAATGAAACTAGTTCTTACGGATTTAATCGCTTTTATTAACTTATTTTATAATTCCCGATGTTTCTAGTACTTTACAGCACCCATGTGTGGCAGAAATGCGACAGACATTTACAGCAACCATAGCGACCATGCTGCAAAGTACTTAAAACGTCGGGATATAAAAAAAAATAAGTAACGCGATAAAATCCATAAAATATATTTTCATTTAATGCATAAGACATTTTCAACTGGCAGCTGCACGTTTACTTGTTCATTTTTTTTCGAGTTAGGTCTTTATTACAAATATCATACTGGAACATGCTAAGAGACTGATTTTCTGACTCAAATATCGCGTCAACGTGTTCGAGGATGTCCTACTTTCTTTGTTCTTTCGTACTATGCTAAGAATCTTTTTGATGTAGTCACAGACGACGTTTCAGTACAGTGCTAATTACACTGGAATGAGAAAATACCTTTTTCGTTCACAAAATTGTGTGACCTTTTTTCATAAATAAAGGTAAAAGAAAAGAAAGATAAATCGTAAACTAGAAAACACTTAATCAGAATGGGTTCTTAACTTTATGTTTAAGAGAATATTTTACTTTAATTAATTGTTTAAACGGTACCATTTCATTTATTTGCCCTAATACTATATAAATTATCTTTATCGTGTTTAATTTAATTTTTTTTTAAATTTCTGACGGGCAACAGGCATGTTGAGTTTTACCTAGTGTCCTGTACGAGTAAACCACTGTATAAAGTCTATGATTACTGCCACTACCTTTACTTTACATTTAAGAAGTTGCGGTTTTTTTTCATAATTGTTTAATAAAGTAAATAATTTTAGATTGAGAGATCCTCATAGAATTATATATAATAATATTACAAAGTCGGATAAGAATGCAAAAATTTGCCTCTGTGTGTCAGAATATATATGTAACAAGATTCCTAGTTAAAATGCTCAATATCAATATTTTTAAACCGAGGTTGTATAATTGGCTGTCAGAATAACTTTTACAACATAGATTTGTTTCTCTGTACCAAAAACTTAGAATAAATTACATTTAATTTTATAATATTCAATTTTTGTTCCTTGACATATTTGGTAATTATTATTATTTTAATAGTATATGTTCACAAGTAATTTCATTATAACATTCTCAAATTCAATGTATCATTTGCATGCTATTTTTCTTATGACGAAACATATGCGCTCTGTCAAACTTGTACCAGCTTATAAACTGTTTCCAAGCAAATAAAGAAATTATTGTTATTACTATTCGGGAATTTTATACTGATTTATTACTAATGTGAAGCGCCGACGCTCAAGGATGTCTACAGGATTTTGAAGTCGAATATAAGTTGACATTTGAAACCAGTGTCCTTAACATCCCTCTTGTAGTTTTTTGTAGAAATATGGGTGAGGAACGATCACATAATCCACCCGATGTTTAATAAATGCTATGACCTATAGACAACTACATCAATAGAAAATCAAATGCAGATGCGTTGTCACACTAAAGAACTTGGATGGAACATCGTTTTAACTGTAAAAAGGGTATCCAATTCTCATTATACTTTATACTGGTTATGATGCAATTTGATGCTGGTGTTGTATGGTTGGTGTTTACGTGGTAGAGCCATGCTGCAGCTATATTGTGATTGCATCACGAACGGGTCGGCTTGACCGGTGTAGGATCACGCTCTCACAAAATACCAGCGTAAAATAGTTTGATGCCGCTGTTTTTCGTATGGCGAGTGTAGAGAAACGGAGACTCTTTTTACTGGAAACTAGGTATTCCATCTCAGTCCTCAGGGGTGACAACGCATCTGCATTTAGATTCTTGATTGAAGATAAATGTAGATGTCTATGGGCCACAATATCCACTTATAATCATGTGGACTTTGTGCTCGTTTGTCATCCTTAAACTATAAAAAAATTCTGTACTAACCGTGTAGTAGCGATGTAAGAATACCAATTATTCCATATATTATACCAATTATTCAGTAGATGACGTAAGAGGCGACAGAAAGAAATTGAAACTGGAGATGGGCAGCAGAACTTTACTGATAATAACTCAAAATTGTAAAAACACCTGCGGTTGCCAACCTGACTGCCAAGCGTGGGAGCTGTGGGCAAAATCCCCCTAAAAGGAAATCTTTGATTGAGGCCTATGTTCAGAAGTGGACTTTTATAAGCTGTAATGGATGGATAGATAGATTATGTGGGAGCATGGTTATTCCCCAGTTAAGCCGACCCATTCATCTTGTTGCCACAATATAGCTGCAGCATAGTTTGACCACGCAAAAAGTTGGTAAAGTACTAGGTGGCGGTTTGAGTGGTGAAAGAGTGATATTAGTGAATATTGTGACGTCTCATTTGACACCGATTAAGGACGAGTTGATGTATAAGAGCTACCATATTAATTGGCCAGGACAATTGGCATCTCATAGTTCCTCGTGAATTAATTTCAGGAGGTAAGAACGTTTATCAATTTATCACAGACCCCAGGAGTTAAAGAACAGCTCTAAATATCTTCGTTTGTTTGGAATGTTCTTATAATACAGAGGGGCAGTAAAATGTTCACTCAGAGAAACCATGGTAGAGCGGATAAATGCGACCTCTACTTGTCTACCAATGAGGTGACGACAATCTGGTCACCTCTAAAACTGCCAAAATGCAAGCCTGTCTATTTTCCGTAAAATGGGCTCTATTTGATCTGACTCCTACGTTCAGAGGTACATCTGTAGAGGTCACTAATCATCTGGAGCTTCTTGGCATACTACTGAATGCTAACCTCAACTTTGGCGCTAACATTAAACCGGAAGCATAAACTTCAGCCAAAAAACTGAGGTGAAGCGATACATCACGCCAAGACAGCTTCTTCTTACTTTATGTAAAACTAAAGTCCGATCATGCATGAAGTATTGTAGTCACCATTGGGATGACTCAGCAAAATCTCAACTTGGCGCACTCTATTCAGTGTAACGCGGATTCGAAAGGATTATCGACGACAAAAAACAGGTGGAGACTAAGCTGTGAAGCTTAGTCTCTACCTGCTTTTTGTCAAGTCAAGCTTACTGCCACCAAGTTGCTTGTTTATCGGTCTTCTACTGATTGTACTTCGGAGTGTGCCCATGAAATTCAGTTCAGTCCTCCTATCGGAGTACCAGACGTACAGCAGGTTACCATCGTCACTTTTTTGACATTTAGAATATTCGCTACAAGTCATTTTTTATATTGCTCAGAGGCAAGTAGTGTAATGCCCTGCCGGCGTCTGTTTTTCTAAATGCGTGTAATCTTGACCTCCTCAAGGTGCGTGTTAAAGGCTTCTGGGCAAACTTGCTCCATTGTAGACCTCATTGCCCTCCGGCCAGATGGAAGTCAAGGATGTGCCAATTTTGAAATAAAAAATTGCTTGTAAAAATATTTTTATGCCGAGGAGTCCTTCTGGATAGATACCGCCCTCTTACCTATTTTGACAAGCAGCAGGGTGAGCACTGCTGTGTTCATCATCAACCTATTACTACGTTCATACACGGTAATAAATCATAAAAAGTTTAAGTTGTTTACGGATTAAGTCATTTTGAGTTGATATCAGAACAATGACAAATAAATCTTACCAATGTTAGTTTTCTCAACTCGTGGGAGTTCTAAATGTTTGCATTTGAATAATATATTAAGTTTATCAAAAATTTGTTATGTACTTTATTTCACTTGAATTAAAAGAAAAAACGCGTGCTGTTTAACTTTAAACTAGAATTTTATTTAAATTGAATAAAATACGTTGAAACATCGTAAAGAAACCTTTTTTTTTTAATTTTTATTAGCCGGTACTTGACCACAATCCCACCTGGTGGTATGCAGCCGTAGATGGTAAACCGCACTGTCTTAGCGCAACAAATGCCTACTCACTCTTGCCTTGAAGACGTCCAGATTGTATTCGGACGGAAAGATAGACGTCGGCAAATTATTCCACTCCTTTGCTGTACGTATCAAAAAAGTCGAAGTAAACCGTTTGGTTCTAATGCGTGGAATATCGATAACAAAGGGGTGAAGACTCGCCGACGGCCTGGTCGTCCGATGGTGGAAAAGAGAGGGAGGAATTAAAGCGTGCAATTCCTGCGCACACTCTCCGAAATACATCCTATAGGATACCGAGAGGCGGGCTACTCTGCGCCTGTGCTCGAGGCTGACAAGGTTGGTTTCAACCACAGAACACCTATAAGTGTTCTGTGGTTTCAACAAAATCAAGGTCACCAATAAGCCTCTTAGCACGGCACTGCACCGAGTCTAACGCTTCTAGGTGGCATTTTGCAGCACCAGCCCATATGTGACTGCGTATAAAGTCTCCGTAAAATACGTTGAAACTAGGCATCAAACTTTTCCTGTGCTAAAACTCTTAAAAAAAAGAAAGTGCCTGCAGTCGGACGTATGTAGTCGGTAACTATGTTTTTTTATATATTATGATCGGAGGCTTATTTAAAGTAACATTGATTGTTATACAAAAGATTATGACATTCTATTTTTAATATCAAACTGAAGTGAAAAGTAACTTGCATTCTACCTTGCGTTAGATGGCTTCTGCAGTATATAAATAAATAGAATCATTTTTATTCTACATAGGTTTCAAGAATTCTAATTGAAAATCATTTAATCTTTACCACTGGTTAGGAAAAAAACTTTATCCCAGGAAGAACATTCCATAGACTTACTTTACTTTACTATACGTAATAGAACGGGGGAGTGGGCGGAGCCTGCGTAGCCACTAAAATGTCACTAACACGTCAATTCACACGTATAAATGTCAACACGAGATGTGTTTTGACGTTACAATCGTTTCCAAATTTCGCATGCAAATTATTTAGAAAATGCCAAATTGCACCCTATTTACAAATAAATATGTATTAAAATTTAATGATGATTTTGAACATTAATCAAAAGTCTAAAATGTGTAAATTTACTGTCTGTGTACACAGCGAATCGGGTTTGGCGACGCCAATCCTCGTATAAAATAAAGTTGACAGCCATTCTATTGTGTATTATAGTATTCTAGCACTGCTATTTGGCGAAAGAATTAGGTAAAATGGTTCTATGTATACAGATGGACGCCAGGACGGGAAAGAAGTCCTACCTTCCAGTTGAAGAAAGCGAACATGCCTTTGCTTTTGACAGATATACGTGGTAGAGCCATGCTGCAGTTATATTAGTAGTATAGTTGTAGCACGAATGGGTCGGCTCGACCGGGGAAGGACCACGCTCTCACAGAATACCAGCGTGAAATAGTAGCTAAATGCTGCTGTATTTCGTATGGTGAGTGTAGAGAACCGGAGACCCTTTTACTGGAAACGAGGCATTCCATCTTAGTCCTCACGGGTGACAACGCATCTGCATTTTGATTTGTAATCGAGGATAGATGTAGATGTCTGTGGGCCACAGTAACCACTTACCATCAGGTGGACTGCGTGCTCGTTTGTCACCCTATCCTATAAAAAAAAAGATATCGGCTTAACCAAATCATTTAATTCCGACGTAAAATACTCAGAAGAGGTCAATGCTTAGCCATAAGTTGCGTCGCTAAGGGTCGCGCGTTCGAATTCCGCACAGAACAAGTAATTGTATGACCTATAAAAACTGTTCCGGGTTGGATGTTTGTCCTTGTTAAATTTACGTTTGTAAACTTCTTCTACAAACGTAAGTTTCTTAGTTTCATTAGAAAAAATCTTAGTGTTAACGTAAAAAAATTAAAGAAAGATAAAGAAGAAGAATAAGCATTAAAATCATTCGCATCTACAGTAGGTTCTTCTAAACCTTTAACCGGTTACGTGCATTAGTTACAGTAAAGCATTACTATTTTAAAATGCATGTTATTTGATAATCTCTACTTTCTCTACGATTACAAGTAACGACGTCACTTACATCTTAAAACAAAATATTTCTCATGTCAGTTTATCATTTAAAATGCCTGTCGTCACGCAACGAGTCTTCAGATTATTTTTAAGTGTTATGGTTTGTCACTAACCAAATATATGCGTTCGGTTCTACAATTTATAGTGCCGGTAGTTGAATAAAAATGGTTTTTATTGCAACGATTTAGAATTGCATTTCGATTAAATTGAAATGTACGATCAGTGAAATAATTTAGCAGTAACATTGATTTTATTTGGTATAACTGTTGTTTCAAGTTTTCACTGGCTCGAGTTCGGTGTAACAGAATGTGGCAGGGGCTGATTTATCGACGTGTTTAGCACCCGACCGTGCAGCATGCTTCTGTCCGGGAGTAGGGGACCAGTTAACACATTTAGGTACATTCGAGCGATTTAATTGCTTCCAAAGACAACAGACAAAGCTTAAGTGTTTGTCTCCATAATCGTATTTCTATACCTATTGAAGTGTTTTTAAAAGACAAAACGTCTGATTTAATATTAATAAATGTTTCTTTACTGTAAAAAGTTAAACAGTCCTTTTTATTAACAAATTAAATTTACAAATCACGGAAACAATCGTACAGTGAGTTCGTACAAATGCTTTACTTATTTCATAATTAAACTTTAAATTTAACTTACTTATTTTTAATCAGCACAAAATCCACTGTTTTTTAATAGGAGGTAGAACTTTTTGTGAAGACGTTTATGTAGCTAGCTCATGGACTCTTTCTACTTCTGTCGCCAGGCAATAGGACATGCACTGCTGTGTGTCGGTTTGAAGGCTAAGAGTAGGTCACTCTAATATTATATAAAAATTTTTTTCAGCATGTAGTGACGTAAAGGTAATTCACTTAACCAATATGATCCCGTGGGTTTTTAAAGAATAAAGGTGACAAGCAAATACACAGTCTACGTAATAGTCAATGGATGCTGGTCATCTAGGACTAAGATATTTCATCTTCTCCTCGCCTTGTTTTCACTTAAAATGGTATCTCTTTTTCTATAGGTACTCACCACACGAAGCACAGCAGCATTAATCTTCTATTTAAAGCTAGTACTGTGTGAGAGCGTGGTCTTTCCGTAGCCGAAAAATTTTAATATAACAGCTGCAGCTGGCAACAGTAGAAAGTAAAACAGGAGATGAATAGCAGCATCACTCTCTTAACCATTCAGAATAATAATAAAAACTGCAGTTTCCAAACACGCCTGACAAGCGAAAGAGTTATGGCAAGTAATAAAAAAATAATAATAAAAAACATTAACCAATCATAAAAAGTTATATAATTGGAGCCGATTAGCTACATTAGTAGCACGAATAGATCGGTTCACCGGGATCAATTAGCAGCATGAGGTTGCTGCGTTGCGTGTGTTGACTGTGTTGAACCGGAGATCATTTTTCCTGGAAACGATGCATTCCATTTCAGTCCTCATGGCTGATAATGCATATGCATTTTTTTGGATGTCAGTTCAGAATGATTTTTGCCTTTACTACGGGTATAACATTTTCTTGCTTGACAGATATACGAGTATGATCTCATTATGACATATCTTTTGTGGATTGAAAAAAAGTACACATAAGTACCCCAATAAATAATTGCACCTATCTCATTCAAGATGTATAAACACCTGTTATTAAGAGGCCATGAGATCTTGGCATTTCCAATAGACTATTTCTACAACTCCCACGGATCAAAACAGGTTCATGGCAATAACAATAACATTATCCGGGCTTAGCGGTCAGTGTTGTTACCTACTTAGTCACGGGTCTTAAATTTCAAACACTGTCATGGTCAATGTTTCATGAAAATCATATTAAGTTATTATTACTTGGAGTTCCGGATTTTGGCTCTATTCAAAATTTTTTTAAATAATTTTAGAGTTTTTTTGATAGAATTATGGTTACAAACTAACACATAGTCTACCTGATATTAAAAGGATATGTCCCACAGATATTTACGTTATTTTATCCTCGATTAAGGATCGACATCCAGATACGTTGTCATCTCTGGGTACTAATATGTAATGCTTCGTTTCCAGTAATAAGGGTCTCCGGAGTGATAACCGAGGTAGATGGATTAGATAATAATATAATAATGATGTATAATATGCTACTGCAGCCTATACATACCTGCAACTAACTTAAAAGTTAAATTCATTTTTGTATTCACTAGTAAATATAACATGTCCTTAGAATGTAGAGTAGAGTACAATATCTTGGCAGACATTAGAGTATGGCCATGATAATTTGAAGTAATATGAATTTGAATGAAAATACACTGTTCTACTTTTTATAAAACTTGACAAACGACCCATCTAAACTTTGATTCTTAATCGTTGGTTGATGCAAGTAGATATCTACTGGCGACAGCATCCACATACAATGAGGTGGACTGTGTGTTTGTTGGTCTCTCTTATTTTAAAGAATACGGTACAAAAGTCTTAGTGCCGATTTCACCAACGACGTCGTTGTCTAAGATTAACTAAACCGAGAATAAAGATATTCCGTACTTTTACTCTCAGATAACTTACAGTACATTTCACCATGCAAAACAACAGATTAGTTAGCCTCAGATTAACTATTCTTTCGAATAACGGTTTTACTTATCTGTGGAAGACTATTTGAATGAGCAAGTGATTGATTGTATAAAGAAAACAAATTAAGTATGTCATTGCTTTCCTTCTCGGCGAGGTACAAAACAAACTTTTAAATTTAGCAGGGTTATACGTCAGTTTGAAGCAGACTCGTTTTCATCAACTGTTGATACACGTTGTATTTTTCCTCGCTTTTTTGTTATTTCAATATCAATTTTAATTAATAATGTCGGACAGAAAACGCAGTCCTAACTGGCAAATGTCGGAAAAGATGTTGCTTGTGGATTTAGTGGCTGAACATTTCAGTGTAGTAGAAAATAAGCGTACCGATGCTGTTACTATGAAACAGAAAAATGCGGAGTGGGTAAAAATATCGGAAGAATTTAATTCCCAAACCACTTTTGGATATAGGACTGCAGAAAACGTAAAAGCACAGTGGGAAAGTCTGAAAAAATCCACCAAAAAAGAATCGTCTGCTGAAAGGCAAAGCTTGATTCAAACAGGTAATAATCTTCATTTCTACGTGCTACTTACGAAGCTAAAGCTGTAATTATTGATACCATGTTTAACGCCTATGGAATTTTTGTTACATCTTTGACATTACTTTGTGTTTTTTATCTTTAATGTTTAATATTTTGTTCAGGTGGCGGACCTGCAAAGCCTAAGCTTGAGGACAACCCGCTATACAGAAAAATCTTTGCTTTGATATCTACGACGGTAGTTGGACTGGTAAATGAATATGACAGTGATAACATGTGTAATAATCATTTTATCAATGAAGAGATTCCTAGCAACACATTGGCTTCCACTAAAGGTACACTCAATTCGATATTTTGGTATAATTGTTGATGATAAGCTTAATTGGGCTCCACATATTTCTAACAAAATCAGAAAGTTTATCTATATCTTTAAGAATTTAAAAACAGTTGCAAACACAAATCTATTAATACAAACATACAAAGCTTTGTGTTATTGCATATGTTCTTGGGGATGCGCTGCTAAAACACATAGAATTAGAGTGAGCTCAAAGGGCTGTACTAAAAGCTATTGTTCCTTATAGATATTTGACAGAAATGGTATATAAGTTAACTAAATTACTAAGTGTTCATAAATTATTTATACATCAATGTCTTAGACGCTTTCATAGATGTAGTGTTCCGCAAATACAAAATTCAAAAAGAACTGTATGTATAAGTATCCCCAAAGTTAAATCCATATTCTGCAAAAGGAATTATAATTACATAGCTCCCAAGTTATACAATATACTAAATAAAACAGTGTGCACAAAAAAGGCTTCAAATCATACATTTAAAAGAATGTATATAACTTTTTTAAAACAATAAATATAACTGGCTTAAAGAATGTGACTATGTTAAATGCGAAAATTTAATAGCTCCATATGAATAACTATATGTGCAGTGCAACAAACACGCTACTTACACACACACACACACACACACACACACATATATAGTGTTAACTGAGTAGGAGTAGAAGTCAGTTCCTTCCCATTCTTTGTGTCAAAAGTACATTAGAGAAATGTTGACATATATTTAAATGTCAACGTTTCTCTAATGTACTTTTGACACAAAGAGTTATTGAATGGGAAGGAACTGACTCCTGAAATACAGGGTATCCTAGTTTGGGAGTCAGGGCTCTATGATATATGAAATTATAAGTGTCAAATAAATAAATATTATTATTATTATTATTACACAGTTTTTGACTGTCTTTGACTTAACAGCATCACTTAAGTGATATCTCTAAATTTTATTTAATAAACAATGTTATTTTATCAATAATGTGGTTTTTTTTCCAGTTCCAGATGTAACAGACATATTTGTTGCTGCTCCTATATATTCCATGTCCATGCCTCTGTCAATGGATATAGATACAAGCGGACAAAATGATGATAAATCACAAGAAGAAACAGCTGTATGTAACCTAAAAATTAATATTAAAATAGTATTCTAGAGTATTTCTTCAAAATTTTTTGTTTAGTTACTTAACCCATTAAAAGTCTATTAAATATGTTAGTAATTTTGTGAAAACATTACAAAATTATTTTTATTTTGAAGGATTGGGGAGACTACACTCCAAAACTGCTGCAAACTCCAAAATCTGCACCTCTACGGGCAGTGAGTAAGAGAGAAGAGGATGTAGGGACTTCTACTCAAAGTAAGAGGACTTCCAAGCGCAGACCGGCTCTACCATCTTCATCGTTAGAAGAATATCAAAAAATAAAAATAAAAGCTACCGAAATGCAGATGAATTTTGCTGCTGAAGAGAGGGAAGAAGCAAGAAAAATGTTTGAGATAGACATTAAAATAAAAAATGAAGTATTAAAACAGGAGAAAATTAAAACTAATTTATTAATATCACAATTAAGGCGGAGAAAACAAAAAAAAAAATTAAAACTATGACAATAAAAAACATGGTTTCATTATTTAACTTTTTCTCACAATAAACTATATAAGATTCCTAAAGTGATTGTTTATTAGGAGTTCTCTGGCTCTATTTCGCTGAGGAGTATTTGATTGTTCAGACATTATTTGTCCATTTTGTAAGAGCGCCTCCCAAGGTGCTGGAAGGACCAAATCTGGATCATCAGGTGGAACTGTTTCTCCTCGTTGACGCAATATGTTATGCAGCACAGCCGTTGCCATAATAATAACCAAAGCCTTGTCTAATTTAACTCGTAGTCCCAAAGCTAGTACTGGAAATCTTCGTTTCCAAACCCCATAAGACCTTTCAACAGTATTTCTTGTCCTAATCTGTGACTCGTTGTACAGTTGCTCTACTGCTGTTCCAGGATTCTCTAGTGGAGGCATAGAATAGGATGTAGCAGCATATCCACCATCTACAAGTAGAATTCCTTCACCATAATCACCAGCTTCAAATTTTGCTTTACGGCAGCAATTATTAAATATAGTACTGTCATGTGCTGACCCAGGCCATCTTGCGACAATATCAATAATTTCCAAATTTGCATTACATATAGTCTGGACATTAATAGAAAAATAGCCTTTTCGGTTTCTAAACAGTTCTGCCTGATCCCCGCCGGGTGAAGAAATTCTGACATGTGTGCAGTCCATTGCCCCTATAACTCTAGGGAATCTTGCTATACCATAAAACTCCCTTTGATTTCGCCTAATTTCCTGTTGAGTATTCGGAAATTTTATGTACTCGTGGTTCAATGACGCTATCGCAGCACTAACTCTGTGTATTATTCTGTGTGCTGTAGGTGTGCTGAGCCCACTAAAATCACCGATCGTTAATTGTGAATTATTCGTAGCATAAAACCTTAGTGTTGCCAAAAGCTGATTAATCGGAGAAATTGATTGATTCCTGTAAACCAAAACAGCTTTATTTTAGAGCAATTCATTGCCGTATTATGTACCTACGAACAGTATAAATAGGTACAAAGACTCACCTCTCAGATATAAATTCCAAATGATCTTCAATTTTGATCAAAAGATTATGAGCTGCTGATTTAGATAACCGAATTCTTATCCTAAAGTCTTCGTCATCATAGTCATAAAAATAATTATTCCTTTCTTTTATCCACCTTGGACGTTTTACAACATAATATGTTTCATCTTCACTATCATCACTGTCACTGTTGTTAATCATTCTTCTCAAACGTTGCATTATGTATAGCTATATACTCTCAATAATAATTAAACTAAAAATATATTAATCAAACAGCAATTCAGGAACAAGAAACTTGGACGTACACGACAGACTAAAAATGTCAAATAATTAACAGCTGACAGCCTGTCGGCCATTTTTAACCGAAGAATAACTCCGTAATCCTTTAAAATCGGGAGTATAAATCTTATCTCTTGGTTAACTATTTATTCTTGGGTTAAATTGTTGGTGAAATGTAAAATTTGATATTCTAGAATAACTTATATCTTGGAATAAAACTTATCTGAGTTTGGTGAAATCGGCCCTTAGTAAAATAAATTGTAAAATATAGCGCATTTAGTTCAGCCGTGAATATTTCAACCCACACAAAAACATCGGTGACATTTAATGCTTTCTAAGTAGGTTCCTATTTATAAATAAAATTAACACTATCCGGTATGACATGTTGCCATTTAAATAGTAAAAAAGGCGTGAGAGTCGGTTTATAAACGTGGGTGTCGCATTTCCTTCAGGCCTTAACTGTCCTTATTTGTGGTATAAATATTTTATTGCAAGACAAATCTAATATTTTTATTTATATGGTTATAATAATAAATATGCTTTGGAAATATTTAGTTACATGTACATTCTTTAACAATTTGTAAATTTATGAGGATGGATCAGCCAAACAATTTGCTGATAGTGGCTATAATAGCATATTTACTTATAAAGTTGTTCAAAACGACTATAAATCAATAGCACGCTACAGACTATAAACTATAAATTTCTAGCGTGCTATTAAATACGCTATAGCATGTTATAGCATGTTATTAATAAGAAAGCGTGTAAGGAGGCTGGCAAGCGCGTTAAGTTTTGCAGCACGCTATATCTCGTAGCACTTTACATTGAATGTCGTTCATTGGATCGACCGCGTGCTATATCCTCCTCAGTCCTGAGCCAAGAATTCTTAACCGATTTTAATGATTTTTGGAATGGGTAACTACTAGGGCTCGTATAACTCGGATTTATTGAAAAAAAAATATTATTATTATTACTTTTTAAAATACAGGAGGTATCATATTTGATACCTTGGGTCTCTACGAAGTTAAAAATCATCATTCTGGGCCATAAAAATAAAAATTGTTTTGACCAAAATTATAAACATTTATTCATCATTTATTATCCAAAATCATAGGATTAGGAATGGAAAATATTGAAACAGTTTCTCTCTGTATTAAAACCCAAAAATACTTTACAAGAGTTGCACCTTACGAAAGTGAAAGTGAGCTTTGAGCAACCTCCCGCTCTACACTTGGACCGAATCTTCTGTTCTGTATTTGCCATTTCTGGCATGTGACTAGCTTTTCGGGCTACGACTGGAGGAACAGGTTGGATTCTTCCCTGTCTTTTATCTTCAGGAGTATGATCAATAGATGAATTTGAGCTGTCAAGGTTTTTATTTTCAGATGGTGCTGAACAGTAGATTAAATTCTCAGCTATATCTAATCTGAAGAAATAATAGCTCTGTGTCTTTTTTTTGGCCAAATATTCAGTTGAGTTTCGCGTCGGTACCGTATCCATGAAGATGCTATCGCAAAATCTAAGAAGTAGTACTAAATTCTAACAGTCCATTTTTTGTTTGATTTCGCATTCCATACTTTTATTGATTACTCTTTAAAATTACTCTGTCTAGCAGATCAACGCCACCTTTGCCTTCGTTATAACCTTTGACTACATTTGGTCGTGGAATCTCAATGTAGCTGACATCTTTTTCGACCAACGTCGACAGTTTTGATTGGGTGGTGAGCTGACACTTGTCGCAAAGTATATGGGTTTGTTGTCAAACCATTTGGTCATAGATACAGCACGGTCGTTTCTAACCACTTGATCATGAGTGCCCCTTTGTCTCCGCATTTCATTATGCTATGGCTTTTTGACTTGAAAATGATCAAGATCAGAGCTTTGATCAATATCATGTAGCAAAGGCAGATTAAAACTTTATGGTACCACTTTGGATACTTTTGACATAACTCCTGAAGTAGACATTACTCTTCTCGTCATCCGGTTGTGATTGCCCTGACTGATGGTCAAGGTCAAAGAGCACTACATTATCAGTCAGGTTAAGGTCAGGTTGTCGTAAAATATCGTCGTCTTCTTCAACAGACTGTTGTTCACCCAGGTCTGAATCGTCTGAATTAAAATTTTTCAGGTAATCTTCTATTTCGACGTTTCTGACAGGTCTCGCATCTGTAATAACATAGTTTTACGTAAATAAAATAAAACAAATAACAGAAAACATAATTTAAGAACATAAAGTAAAACGACAATTTCTTACCAAAAAGAAGGGGTCAGGACCGAAGGTATCACATATGATATCATGATCAAAGGGATAGATTTCCGTAATAATTACGGTTGAAAATTAATTTTAAGCCTATAAAAAGAGAAAATGGGGTTAACTAATTACTTTCATGAAAAGATTTATTATTATGTATCAGTTTTTATGAAGACTTACCAGTTTTACGTTGCTCCATGATCACCAACAACAAAGTGTCATATTTGACAGACCGCTGAAGTTGATATACGAGCGTGATGCTGTCAACATATTTTTTTTTAAATGTGCCATTTTCTGCTCTATCCGATACGTTCGTCCGTCAAATGTCTGCCTTTTGTAATTTTAATGTAGATCGAGATAAATGAAGGTATCATATATGATACCAGGGGACTGAGGAGGATATAAGAACATTATTTCGTAATAAGTCGCATTTTAGATCAAAATAAAATAAAATGGTAAAGAAAAACCAATGAATGCTTTTTCATACTTTGCAGGCTTACGAGTTTCTATAATCTTAAAATATTTTTGACAAATGTACTTTTTAAAACGAAATAAAATAATTATATATTAAAATAATAATTTTTATTATTATTTATGTAAACGTTATTTTAACCATATAAATTATAAATCAAAAAAGTTTATTGATTGTATTTATAAAAATCACATATTTACATACACTATTATGTATACTTTTGTTTCTATATTTTATTTACATTCAAAAACATTAGTTAGGCTTCTTTTATAGCAGACAACTGTGTACTTCGATCACTTATAAATATACAGTATACACTAACTGAACAACGTCTAACACAAAATTAGGTCACGCGCGATGAATAGCGTGCTACTAGATCAAATTTGCGTCGCTCGTCCTCACTCAACAGCGCTGCTGCTAGAACTAGTTGCCGCTAGATAATAATTATTAATACTGTATAGCGCCAAAGCGCCATAGCGCAATAGCGCATGGTGACTATTTACATAGCACGTGCTATGTGTTATGGAGAGATAGCGCGCTATAATATGGCACTGTGCGCTACATTGACCACCATTATTTACTTATAAAGAGAGAGAGAGAAAGACATAGAGAGAGAGAGAGAGAGAGAGAGAGAATAAATAAATATGTAGTGCTTGTATATTATTGAAATAACAAACCATCATTTTTTTGTATATTAGCATATTAAAAGTCCACCGCTGACAAAGGCCTCCCCCTTAGATCATGGGGGGGGGGAGCAGGGTATTTGCTATAGTTGTTACGCTTGGCAAGCAGGTCGGCAACCGCAGTTTTTTATTTTTAGACGATATTAGGAAGACGCCGCTGCCCATCTTCTGATTTGGTTCCCTCCGTCGCCTCTCACGACACGCACCGGAGCAGTACATTGTGTTGAGTAGTGGGTATCCTTGCACCGCCACTACTCAGTGAATAGCTACAACCAGCTTCAAATAAACATATCTATAAATACATTATCAATTCTTCGCTTATATATGAGTGATGGCACCCTGTACCTTCAGACCGGAACAAATCAGTGCACTGACTGCTAGTTGACGGCTTAAATAGGTGAGAGGGTTGTATTTAGTCAGACGGACTCCTAGGCGGAAGATTAACTTTTTCAAACCTTAGAAAGATAAGTTATTCAATATGTGAGTTATAAATAGCTATTCACGGTTTGCCTTGTCATAAAATATATGTTTTATAAATAAAACTGACAAGGGCAACCCCAACATGACGCCAGTAAGCCTCTAGGGAAAAATTTCAGGTTACGGAATTATAACTTATGTTTTCACATTATTTACGTGTGAAAGCTTTTGCTAGTTTGAACTGCCATCTGTCACAATTATTATTAATTATGTTACAATATTAATAATGTTTTTAATTCAAATTTAAATTAAGTTCTCAATATTATGTATTACTAAAGTTACACAGTTAAATATTTTTCAATCAATAAGTTGCATTACTATTTACTATTAGGTGGATCAGAGCGAAGTAGTCAAGGATTGTTTTGGAATAATTTTAAGTTTGGGAGTATAAGGCAGTTGGCTTATTTATTTAACAATTTATGTACACACGAAGTAATGTTACAATGAAAAAATAAAAAGATAATTTGTACAAAGGCACTGCTTAATGTTTATATATGTTACGCTGTGTAATAGTTGAATATACGCTTTTGGCTAAACAATATATATATATCCATATATATATGCATCCTGTTAATATATCTTATTCTATTATATTAGTGTTAGTTTATATATAATATGTTATTTTTATGTATTGATTTATTTTATTTTTATTTATTGTTTTATTTAATATCTAATAATAGTTTTACTTAATATAATTTTTGCAACATTTTGTATGTTATTTATTTATTAGTAATAGTGATTGTATGCACTAAGTTTGCCATTTCAATATAATTTCCTTAATGGGTCTACTGGAAGATATTTTAGCAAAATATGGAATAAGTAGAACCTTGTACGAACATACTATAAGACTGCCTCTGTATCTTGATATGTGTACATAAATAAATTAAAAAAGCATATAAATAGTTAATAAAATAAACGTAAATAAATGTTTGTGTACGTGGTAGAGCCACGCTGCAGCTATATTATGGTTGTAGCACGAATGGTCGACCCATTCGCCGATTAAGGACCACGCTCTCACAGATTACCAGTGTAAAATAGCAGCCTAATTCTGCTGTTTGTCGTACGATGAGTGTAGAGAACCGAAGATCCTTTTTACTGGAATGAAGGCATTCCATCTTAGCCCTCACGGGTGATAACGCATCTGCTTTTGATTTTTGCTCTTGCGCTTTGATGCCTATAGGCCACAGTATCAACATACCATCAGGTGGACTGGGTGCTTTTTTGTCACCCTTATTCTATAAAAAAAATAACTTAATAACGTAGAAGCTTATACTGTGGAGTTTTTAAAGTAAATTTAACTAAAAAAATAAAACGAGAAAAATATTAACGAAAAATAAATCACTACTTAGGTACTTTACGCGTGGCAAGTATCAATGAATAAGTAACGCCCATAACATGGAACTGGCTGCTGGTAAAAAAGACTACTTCAAATTAGCAGTATTAAGTGACAGATCAACTTTGTAGAATATATCAATAAAAAACGATACATTTGAAATATATAAAAATTTTATGTAGTGTAATCTTTCATTTACCGTTTAATTTTTTCGTACAGAATAAGGTTGACCAGCGGACATGCATTCCACCTGATTGCACCTGATGACACCTGAACACAACATTATTTTTCTGTTTCACGCTGATATTTCGTAAGAGCGTGGTCCACCACGATCAGGATGACCCATTCGTGCTGCAGCAATAATATATAACTTCAAAGCAGTTCTACCACCTAATAAACAACTAATTGGGTAACGTTGAAATAATACTAGTTTTTACGGAATTTATCGCTTACGAGGGAGGATTGAAAAGTACTCGGCCTAACACAGATCCATTCAATTCTAAAAAATCAAATCTACCCACATTATTTAGTTCAGTTCAGACTAGTTCATTGTGTGAAGTTCGAAACGTGTGCGATAATTAGTTGTGATTTTATAAATTTATTAACAAAGTAATCGGACATAATTTCTGCGAATGGAGCAAATCGAGCAGCGTGCCGTCATTAAGTACCTCCATAAGAAGGGGCTATCATCAAAAGCCATCCATGATGACATGCTCAGTACATTAGGCGATTGTGCTCTGTCATATTCATCCGTCAAAAAATGGATAGCAGAATTTAAGCGTGGTAGAGAGAGTGTGAAAGATGAACCCCGCTCTGGAAGGCCTTCGACGTCAACTACTGACGAAAATATTAAAAAAGTACTTGATTTAATAATGGGAGACCGCAGATTAAAAATTAGAGAGATAGCCGAGATTATAGGCATCTCTTATGAACGAACTCAAAACATCATTGTCAACGAGTTGGGTTTCCACAAGGTGTCTGCGAGGTGGGTTCCGCGACTGCTTTCAGTTGAACAAAAAAGGACGCGATTGACTATTTCACGCGACTGTTTGGAGTTATTTGAGGCCGATGCAGATGATTGTTTGAATCGTTTTGTTACTATGGACGAAACATGGGTTCATTACTGTACACCGGAAACAAAACAACAATCAAAACAGTGGAGAAGACCTGGTTCACCACCTCCTAAAAAGGCTAAGTCGATTTTGTCGGCAAATAAGGTGATGGCTTCAGTATTCTGGGACTCGAAAGGTGTGATTATGATTGATTATCTTAAAGGTCAGACTATAAACTCTGATTACTACTGTACCTTACTACGTCGTTTACGAGAGGAAATAAAAGAAAAACGTCGAGGAATGCTCAGAAGAAAAGTCCTGTTTCATCAAGATAACGCCTGTGTTCACACGTCAGTACAGTCAATGGCTGAAATTCACAATTGTGGCTTTGAACTGTTACCGCATCCGCCGTATTCACCTGATCTGGCACCATCAGACTTCTTTCTGTTCCCTAACCTAAAAAAGCACTTGGGAGGTCAATGATTTTCGACAAACGACGAGGTCAAAGCAGCTGTAGACGCATATTTTGACTCTAAGGAAGAATCATTTTTTTTCGACGGTCTAAATGCTTGGAAGGGGAGGTGGCAAAAGTGTATTGAACATGATGGTGATTATGTAGAAAAATAAAAATATAACTGATTTAGTACATGTTTATTTTCTTGGTTAGGCCGAGTACTTTTCAATCCACCCTCGTATATTTAACTTTTTAATACCCGACGTTTCGAGAGCTTTACAGCACCCATGGTTACGGGAAGGACTGTGATGTTTAACGTCCAGATGTCATAGTTAACCGCGGTTACCATAGATTAAAATTTAACTTTTGTTCCGATCTACACTTTTAATCTATGGTAACCGCGGTTAACTATGACATCTGGACGTTAAACATCTCAGTCCTTCCCGTGACCATGGGTGCTGTAAAGCTCTCGAAACGTCGGGTATTAAAAAGTTAAATATACGCAATAAATTCCGTAAAAACTAGTATTATTTCAATGTGTAGTGTTCGCGTAAATATAAGAAATAATTGGGTAACGATTCAAAAGATTTGTTGAACTTAAAGGCTCCAGCGGATGGACTAATGATGGATAATTGATTCAAAATGATGAACCAAAATTTAATAGACCGGTGATAAGAATCAATATTAAAAGTGAGGGGTTTTGGCTCAACTCTGCTCCGTTTGTAAGTATGGAGTAACCTTTTTAGGAAAGCATTTATAGAAATTATTTAGCTTAAGAAGACTGTTCAAATGATACAATTATTTTTCTGTTCTTTATTTCTGTTCTTTAAAAAGCTGTACTGTCGTCTGATTTCGCTTGAATAAAGTGTTGGAGAAAGTGCAGAATAAGATCCTGGTTTAGGTCGTATACTTCGCGGCATACTTTTACGTGACCGGATAATAAATACTTTAATGGCTCTTGTTGTTATCTTCCATTTTTATTTTTATTTATATTACTTTTAATGAAAGTTAAAATAAGGCCAGTAACAATGGCTGGGTATTATCGTAGACCTATTTTAAAAACAATCATAAGTGCACAAAGGTCGTAATATTATGCAACTCTCTCTGTTGGCAATATTTTAAAGAGTAAAAAACAAGAATAATATTATAAAGACACTTACTATTAATTTTGATTGGTATAAGAAACTTGCTTTTACACACGCGTTCAAAATTATGCAAAAATAAAGTTAATGATTTTTTTAGTATTAAAATGTGAATTCATTATCTATGTTTTAATTATTTCGTTAGTAGTTTAAACTACTAAAGCTCAGGGGCATAGCGCTTGATGAAAATTGCAGAGTATGCGAGCAACCTGGGTTGGATGCCCGCCGGCACCAACGAAATTATTAATTGCAATTTTACGAGTAAATGCTGATTTACCACATGGTCGGCGGTAAAGGAACCACCATGAAAAAACTCGCTTGTGTGAGAAATAAGGAAAAATAATATTTCGAAGAATTGACCTACTACCGGTCAATATTTCGAAGGCATTTAAATTGCGCCAACGTGCATTTAGGCAGCGTGGCGATCATTTCCTTGCCCCAAAACCCTCTCAGAAATGAGAGGAGGTCTGTGCTGGGCTGTGTAACGTAAATAGCTGTAACTAGTTACTTCATGTTATTTGTATTTCTATATATTATAGAATTGGTGGTTTTAATAGTTCTTTTTAATTAAATAGATTGTGCTTCAGAGGTCGCATATAAATTAGTGTAATTTTTTATTATTATAGCTATTAAGCCGATATTGAAATTATGATATTCTTTATTCCATTAAAACGGCTTAATAATAAGTTATGACTTCAAACAAGTAAAAATATTAAATCGTGTTTTTTTTAATTTGATTTTTTTATATTTGGGAGTTTTTATATGTGGTAGAGCCACGCTGCAACCGTATTAGTTGTAGCACACATGGGTCTATTAAACTACACTAAACTCAGAATACTAGCATAAAATAGCAGCTTAAAGCTGCTGCGTTTCGTATGGTAAGTGTATTTAGTCCTTAGGCATTTTGATGCTTAATCGGGGATAAATGTAGATGTCTATGGGCCACAGCATCCACTTACCATCAGATGAACTGTGTGCCCGTTTGTCACCCTTATTCCATAAAGAAATTAGTTTACTTCACATTCTAAATTCAGGACATTAATTCTTCTATACCCTATGTCTTAACAGTGACTTCATAATGTAAAATTATTTTATACTTTTTAGTTCTTTAATGTCAGCTTTTACATTTCATATTTACTTATATCATTTTGCATTATAAAACTGGACCTTGGTCAACGCTTGCGGTTAGAGGTGTAATGCGAGGTGACAATTATAATTAACCTGGACTGCAAGAAAGGATTTTGTGGTTTTATAAAAAATATTATATATTTTTATTACCATACGGGTCTTATTTATGTTGTCATTTATCACCCGTCACTATCGTACTAGTTAACGGTTACACGATCTTTTCTCAGTTTGTAATACGATATTGTTAAATATGTCTAAACGAGAGGAATCCAGTGTTCAGTGGAACTCTGGCTTCGTCTCGTTTCAGGCCTATTACTCCAGTGATAACTAGGGCCCGGATTAATATGTATTGAAAACATCAAAATATGTACATATAATATGGACTGAAAATCCTCAAATATGGGAAAAATATGTATAATAAAAGATAACGACATTGTACATTAAATCGACTTTTTATTAAGGAAAACAAAAAAAATACAATTTTACTTCGCTTCTGTTTCATTATTATTTGAATTACAGTATACAATTACATGTTTCTTTAAATTTTCAAAATTAAAACCCTTTCTGTTCGGACGAAACAATGCCTTGTACTGGCTGAATGATCTTTCAACATCACAGGATGTGATTGGAGCATATTTAAATTTGCATAATTCTTCAAGTGAGTAGGGTACATCTATGGTGCCTTCTAATGTTCCACACAGCATGCTGTTAATTTTCTTTAGGGTATTAAATCCTTTGTTTTTTTCCAGTACGTAGCTTAATTTTTGCCTCGCTACTTCAGCAACGGGACCTTCTGATGCTAAAACTTTTTTTTCGATATTTTCGATAATCTTCAAATTATCATTTAGAGAAGTAGAAGAATTTTCGAGTGCCTTTATCTCGTGTGATAAAAAGCAATAATTGCTTTTTATGTAAAGCAAATCGTTACGTAGAGTGTCATGTTCGAGAAGTTCTTTTGAGATTGAAATAGCAGCAGCCTCGTTCTCTAATTCAAAAATAATAGTTTTGATTTCAGTGTAATACTGGGTATAGTATTCAACTGCTGTCAGCCAAGTTCCCCAGCGAGTCAGCACTGGCTCTGGTGGTAAAGGAATGTCGGGATACATCTCTTTAAATTTTGAGATCCTGCTTGGTGCTTTCAAAAAAATTTTCTTTACGTTTGATACTAAACTGTCAACATTTTTAAACAGAGACCTTATGCATTCAGCTAATCTATTTATACCATGAGCCAAGCACGTCACATGAATCATTTTTGGATACAAAACTTGAAGGGCACTTGCAGCTTTTACCATATAAGGAGCAGCATCGCTAAGTAACAAGAAAACTTGTTCATGTTTAACTCCATCAGGCCACAAAACACTCATTGCATCATTAAAAAGCTTTGCTGACGTTTGGTGGTTGCATTTAGGAAGTTCTTCACATGCTAATAAAAAGGGTTTGCTGGCATTTTCTTCATCTAGACGTCCGATAATCACATTGCCAATGCATCGGTTTTGAGAATCTGTAGTTTCGTCAATGGCAACCCATATAGGGCCATCCTTTATATATTCACGAATCGAAGCCAAACAATTTTCATAAATACCAGACACATAATTTTTTCTAAGTGTGGATTCATCAGGAATGCGTTTGCCAGAGTATTTTTCCAGGAATTGTTTAAAAGTAGGATTATTCAATTTCCATAAGGGTATATCTGCACATATCATAGCTTCACATAATTCTTTCGAGAAAGTAGAACTTTGGGAGCTGCTCGCGACTGCATCAGTAAAAAATTGTTGCTTAAATTTGTTCTTTCTTGTAATATTTTGCTTGTGTTTAACAGTAGACACATGTTGTGATATCAAAAAACGTTGCTCGGTGGATATAGATTTTTCACAAGCATTACAAAATAGTACTTTTCCATCTGTAGTTAGGCATTGGTTTGGGAAATCTTCGATATACTTTTCCAATTTGAACCGCAATGGTTGCTTATCCTTAGGCATTTTTGCAATGCGAGTAAGTAACAAAATACAATCACACGCGACAAATCGACACGGCAAGCAATTACGAGCGTCACTTACGAACTGTGGGGCACTAGTAATGGGCGTTGAATCAACGAACGGTTTAAATAGACGGTCTACGTTCAATCGACGCTTCGACGGTCTACAGTTCATTCGTTATCTAGTCGAATTCATAGACGGCTAAACTGAGAGTCCACAGCGTTCTTATCTACTAACAATGCGACGACGACGCCGTAAACATACCCGGTTAATATAAGTGCATGCGTTCGTTGAATTAGTATCATTGTACAAACCAATTTAAACCTTAAGTATATAACATAGGAGTTAATATTTCTTTTTTAATAGAATTGTTTGAGTGAAAAGGCAAGAGCATTCTGATATTGCGTGAAAGAGTATGTCGACGGTCTGGCGGACTATTGTTTACCTAAACTAGATAATATTACCGTGCCTAAACGTTGCCGTTGTTTAGAAATTTGAAATTAGTGTGTCGACTCGCGCCGCAAGGTCAAAGCTAAAGAAATTCTTCCAAGAAAGGACCAGAGAGGACATTTGGCGTGCCCCCTTGAATGGTGGAGAAAACACCAATACTTACCTACGTCCACCCAAATTAAAAAAAATATTTGTAATCCATTGTAACATTGTAGCAACATCTGTTCCTTACGAACGGATGTTTTCTAAAGCAGGTCTTATAAAAAAAAATATTTGTAATCCATTGTAACATTGTAGCAACATCTGTTCCTTGCGAACGGATGTTTTCTAAAGCAGGTCTTATAATGTTTTAATTAATGAAAGGCGAACGAGACTAACGACAAGCAAAGTTGAGCAAATTATGTCCTAAACGTAAATACACCTGAGGAGAGATTAAAAAAAGGAGAGGTTTTTTAATTCATTTATAAAATAATTTATGTGATTATTCTGTACATACATTAATAAAAAACGAAAACAAAGAAAAAAGCAAATAAAAATATTCCTTAAACACCTATCCATAAAAATATTTAAATAAAAAATGTAAATAATTAAATATGTACATAAAATCAGTTGATCTTCTAAATACGCCTGAAATACGATAGTAGTAAAATCTTTTAAAAACTTATTCACTAGTCCTAAGCCTGGAAAAGTACGAAGGGAAGTTTAAATCGATTGATTGTAAAATTCGATAGTAGGTATTTATACACCACACACACCGTCAGAGTGCCTTGTGCTCAAATCAAATTTCTTTGAATTTTAACTAACTTTGCCGTTCATTCAACTGACGAATAGTGGGCAAAACCGTCGTCGTTGCGTTGCGCCCGTAGACACCGCGCTTTAATCGATTGAACGTCTGCCGTTATCGCGTTAACTAGTCGACGAATTCAACTAGTTGATCACCTAGTCGATAAACGGCAATAGACGGTCTAGTTTCGTTAAAGAAAATTACGTCGACGACCCACCTCTATGGGGCACGCACGACGCACGAGTCAGGTGAGGAAAGGCGGTGCGGGGCGGGTGACGCGAGCGCGATTCAGTGACCGCTGTCATCTTGGCGCAAAACTCATTTTTAGGTATTTTACAGAGCTGCTGATTCATCTAACATAAAATAATGAAGATATGGATAAATTTACTTAATTTCTTGTGAAATATGGATTTATACTTAAAATATGGAAAAATATGGAAAATAGAAATTGCATTTTCTTGATCTAAATATCATAATTTATGTAGAAAATATAATTAAGAACAAAAGCCATTTCAAATAAAAATATGGATTTACATATTAATCCGGGCCCTAGTGATAACATATGTCACAAATCTTCAAAATATATTTTTCTCAGATGTGTAAGTTTCCTCGCGAGTTTTCCTTCATCGTTTAGCACATATCAGTGATTAAAATTGCTATTTCAAATATTGCAATTCGGACTGATCAAACTCAGAATAAGTACAACGTCCTATGCTAAGCTACAGTCTTTTTGGGTCGAGCTTCTCGCAATTTGGTATTCACAAGTCGAAATCCAATTTTCGATTGCTGGGATAAATTCAATTTGACTACTATTATTTATTGCCAACGTTGAATCCTGGATCATAGCAGACGTACAAAATATATTCAACCACCTACCTAAAGACAAATATTTTTGTATACCCATCACAGAATAAATAATAGTACTACGTACAGAAGTTTTACTCTTTTAATATTGACTGCTTGCCGACGTTTAATAGCCTACATAATTATTATTAATTAGATAAATCGCGCTCGCAATCTAAATAAAACTTTATCGCTGCGCGAGAGTGTCCGTATTACTTTGTACATTTTTCTCTTCCTACGTTACGGTGGACTTTCCGTTGTTATGGAGGGATGTCAATAAAGAGTAACAAAATACATTGCGAAATATTAATTAGGTTACTTAGGTGAAATACCTATTCTGACTGTGATCGACAGACCATATTTTCCCACCTACGTGAGTTCCTTGCAAGACCATTCGTCGGGAATCGCGACGCTTGGCTCAGAAGGAAAAGGTAGATAGTGTAAACAACAAATAAACTTGAAATACGATTCCTAATAGAAATGTAATCGCATTCTACTTAGTTAAAAATTTTGTTGGTAAACAAAGTTTTTTTTCAGTGTTTTGTGTTATTTTAGCTTAAAATATTTTAATACAAAAGGCAAGTATATATACGTAAGTAAGTAGATACTTGGATAGTGAAGTAAATTTCCACTAAATTTTGTAATAAATTACGTAGATATTAAATAAATTATTACTTAATTCTTTTTGCTATAAGTACCTATATAACAATAAAAATTAAATAAATTTACGTTTCATAACTTCCTACTAAAATCCCTCGGTAATAAAGAATGATATATCTCAAATATTTTGTTGGTCATTTAGCGTCTATCCACGCAACAATTATAGTAGGAAAAACGTTTTCCCATATTAAAATTTATTAAATAATGGGTAATATACATAATATATAGTTCTTAAATTATATTTAAACTTTTGAACTATTTTATCCTATAATTAAGTATACTAAACACTAAACGAAAACTATTTCAACAATATTTACAAAAAGTTATATACGTAAACAACGTTAAAAAACTTCGCCTCCAACGCGCTAGCCCTGACTGCGTTATTTTGCCCGGGCGCGTCGCGATTTTAGGTAATTATTTCATGTAGGCAGCAAGAGTGATAGAGGCCGGCTCCCACATAGATTGCCTCATAGGGAGGATTAGCGGTGTAGTGGTGGCACCAGAATATTGCCTTGTTTGTTTTGTGGGAGGCAATGGAGGGACACTTAAACAATATATGACCAGCATTTTCCTGATGACAGAAAATAATAAATTTTCAGCTCATTTGCCAAGCGTGGCAACTAAGTCAAAATCTCCCCTATGCGACAAATATTATATCCATTTCAAATTGGAGTTATAATAAAGTGTTCAATTTTTGTGGAAAATCACGTTCTTCGTCTAGAGAAAAATGAAGAACATGAAGAGAGAATGAGACGAGACCCTATGATACGTCATGGCTAATACAATATTATTGATTTATTGCAGAGTAAGGAGCTAAGCGGCGGGACGTGCACTCGCGCCCCTGACACACTGCCGGGCCTCACGCACCGCTACCCACACTGCTTGGACAGGTATGTTCAATTGAAACACCAAGGCTTCGGGAAGTCTGCAGTTTGTTATCATATCCCAGAATGCCCCTGTCATTGCATCAGATTTGACACCGTCAATTCCAGCGGAAGATCATCTATACCTACCAAGGATGATACGTAAGGCTATTAAAATTAATAAACTTTCTAATTTCAATAAAGATGTAAGCTGGGTATCACCACCTGCTTGGGATCCTATAATAATTAAAATTAATACTAAACCGAAGCATACCACTGCAAGACTTGAAGATACTAAAAGCGGACCAAAACAATCGACCAGTCCATGTCGCAGATTCCATCCCTTCCACTTAAAATATATTTACTTGAAATATTGTAAAAGCTTAACATTTCTAAACCTGACCGCAATCCTGAGAAAAGCTCAAAAGCCCTGACATGTCAGGACAAATCCTGACATATTTATTTATTTATTTATTCTTTTTTGTACACCACAATACAGAAACATCAATATAGTTAAAACTAATTAAAGTATGTACAATAGGCGGTCTTTTCACTGGAAGTGATTTCTTCCAGACAACCTTTGCGTAGAGGAATGATGCAAACAAAAGTTACAAATAGAGGGGGGCATACAAAATAATAATAAAAAAATACAATAATACATACAAATAAAAGTAAGTGAAAGTTATATATAAAATATCATATAATAGATTAAATGAAAAGAGTAAGAGAAAGGTAAAGTAATTACATATGATATCCTTTATCACGGCAGATCGTCAGCGCAATGCGACGCGATGGGCGGGTCGAACCTTGCGAACGAGGCGAGTCCAAGCAGCTCGGAGGAGTCGTCACCGACGGAGCTGAGCTGCTACCGGCGGCTGGGCGAGCGGCCGCCGCTTATGAGACGCCTCGCGAGAGGACTCACGCTGCTCCAGCCGTCCGACGACGACTCCACGCCGCTTGTCACCGATACTCCCACAACGTAAGTTACTATTTTTATAGATGATCGTGATATTTCACAACTATTATAATGCTTTTAAAATTAAACTTCATAATCATTTATCGTCGAGTTCTTGATAGAAATGATAACGTTTCTTTTTGATCCGAATAGAATTTATTTTATACTTTCATAAAAAAATGTGCATACTCCTGAAGATAACATAATAATAATTGATCTTGGTTTTTATTCCAATAGATTTCCAATTTCGTATTGTGTTGTATTGATTGCATGTTATTCCTACTCCAAATTAATCTAAAATTAAATTGCATGACTCAATAATATTGTATATATGTGAATTTTATGTGCACTTGTTATTGATATGTATATCAGAGAGTATAAATTCGTGTATATTTAACACTATACTCTCTGATACGCATATCATTAACAAGTGCACATAAAATTCACATATTGAGTCATGCAATTTAATTTTAGATTAATTTGGTGTAGGAATAACATCCAATATATTGGAAAGGAGTTAGAAAGGAAGGAATTGAAAATCGATTGAAATAAAAACCAAGATCAATTATTATGATAATATCATAAAAATATGTGTATTAAATGTTACAGATCATCGTTACACCTGAGGACTGAGATAAAACTTATCATAGCCTCTTATTATACTGGCTCTTTATACAATTGATCTTGGAGACAGTAATGCAAACTTAGATAATTGGCGGCAGAAATAGTTAGAAGGTTGGTTTCTACCTAGACGAACTAGTAGGCAGAGAAAGAGTCCCAGCTAATAAATAATGTTGCGCGCCACAATTAATACCTGGTACATAGCGACATCTAGCGCCTTCTAGTATCAAGTAGCAGAACTACGAGAGTCAAGATTCTTCTAGAAATTTCTTTGGAAGAACTTTCTAGAACTATCAACATTTAGTCAGTCGGGATCGGTATGTGCTCGAACATTCTGGATGTTTTTACAGTAGAAAACAGTCCGTTCGAAGATTCTGGAACCATCTGAGGCCCTATATAAGACCGGTAAAGACCGCAACCTGAGTTTCAGTCTTTAATTGGCGATTCAAGCGAATACTTCGAAGTGATACAACTGCGAACTAAAGTGATCAGCAGTACAATTGTGTTTTTTTATTATTATGGTTTTAAGTTGTAATTAGTGTTCTGTAATTAAATGTCAATTTTGATAATTTACTCGGTAGTTCTTCTTGTCTCGAACCCAAGCTCGTAACAATAATGTAAAGGCTGAACATAGATGGTTTAAGTCGTAAAAAAGTCGATAAAGCTTACATTCTATCTTACTGTAACTATTTACTGCAATCCATGAACACCTACAACCAACTTCAATCAACAAAATGCAGATCAGTTGTCGTAACATAGGACCAATATCTTTCATCCTACTCCTAGACTCTAAGGCCAGCAAATACTTTAAGTCTCAGCAGGAAATCAACCGTAAAAATATTTTATTCACCGTAAAGTATTAGTGTAATTTTTTTTTTGAAGCGACAGTAGCCTTATGGCAGGGCGCGGATCGCAAACTCAAAAGGTCGTGGGTTCGAATCCGCCATTTGACTACTGACGTGAACCACTTCTAACACAAGCGTTTCAAGCTTACCAGGAGTGGTTAAAAGGAATATTAGTAATGTTAATTAATAATTACTAATATTAAAAAAAAGAAAAAGAATACAAATCTTTGATGAAAAATGTCGACACTTTCAGACCCACGAACGTGCCGCTGTGCCTCAACGGCGGCTACATCAACGAGGCTTCGGAGGCTGAAGCGCGGACGCGGGAGAGCAACCGCGAACACGCGGCCCGCGATCTGCCCACGCACTGTGAACTCGACTTTAGGAAATGCAACAATGTTGCCAATAGGTAGGTGTACCCGCTGTCAACTTAACAGTGGTAGAGCCATGCGGCAGCTTTGCTGTTGCACGTATGGGCCGGCTCAAACCGGGGTGGTACCACGACCTCACAGAATACCGGCGTGAGGTGGAAGTTCTGCTTCCGCGTTTCGTCTGGTGAGTGCAGGTGGCCGGAGGCCCAAATCCCCCCCCCCCCCATCAACATGGTAGCGGAATTAAATAAAGATAGACTACCCCAGGAGGGTACCAGCACCCCTGGAGAATCCCTCGCTGAGCATCCACGACCATGTTTCTCCACTTCTGAGCGTGGGTGCTCAGGCTGCCCCGCGTATTCTGGGGGGGGGGGGGGGCGAAATTCCGCTCAAGACTACAACTGCTCGGGGCAAACGGAGCAACAAGACCAAGGCGACCCCTGCCACGCTGTCCGTGAATTTCTGCAATATCAGGGGACTTCACTCTAACCTAAACGCCGTCCACTACCATCTCGAGACGGCGAGGCCGGCTCTGCTCTTTCTGACCGAGACGCAGGTGTCCTCTCCGGCTGTTGTCTCGTATCTCTCCTACCCGGGGTACAAACTGGAACACTCCTTTGTGCCTCGGGCTGGAGTTTGCGTTTACGTCAGAGAGGACATCTGTTCTCGACGCCTCGGCAGACTTGAAGGTTCGGACCTGTCCATCCTTTGGCTACGCGTAGACAGCGACGATCATCCGCGCGTCTACGGGTGCCTCTATAGGTCCCGAAACAGACCGACTCTTCGACCACGTCCAAATGGCTGCAGATTCGTTGCTACAGCAGATCCCCTCCGCAGAGATCGTGATCCTCGGCGACTTTAACGCCCATCACGCCGAATGGCTCGGTTCACGTTTAACCAATCATGCGGGGAGATCTGTTCATGATTTTGCCTTGGCATATGGTCTGACACAACTGGTTACTTCGCCTACGCGGATTCCAGATGTGGAGGATCATGCACCTTCCCTGTTGGACCTTCTGCTGACCTCTCACCCGGACGGATATCAGATTTCCGTCGACGCCCCTTTAGGCTCCTCGGACCATTGTCTGGTCCGGAGTGTTGTGCCACTCACGCTGAAATCGCGGTTGCATTCTGCAGGCTGCCGCCGTGTTTGGCACTATAGGTCAGCCGATTGGGATGGGATGCGGTCTTTCTTTGCATCCTACCCTTGGGGGCGGGTTTGCTTCTCGCCGGATGATCCCAACGTTGTTGCGGATTCTGTTACTGATGTGGTACTTCAGGGTATGGAACTTTTTATTCCTTCCTCTGTGGTGCCCATTGGAGGCAAATCTCAGCCATGGTTTGGTCGCTCCTGTAAAATAGCATCATGCTATAAGCAGGAGTGCTACCAAGCCTGGGTTGATGCATCAGCGTCCCGGGATGTAAACACCAGCGCTCTAAAAAAGAAGTATAATTCCGCCTCTAGGTCCTTCAAAAGAGTCATTGCCAAGGCAAAGTCAGAGCACATAGGCAGAATTGGCGAGAAACTAGTTCGCCTTCCTTCTGGAACCCGTGCATTCTGGTCTCTCGCCAAGGCCTCTCCAGGGGAATTTCTGTCAGCCATCTCTTCCATCTCTGCACAGGGAGGACGACTCACTGGCCCATACTGCAAAGGAGAAAGCCGATCTTCTAGGCTCCTTCTTTGCGTCTAACTCGACTCTCGATGACGGGGGGAGTACGCCGCCGACCATCCCGCGGTGTGAGTGCTCCATGCCGGAAGTGCAGTTCACACAGCGCTCGGTTCGCAAAGCACTCCTCTCCCTGGACATCCACAAGTCGAGTGGGCCTGACGGAATCCCCCCAATTGTGCTGAGGACGTGTGCTCCAGAGTTGGCACCGGTTTTAACGCGTCTTTTCCGGTACTCCTACTCCCTAGGCGTAGTCCCAAAATCATGGAAGACGGCTTTCGTCCACCCGATCCCCAAAAAAGGCGACCGCTCAGACCCGTCCAACTACCGGCCAATCGCCATCACCTCCTTGTTCTCCAAAACAATGGAGTCCATTGTAAACTGCCAGCTCATGAGGTACCTTGAGGATCACCAGCTGATTAGTGACCGCCAATACGGTTTTCGCCGTGGTCGGTCAGCTGGTGATCTTCTGGTCTACCTCACTCACAGATGGGCGGAGGCAGTAGAGTTCAAGGGGGAGGCATTGGCCATTAGTTTGGACATTGCGAAGGCCTTCGATCGGGTTTGGCACAAAGCGCTTCTTTCGAAGCTCCCTTCCTATGGGCTTCCCGAGAAATTGTGCGATTGGATCACCAGCTTTCTTGCAGATCGGAGCATCATGGTCGTTGTAGACGGTGCAAGCTCCGATTGCAAGCCTATTAATGCTGGTGTTCCACAGGGCTGCGTGCTATCGCCAACGCTGTTTCTTCTGCATATCAATGATATGTTGCATACCCGTAACATTCATTGCTATGCAGATGACAGCACTGGTGATGCTCTTTACACCGGCCGAGCCAATATTTCTCGGGAAAACGTCTCCGAGTGCCGGGACAAACTTGTGTCTGAAGTCGAGTCTTTGCTGAACAGAGTCTCGGATTGGGGACGACTAAATCTAGTCCAGTTTAACCCCCAGAAGACACAAGTTTGCGCGTTAACCGCTAAAAAGAAACCCTTTGTCGTATCTCCTCAGTTTCAAGGCACTCCCCTTGTTGCCTCAGCCAGTATCGGAATCCTCGGCGTCGACATATCGAGTGACGTGCAGTTTCGTGGTCACTTGGAAGGGAAGGCCAAATTGGCCTCTAAAAAGCTTGGCGTGCTCAGCAGAGCGGGACAGTATTTCATGCCGGCACACCGCCTGCAACTTTACAAGGCGCAGGTTCGGCCGCACATGGAATACTGTTCCCATCTCTGGGCTGGGGCTCCCCAGTACCAGCTCCTTCCACTTGACCGCATCCAGCGCAGAGCGGCTCGAATCGTCGACGACCGAGTGCTTTCCGATCGGCTCGATTCACTGGCGTTGCGAAGAGATGTTGCATCTCTTTGCGTATTTTATCGCATCTATCACGGGGAATGCTCTGAGGAATTGTTCGGATTAATCCCAGCCGCCAAATTTCGTGAACGCACGACACGGCAAACGTCCCGATACCATCCACACCATCTGGATGCTTGGCGGTCCACCACTGTACGTTTCACAAGGAGTTTTCTTCCACGTACAACCTCTCTGTGGAATAGTTTATCACCGGCGATTTTTCCGGACCGATACGACCTGGGGACCTTCAAGAAAAGAGCTTACTCCTTTCTAAAGGGCCGGCAACGCACCCGCAATTCTCCTGGTGTTGCGGTTGATCATGGGCGGCGGTAGTCACTTAACATCAGGTGAGCCGCATGCTCGTTTGCCCCCTCTTCTATAAAAAAAAAAAAAAAACTGCTGCGTAAAATAATCTATCATTCCTTTTCCATGGATATCGTGAGAGACGATGATAAGTAATTTAATCACATTGCTGTATTTATTAATTTATTTAATTGAAAAAAAAATATTTTTGACACACACAAGACACCCGAACACAGAAACAATCAAAACAAAAAAAATAACAATTTATGAACAAACAAACAGCCAGTTAAAATTAGGAAAAAAAAATTATACATAATATATATTCTTAAACCAGTGCCTCAGGGTGATGCCAAAAGATAGGAACCAATTCAGCATGATGTCAGGTTGGAAACCTAACGCTGATTTTTATTGGCCCCCTGGATTGCATTCGTCTTCACCTCTAAAACATTGCAATTGCCTTAAGCCCAAAACGCGTAGATATGTTTTAACTAGCTCCTAAAAATCAAGAATCCGACGTTTTGTCGCGTAAAATCGTATCTAAAAATCATATTGAACATATACCTAAATGATACAAAAAGCACATTGTCATAAAGATTGTTGAACTTATGTATATGTAAGTTTTTAAATCGATTAATGGCTATTTTTACGTTAGAAAGTTTTAGTGCTTATGGTGTAGATTTATCAAGTCCGCATGGAGGGGTAAACACGATAATTTTTGAAAATATCAGTTGTTCACCTCAATCTATTTTTTAATCTCTCTGATATGAATCATCTGTCATGTGGGAAGCCATGAAATGTATATGGCAGTTTAATTTTGTTTTGTTTAATTATAAATATTTTTTTTCGGCTGGGAAATTATAAAACTTTCGATCTTTTGAGCAGCCTTGTTATAATATATTTTACTAAATACTCTTTGACTCATTCTGGCTTCTGGGCTCGGGCGCCGTCGTGAGTGGATTACTGTATCGTTTTTTTACAGCAGCTCGTGATGAAAAATATCGATCGCTGCAGAAATACAAAATATTACAAAAACCAAATTTGATATATAGTTGACCAAGGTAAGATATTATTTTTATTTTTATAATCACAGATTTTCATTAGAATATATTGTTTCGCTATAAGTACGTAGAATTTATATATAAATATACTTATACGTCTTGGACTTTATTGAGTGACCTAAAGGTATACTTCGGTGTCTGCTGCTGGAAATCCTCGACTAGTAGAATTAGGTGTGTCGAGATTGTGCTCCTTATGTTAGATATGATGTGACCTTACCCCTAGACTTGACGGAGTGATCTGAACGTATATTTCGGTGAATTCTACTGGAATTCCTCGAAGAGTAGTAATGGTAATAGGTGTGCTGAGTTTGAGCTTGTTTTGTTATAGTCAACCAAATCTAAGAAGTACATTTTGACAGTTGTCAGACTTATTGCACCAGGCATGCCAACCAAAAAATGGGAACGTACAATATTCGATTTAAAAAAAAATCAATATCGATTATTTAGAGTTGGTAATCATTTACAGTTTGTTTTGAATGATACCAGAATAAATTAAAAACGAATAATTTAAAACACAAGATTTATCAGTTTCTGCGTATTCGTTGTTAGGTACTGCTTATTTCTAGAGGCACAGTTATAAAAAATTAAGATTATAACTAAATTAAACATAAATTAATTCAATCACTTTCAGCACAACTAGTTGAGCTGTAGTTGTTTGATTTTCAATAACGCAGTCAAAATTAATGTCTCTTTCAAAGTCATCCATAATAATTTTTTAATTTTTCTACCACTTTTGCCCAAATATCCTTTGTGAAATGGGTATATTATGCTTCAACGAATACTGAAGAAACAGTCCAAAAAGTTAAAGCCGAGTCACAAAATAAGAAGACAAACACATAATCACCTAATTACGCACAGTACGCGCCCGAAATGGCGGGATATTGCAATTACATAGTGCTTTTATATCGTGGCCTTGTATATTATGAGTTTTTTTTGTCTACACAAATTTACGTTGACAATTTAAAAAAATGAACTAGTTTTATTCATGATTCATGTAATTTAGGGAATTTTAAAAGAAAAAATTAAAGTAAACAAATAATACATTAAAAAAATGGTTTGATATTTTGAACATTTTTACCGATTGTTAGAATATTTTTGCCGATTATTCGCATAACAATTAATTTTAATCATCCAAACACTACGGTAATATACATAGCGACATATCATTGAAACGACGTCAAGTACAAAAAGTTGATGCTTGTTATTTTTTAATATTTTGCTTTGTTTGGAAGATTCAAATTTAAATTAGTGATAAACAATACATAATAATACATAAACACTCACGCCTGTCACCCAGAGGGGTAGGCAGAGACTACATACTTCCATTTGACACGATCCTGACACACCTCTCTCGCCTCCTTCACATCCATACACCTCCGCATACATGCTCGTCGGTTAAGGGTACTCCTAATTTGCCCCGCTTTCAATAAATCGCCAATTTGGTCGATAAATTTTCGCCTAGGACGTCCCTTTCCGACTCTGCCATTCACTTCTGCAACATAAATTTTCTTTGTCACTCTTTCCTCATTCGTTCTTTCCACATGACCAAACCACCGAAGCATTCCTTTCTTAATCCTGGTCACAACATCATCTTGCAAACCACACTCTTCTCTTATTACACAATTTCTTACCCTGTCATTAAGATTCAGCTAATGTGAAATGATAAACAACTACGTGTATAAGTTGTAATGAAATAATATAGATAACTGTATAATTCTTCGGATTTACGTAAATGGTTATTTTAAATCGTGTGAGTACGCTTATGCAAAGTTATTGTTGAATGATTAATGTGAAACGTCAAAAGGTATTTCTTAGATTTGGTTGACTATAGTTATGATAAGATTTTACCTCCAGACAGTGGCGGATTATCCTAAAGGTGGAACAAGTCGCGGGCTCGAACTCATTGGTGGGCGCGGCCAAAAAGCACGTTGTCTCACCTGGCATCGTGCCCGACAGAGATAGTATCAGTGAAGAGCAGTTAGAACGCACGTCTTGTTCGTACGGCGTTCCGAACCGTTAGAACAAAAACGAAGTTACACGAACACGATGCACATATACATACCACCCTATTCTGTGCCGCTCGACGCTTGCTGAGAAATCAGCAGTACCTACCTACAAACTCGTACTAAATTATTAGGCGCTGCGTTATCGCTTTATACTATACCTCTATGGCTCTATAGATACATAATATAGACTGCTTATTTTATTATGTTTTGTTTTCCCCGGGTGGTCATGCAGCGATCACTCAAGAGTTCACGACGCCGAAGCATGAACTGGAACAGTCATCGCAATTTATATCCGTACTAGCTGTTGCCAGCGGCTTCAAACGCGTGAACTCGAAAATTATCCCACAGGAACGAAATACCTGAATAAACGGTATCAAATGTGTTATTCCAGACCAGGTATAACCTATCTCTGAGCTAAATATCATCCAGATCCCTTCAGCTGTTCTGGCGTGATGGAGTAACATACAATACGGCCGACGTATCTTGGCGAGTCTGAATATAGGCTCTGCGAAGTTTAGCGCATGAACACTCGTGAAGAAAACTGTTATTGTCATTTTTTATATATACCAATGTACAAATAAAATTTCCCTAATACAGTGACCAAAAATATCAAAACACTTTGGAGACATTATAAATTAAAGATTCAATTTTGATACCTCACCTTTCGATAGGGGCAGATTTTATCACAAACACATACAATATTATTTACATTTAATACTTTTTATTTATTTACACTTATTATTATTTAATCACTGTCGCTGAGGGGGGAAATTCCTAACATAAAGTCGTCGGCCCCTTGTGTACCATGTGAGGTACTTGGCATAGGTTCATCTTCGTAATCGTCGCTCTCACTTTCAGACTCACTTTCTGAATCTGAAGCTGTATTAATGATGAATAATTGATCCGTCATTTCGTCAATAATATGGTCGCTCTTCCTATAGTCATGTTCGACCTCTTGCACTTTTCTGCATAAAGCACTCCATTCATTCTGACCCATTAAATTTACTTTTTCTTGTATGAGCTCCATTGTCCGGGTTACGTTCCAGTCGACGTTTTTAGCGGCTACGTGCCCTTTAATGGCAGCCCACACCATCTCGATGGGGTTTAAATCGGGATGATATGGGGGTAAACGAAGGACATCGTGGTTGTTTTGTTTAAACATTTCATCTATTACGTATTTTTTATTCACGTCTTTGTTTTTTTTTATTAGATCGTAAAGTTGTGGTTTACGCATGTCCTTTTCATATGGTATACCCTTTTCTAATAACCACGATTCCATTTTTGCCTTCTTGTCATTAGATGTAGGGGCAGGATCCATTAATTTGTTGTGGTACGGAGCATTATCGATAACCACCACCGAGTTAGGGCTCAAATTTGGAATCAGTTGGGTCCGTAACCATTTCTCATAATTTTTGAAATTCATGTCATCATGATAGTCTCCGGTTTTGCTGCCAGATTTGAACATTAGTAGCGCGTTCGGAACAAACCCTGCTTCTGACCCAGCGTGTACCATCACTATCCGCTGACCTTTTGATATCGGGCGCTTTAGTCCTTGAGCGGAACCATCTGACCACGCCTTACCTTTTGTATGTGATGAGTGGGCATACGACTCGTCAGTGAATACAATTGGTCGCCCTTCGTCCCTGTATTTTTTCATTGCCTTCAAGTACAAGATCCTTTTCAGGCGAATGTCGGTCTTCTCTATAAGAACCATTCTATTGGTTTCGGTCTTTCGCCACTTGAAACCCAAGTTTTTGATAATTGTCTTTAAGCTCGTTTTACCACCTTGAAAATTTATATCCCGTTTGAGTTTCGCTAGTAATTTGTTTATCGTCGGCATTTCTTTTTCAGTTTTGTGGAAGTTGTGTATGCATCTTTTTACTACTCCCTGGTCAAAATTATCCATATCAGTAATAGGTTTTGATCTAGACCTTTTTTTACCAGGCGTGCGGAATACTGAAAGTAAGCCCGAAATATTGCCTTCAGTTGCGATCCGCTGTACTGTGCGTTGGGACACACCAGTTGCGTTAGCAACTCTTAAATAAACTTTATCGACATCTTTTACGCCTTCTTCTTTTTCTTTTTTCATATATTGCGTTAAATCGTAAATAATTTTTCTCGCCTGGCGATTTAACACACTGTTATGTTTTGGTGGCATGTTTGGCGAATAATATAAGTGCTAACTGACACTTGCAAATAAAACAAATAAAACAAACAAAACAAACTTAACACTATTAATAAAAACAAACAACAATAACAACGAAAACTTTTGTAACCGACTGTGCTCAAGACAGAGATAGCGACACGAACACGACACCAATGCTAACGTGTGACTGAGAAATATTACCGTGTACCGAGCATTGCCGAATAAGCACGAAGCTTTACGAAGTAACCAGAAAGGGATGTCCAACACGCGTGCCTGAGGGTGTTGTTTAATCGATTTTTATTCAAATCGATTAAAATTAAGACATAAAAATATATTTATTTGCAATTTATAAGGAGGTTCTAAATTTTCTCAAATAGTCGTTACTCAAGAAGACGTTAATAGATAATTGATATTTAAGTACATTATGTCTTTCAGCTGAGAAAATAATATGTTTTTAGTTTTTTTTTTATTTAAGTCGAAATCTTGTTTATTATCAACAAAATTCACTATATTTGTAAATCTATTTCGTTTAATATCTTATATAAACAAAAATCAATAACTTCTAAATAAAACTAATCGATTGCGATATTTTATGACTAAAGGGTCGATTGTATTTACTTATGGTCAATCTCTAGCCTAGACCACCGCCCCCCGTACGTCGCCTCATGCCACCATTTTGTTCCTTAAAAAAGCTATTGCGCAACCTTCTGCGCGAAGGTCGGACTCGCCAAGATACGTCGGCCGTATAGTACATCTATCCATCCAAACTTTCGTATTTATAATATTTTGATAATAATTGTAATTAGTTCTGCCTACCTATAAATTGTTTTCAAAAATACTTACCTGTCTTCTTACTTTTTTTATATACATACAATATCACTAGATGTAAACACATGTTTTTATCAAGACAAGTGACCCGTCAAGACTGTTTCCTTAGTACCGACGTACTTAGGCAGGTAGGTAGGCAGTTTAGATTTTAGTGTCCACGACGCAGCGACAGTTTGTCAAATTTTGTTGTATAGGTTGTGGGTATCTAGGCAATAACAGTAGGTAGGTACCTATCAACCTCCACGCCGCGCAAGTGATTCTCGTCCCACCTGTCCGCGCAGTAACTTTTTTTTACGACCGCGCGAGACTGTCGCAACAAAAACGATTACCTACTACCGAAAAACTAAATAGGTACCTACCTAACATTCTAATAAAAATATTCACAAAAAGCTCAACGAATTCAGAATTTAATTTTGTTAAAAGAAAATTGGTCAAATAAAAAATAAAGGATGAAAATAAAGCATATGGGAATATAAAAATAAATCGTATTTATTTGTTATTTCGACTTTTACAAGAAAAGTATAATATTTACTGGAGACAATTATTTTATTATTATAATAGTACATGATATTCCCTTTAAAATGACACCAATATGAATAATATCTTTTATCTAAGTATATCTACAAATAAATAAAATTGAAGTGTCTGTTTGTAATGTTAAAATAACAGCTTTTTATTAAATGCATATGAAAGTACTATTTGTGTCTGTCTGTCGGTCTGTCTGTCTGTCTGTTTGTTCCAGCTAATCTCCGAAACAGCTGGATCTATTTTGACGGGACTTTCACTGGCAGATAGCTGATGAAATAAGGAATAACTTGTTTTAGAAAAAGAATTAGGGTTCCGCACAAAAAAATTAAAACCCATGAAATCCATATTCCACGCGGGCGAGATCGCGGGGAAAAACTAGTACTCAATATAGATAAATGTATACTTATTTTTATTTATTTATTATTTTAATAAATAAATAAAAATAGGTATTAATAATTTCTAGACACATCTCAACAGATATTTCGTTTATAAATTGCTATAAATACTGAAGCATTCTTTTATATTTAGCATCTATTTCACACAAAGCTGATAGGAATACTTTTCAAACAACATAATATAATCAATAAACGATAATCGCGTATAGTAAATTTCGAGGTAAATTATTATATGTAAACGTTTTTGAATCGTCGTAATGAAACATATTTTCACAATTAATTTGATGTAAAATAACATTAGAAATAACGTATAAAAACGGAAACATTATCAAATTTTTGATCGAGTTCCTAACCAGTACACAAACAAAAATGGCGAAATGTCATTTTCACATTTTTTTTTCTATATAGTTATTTGTTACAGAGTACACAGATAAAATTCACTCTCACAGATGACAAATTTCAAACATCTCTAATTTTTTACTCTGCTATCTTCAGCGCTGTACACGAACGGAACGATGTCGTTGAGAGCCTTGGTAGCTCACATGGTTAGCGCTCGTTATAGGTATCACAGTACGGGAGCCACCCGGGTTCGATCCCCACTGGCACCAATGAAATTGTTGTGTGCTGATTTAGCTATCAGTTGGAAAGTCTGTTTTTCTGGGCCGTTTTGTTTTGTTACACTGACATCTCGCAAGTCACCTAGGGATCTAGGAGGTTGTCGGTTGCTTATTTTTTATTTTTCTTTAAAATTTTCGTCGGTAAAATAACATATTTATAAAAGTAAAAAAAAGTAAAGTTACAGCCTATATACGTCCCACTGCTGGGCACAGGCCTCCTCCAATTTCTGAGAGGGTTTTAAGGCAAGGAAATGTCCGCCACGCTGCCTCAATGCGTGTTGACGAACTTCACATTTCTTCGAAATATATAATATTTATTAATTTCTCAGACATGCAGACCCGAGTTCGATCCCCGCCGGTACCAATGAAATTGTTAATTGCAATTGTGCTGATTTACCACGTGCTCGGCGGTGAAGGAAAACATATTGAGGAAACCTGCACGTCTGAGTATATAATTATAATCGAATGTAAATCAAATTGACATCGGTAAGTACAGATAAAATTAGCGGAACATTAATAAAATTTTGAGATCGTTTTTTTTTTCAAAATTTTATTTGTATATTCCTCTATTTTTGTCTGTGCTTATATCAATTTGATTTAATCCAAAGTTCAAGCAGGGGTCAATGTAGCGTAGTAATTTAGAGCGCAGGTATAGCTCTAGTCATACGAACGTCACAGGCCGCAGCTGACTGAGTTGAATAAAACTAGAATAAGCGCGCGTCACCGCGCATGCATGTGTGTGTAAGTGTCGTCCTCCCGCACCGCACCGGGGGAAAGATTATTCAGTGAGATGCACGATAATTCATATAAACACGAGCGCGTAAAAAAATACGAAAAGGCCTTTTGAAGGAGGGGTTTTATGAAAAAACCACTGCATGAATCAATTACCAATAAAATTTATTGAATTCTTCGATAATTAAGCTGTGTCGGTACCGACTTTGTTTTGGAAATTTTCCACTGCTTTTATTACTAATTTACGCCCAAAGTTGTGTTAAAATTGGCAATAAAAACGAATCTTTGGTAGCTCGTAACTTTTTACTGACTTTTTATTTTACTATTCTGTTTCGGTACAGACAAAATTAATAATGAGACAAAACGATATCATGTTTAACTTTGGATGTACACTGTCAAACAGCGGAGTAAAACCCCTCCGAAATTTCTATGGAAATAATGTCGACTAGAGTCACCTTAAGGCAAACTAGGCACGTGCCGAAGGGCGCAAGGTTAAAAAGGGGCCCACGCGGAAGTTTTAAACGAAAAAAATCGGGGTTAGTAAGTAGGTTATTAGTGAAAATTTGTGTGTATTTAAAATACTTTAAAAAATTGACGTATAGCATGAGCGCTTAAGGCATGCACATTTCGATTTGCTAAAAGTTTTTTAATCTCTACTAGCGTCCTCACCCAGCTTCGGCTGAGCAGGGATCTATTAATGAGCCGTTGTTTACATTTGAGATAAAGTACATTTATTATATCTATTTTATTTTTTAAAGCCCAAGTTTTGCAATTAAAATATAACCTAGATCGCTCCAGGCATTGCTCTCTATCTGTTCGCGAAGTTTAATTACAATCGGTTCAGTCATTCTGAAGATTAATCCAGACCGACAGACAAACCGGCAGACAGACAGACGTATAGTCGAGCAGACAGACAGACAGAAAAAACGTGTGCCGGCAGAAGTGAAAACTTGAATATTAACGTTGTGCATTTTTGATATTTTGGAATGGTTAGGGAATAATTTTGCACGAATTGCTTTAATTATCGGTATAAAAGTACTATCATTTATGTGTAGAATACACACGGGAGTAGAGCGTTGAGGAGGTATCACGGCATAAGACAACGTCGGTTTTATTGCCAAGGCGCACCAATAGATGTTTCACATCAAAACTGTATTGTTTGTTGTTCTGCAGCAGTCCAGCGACGGGCAGCGGTGGGGCGTCATCCTCATCAGGCGCGTCGTCGTGCGGCGCCTCGCTCGCGTCCGGCAACAACAACGCGCGCCCCGAGCCCGAGCTGCGACACGCACCCTGGTTCCAGCAGGGCATACCGAGAGAGGTGCTTATGTGGATTGTTCATACATCCTTTAAAATTCTACTGCTGCACATAGGTTGTACGAGCTATTGTACATGTTTGAAAGGCGTTATTTTGTATGTGTACTTAGTTTAAATTTCTGTAACAATTTGTGTCAATTAATAAATCAGTGTAGTGTATTATCAGCACTCAACGCAGCTGGTTGTATTTATTATCATAACATTTACCGTTAATTCAGCATTAATTATTATAGAGTGTTAGGAAAACTTCAACGACCGCCGATTCATAAAAAACTTATACTGGAACCAGCGTGCAAATATAGGGGTCAACGGGAAATGATCGTCATACATTGACTCAGAAAGAGGCGTACGACAAGGATGTATTTTGTCACCCTTACTGTTTAATTTGTATGCTGAAGCCATATTTTCAGAGGCACTTCATAACAGTCCAGACGGCATATCAATTAGTAGAAAATTGCTGAACAACATTAGGTACGCAGACGACAAGATATTAATCGCCGATAGTCTTACGGGTCTTCGAAGGTTAGTAGATTCAGTGGCTTCCGTTAGTGTTGAATACGGTATTAACATAAATACCAATAAAACGAAGTACATGGTAATCTGGGCTTTATCCCTAAATAACGGGCCACCAAATTCAAATATCTAGACTATCTACAATGGTTGACGAAACAGGAGATCACAGCCTCGAAATACGATGCAGAATAGAGCAGGCGTGCAACGCCTTTTCGATAATGAAAAAAGTTCTTTGTGACCAGAAACTATTTCTTTTCGAACACGCATAGCGCGGTGCTATGTCTTTTCTGTACTTCTCTATGGTGTAGAAACTTGGAAGCTGACGGAAGCCATGTCTAAAAAACTGGAAGCGTTCGAGCAATGGCGAGGCTGGAGCTCCATGCTAGGGCCTAAGCCCAAGATATAAATTGATAAAAATATAGATTGTTGTTTTTAGCAGTTTTATAAAAATACACCAATCTTGATATGTCTTCACGCTTCAGTTTCATATTCAGTGCTGTCAAGGACGTGTTTAACAAAGCACACAGAAGGCATACCACTGCTAGATAGATTGTATTACATATCAGCAATTGGATAGCTTCGGTGGCTTTGAAGAAAGCCGTATGGGTTTGTTTAAGCGAAAGAAAAAAATTATTTACATCCAATACAATACATGAACAAAAGTAAAACATGAACAAAATACAAACAAACTATGTGCAAAATTAAAAAAAAAAAAAAAACAAATTATTTACATTCTAATGGATAAGAGATAAGATAAGTGGAATCGTCTCGCTTTCTTATGGAAGGATTTAATAACGTCCACGTAAAATGTTGGTGAACGTTTTAATTGTACCAATAACAGTTTTTTTAATTGCGATAATTGACAGGTAAGTCTGAAATACACTCTTAACCTTGTGTATTATCCCAACAAAGTTTTAAGATTTCCTCTCCGATTAGCACTTTAACACACTTCAATTCATCACAAGGGACACTATTATCCTCCATTTTCCTTCATTTTTTAAAAATCCTTTTTTAAAGATTTTTAATGATTTTGAACTCGTAATATTAAATCGCTTAAGATAAGCACACAGAGTAAATAAACATTGAAACGTGAAATGGACTTGCAAACGTATTGCCCGCGCGCCTCCGCTTTTAACAAATTTATTCCCAAAAGCCTGGCTTTAAATCTCCATACTAATTGCTATATATACAATCGTAGTTATATTTCATTATAGAATATTTTGCCATAGGTTAGAAAGAGAGCGATCGTCTTCTTGAAAGCCCCGTAAAAAGCTCACGCGAGCAAGGGAGACAACTAATCGCTCTATTAAAACTCATTTTTTAGATGGCAGCAGTATCGCTAAAGCAATACGAGGTCTTCGGTCAACATGTGTCGAACAGTGGAGTGCGCGGGAAATTTGAAATAGCTTGAAACATTTTACGAGTTATTTTATTAGTTGATATTATTGATTGATATTATTGATTATTTCAGTTTTAATAAGGCAAGCCCGGCTTTTCGGCTTTTATAGAAGTTTCGCCACTGCGTTCGAGATGTGGGTGTACAGACATATGCTAAGAATTTCTTGGAGAGACCGCGTACAAAACATCACCGTGTTACAAAGAGTGGGGAAGGTCACAGAGATACTTACAACCATAAAGAGGAGGAAATTGGAATATTTTGAGCACGTGATGCGTAACACCAAAAATGTGAACTTCTTTAACTTATCATTCAGGGCAAAGTGGCAGGCAGAAGGAGGCCTGGCCGCAGAAGGATATCGTGGCTGAAGAACTTGCGCCAGTGGTTCGGAAAGAGCACAAGACCACTACTTAGAGCAGCGGTCTCAAAAGTTGAAATCGCCCTAATGATTACCGACCTTCGCAAGGAGACGGCACCTTAAGAAGAAGAAGTTAGGAAAACACCCTACATTTTTGGTCCATCGATCCAGTTATAAACCAGTGATCTGTGGATAACATAACATCCACCTACCGTAAGGTGGATTATATGGTTTGTCACGCTAATTTTATAAAACACGTTGTAGATCGCGCTAGAGGTGCTTGGCGCTCAGTCGGTGGGCGCGTTTCTGGTACGCGGCTCCACGACGCAAGCGGGCTGCCTGGCGCTTTCGCTGCGCGTGCCGCGAGACTTCGCGCCCCACGGGATCGCGCACTACCTCATCCTGCGCACACCCAAGGGGTACAAAATCAAGGTACGTACTCTGTGGCTGTGTCACATATGCTACATTTATGAGAAACATGAACTAACGTGTTACGATCTGAAGAATATAGAGAGCCGGTTTAATTAGGTATTGGTTTTGAGGCATTCTATTTTATTGTATAAAGTTCTACATGTGATAGAGCTATGTTGCAGTAAAATTTTGGTGCATCCCGAGTGGGTCAGCTCGAACAGAAAAGAACCATCGAATACCGGTGTAAACAACGACTACACAGCCCAAATAGACGCCTAGTGTATGTACTTTTGGATTAAAACCCGTCTGTCAAAAGTCTGAAGTAAGCGGTACGGGGAAGGCGGGTTGAAATGCACGCTGATTGGTTAAAATCAAGCTTGCGACACTTGTTAATAAGCAAATATTGATGGGAACTTTAACTGTTAAATTTAGTACCAAGTCTACTTAAATACCACAACCATATTCTAATATAAATTAGTACAAAATAAAAAAATACAAAAGAAATTTTATTTAAGTAGGTATCGTATTTAGTAAAATACCTATAATTTTCTGTTATAAAGATTATTTTTATTAAAACAAGCTTTTTTACAATATTCAAATAATAATAGAACACTATTAAAAATAAAATAGCAACAGTTATTTAAACTGTCAAGTTCACTTCCGATTCCTACTTGTCTTGACATGGCGTCTTAGCAGTAAAGAAAGCGGAGTGCTGTCTCTTAAAAATAATATCAGTTTTATTATGAATTTTTAAATTTTTTTTTTGAATAAATTGATTTAATTATCAAATCAATAATTAATTCAAATATTGATTAACGACCATTAACTAAAAAAAAATCAACTTACACCTATGTCGTTTATATAAGTCTGTAAAACATTCACGATACCATGCATAATATTTACTTGTACTAATATTATAGTTCAATGGTACATCACTGGTTACACGTACCGGTAATTAAAGATTAGTATAGCAACAATGAACTGCATGACTCAGAAATGAGGATATCCGCAGTAAAACTAGAGCGACTGACATAGCCCAACGGATTAGTAAGCTGAAGTGGCAATGGGCCGGCCATATAGCTCGAAGAACCGATAACCGATGGGGAAGAAAGGTTCTCGAGTGGCAGCCTCGTACCGGTAGGCGTAGTGTAGAGCGACCCCCCACTAGATGGTGTGACGACCTGGTAAGATATGCAGGAAGTCGATGGATGCAGGTGGCTCAGGACCATGCTTTGTGGCATTACTTGGGGGAGGCCTATGTTCAGCAGTGGACTTGTGAAGGGACTTGTGAAGGGCTGTAATGATGATGATGATGAATGAACTGCGTTGAAAAGAAAGGGATGCATAGTCCAAAAATATCCGAAGATGTCAGAATAAATCAACGCGAGTTGCTTAATGACAAATATAAGTTGAGCTCTGATTTAATTTTAATAAATGAATTTGGAAATTAAAATTTACTTATCTATAAAAAGTGATGCTATTTTTTTTTAAATTAAACATTTGGCTACTATTACCGTACTATTTTATTGTACAGGGAGCCATGTTGCGCGTTTGTTGTATTTTATTTTGTCGAAAATTCGCGAGTCACATAAAAGATGTTCACGGGTCAGGGATGTGGTCGCTACTAAAGTAGATTGCGCTATCGTTTTCTTAAGTAAGAAGTATTTGTCTAACGTGTTGGCTGAAAGTGTTCGCTTTGCATGAGGCTTTGCGTCTACTCACGCTGTGTAGTCGTTGGGTGTAAAATAGCAGCTAAATGCTGCTAAGTGCAGAGAACCGGAGACCCTTTCACTCGAAACAAGGAATTACATCTTGGTTCTGAAGAGTGAAAACATATCTGCATTTTGATGGACTTGAGGTGGACTGTGTGCTTGTTTGTTATCCTTATTCTACATACGAGTAATTTTGGTACTCGTATAGGGTGACAACGCGTTTGTATTTTAATTCTTAATTGAGGATAAATGTAGGTGTTTATGGACTCTAAAATTCACTTACTGACTGCCGACCGTGTGCAGGCTTGTCATCCTGAACTTTAAAAAAATATCAGCCCTCAAATAAAGGAACCGTTGCAGGGATTCACGAAGGAATTCGGTTCGCTGTCGGCGCTGGTGACGCACCACAGCGTGATGCCGGAGCTGCTGCCGGTGCCGCTGCGGCTGCCGCGCGCGCCGCGCCCGCCGCGGGCCGATCTCGAGCCGCTCGAGCGCCTCGCGCCCGCCCGCGCCTCCCACGCCCCGCACCCGCCGCACCCGCCACACCGAGCACAGCTCGACGTTTAGCGCCAAGGTGGGCCGGTGACGACCAGTAGAAGTAACTGCAGTGCCCGTAAACAATATTAAGGTTGCTATTATCGACTTTGTAGAATGCTGGTCAATGAACATGTCTAGAGAATTATTGGTAAACGACCACTGCGACCTTTAGCTTAACAGAGGTAGGCCATTAATAATTTTGAAAGAATCTGCAGTACCGAACGGGTAAATAACATTGAAGTTGCTATAATCGACTTTAAAATGCTGGTCAATGCACAATAGGGTATTACATCTATTTTCAAAAATTGTTTTATGTGAATCCTAGAATGATAACCACTATAATTTTTACACATTTTTTTTTAACCAGAATAGTGCCATAAAAATTACTTTTAATATATCCTTTTAAATTTTCGCGTAAAAACTCTAGCCGCCATGCTGTTCAACCCGTGACGTCGCTGTCCTCGATTTTGAAAAGGAATTAAGATACTTTTTAATGTTTAATAATAAGTAATCATCTAAATCATTGTTGTGTTGTGCCTGAATGCATAAATACGAGGTAAATAACGCCGGGAAAGTTATGGATTCGAGTGCCAAGTATTTATTTAAATACTTGGTTAAAACTGGCAAGAAGATACCCGGATAGATTGTGTGTGATGGTTTAAAATTCCTCAAGTCAGCAGAACAAAAATAGGTCAATTTATTTGTCCTTGATAGATTAGTACTTTCTGCTTTTACGAATTCGTATTCCATGATGCCTTTTCAAATAAAATTCGGAATAAAACTAAATAATCGTAACGATAACTTAAAAAATTTCGAAATCACACAGCACGTTAGCTAGTTCTCTTAATCAGTGACACAGAACACTAATATCCTTAGGCTGGATCAGTGACGTCACGACATGGTCTAATATGGCGGACAGAGTTTTACAGATTTGTGAAAAAAATTATTCTTAAAATTGAAATATAAAGTTTATAATACAAATTTATAAACGGAAATCAATATTTCTCGTTTACTTTTTACAAAATTTATCATAAATATATTTATATATATATATATATATATATATATATATATATATATATATATATATATATATATATATATATATATATATATATATATATATATATGTATATATATATATATATACACATATATATATTAATTTTATTTTACATGGTGTAAAATACCCTATTGTTAAAATGCATTGGTATATGACTACCCCGTCCGACTCCACTAAGCACAGCTTGACTTCTGCTACGTAATTAGTTTGATATATAATGAAGACTTTAAAATATATTTGTGAACGTGAACTTGAAACCGGACAAGTCCTAACTGCATGTCCGTCGATAAACACACCGTCTTGATTCACAGTGTCTTGAGTGCAAACTCGCTTGTATGTCAAATATGATACGCTGTGCAGTCTTTGGGCTTTAACACTGTGTCATTTCGAATAAGCTAAACAACTATGGCCGAAAGTCTTCTGAAATTTATGGCTAGGTACTTGAAATAATTTCTTCAACTAGTTTTTACTTTTCTACGCAGAACCCCAGGAAGTTTCGTTATGTTTCTTTTAATATTCTCCGCTGAAAAAAATCGTTAAATAAAGCTAATAGAGGCAGTTGTCATAATGTTAAAGATTGACAATATGTGTAACTAGTTAGTGACATTATTGCCTTCCGATTTATCTAGCACATGTGCTTAAATAATATAAGTGGTACGCACTTGTTCTGTGTTTGTGTGTGAGGATTTGTGATCTGTGAAGATAAGTGTGATGTCAAATACTTTTAACTCGTTATCCCGGCTTTGATTCGTAAATGTTCGGTCTGAACTGATTGTAATTCTTTATATTTCATAGCTGTCGCTGTTATATAAAATGTACACTCAATAATTGTTTTAAAGTCGCCACAGTTATAGATACATAATTAGTAACAAAACTGATATAGACCAAATTTTATTAAAAATTAACTTTTTTTTCTATTAAGTGAAATTCTCTTATAAGCTTAGTTGCTTTCCCTATTAGGCCTTCTTACTTTCTACTATACTATACTTTTTATACATTAGTAAGAAATTATTTTGTACTCAGCGATATGTCATCAAAATTTGTATTCACTCATAAGAATAGTATGTCACAAATGTACACAATGACAGATAAATGCAAAATGTAGGTAAACACTTCATAAAGTTGACATACTGGGATATATGAAACATAAAAAATATTGGAGAAATGGCCAAGCCAGCGGAAACAAAGGATGGAAAGAATATGTAGTTGTGGTTCCTAAACAAGTATATCCTTTATTAAAGTTTAAAAGTATTAAATGCAGGAGACCACAATTAGAGAATTTTAAACAATTTTGCTTGGAAACTAATACATTGTAGCTAATGATTTATTAGAAAATGGATCACAGTATTATGCTTAAAAGCATATTCATTGAATTTAGTACATTATTAATTAGCACTACTAAATATCGTTGGAAAATATATCAATCGAAATCTTATAGTCATCGTTACAAAGTCACTAAATTATTGTATGTTATCTAGTTACTGTTTACTAAGATAGCGTTTTTTACGTAATAAAATCATGTGATAAATATCCATTTAGGACGTGTAAAAATATGTAAAATTAAGATATGTGTATATGGAATGTAATGTAATTGTAGATTTTTGTGTCATATTTCATAGTTTCGGCTATAGAAGGAATTGCTTAGATTGTTTTAAAGGAGTTATCACACATTATTATTTAGGGCATATTGGAATCCTTTTATATAAAATTTACTGTACTTCTACACTATATGTATTACGCTTATACTTCATTACTTTCATTTTATTTAAAAGAGTGTGTAACTAATATGATAAGGCATAATTATTGACACTAGTCAATTAGTTTGATATTTTGCTTTCTATTAAACTGATCGAAAATTACCTATTAATTGATATTCGAAAATATTCAATTCTATTTAAACATAATTTTCTGTTTGTAATCAAATTAAAAAGCATTATATTATTGTATTTAATTGAATTTTACGGAGCATTTTCACATAATTAAGCATTTTCGCATGGAAATATAGTCCTATGTATCGCATTTACTTGAATTTTAAACAAAAATTAACATTACACACAAAGTTCTGTACGAATATGTTTTTGTGTGATAGCTCTTTTGCCTATATTTTACATTTGTAGGTATTTCTAGTCTTACATACATTTTGTACAGCCACTGGTTTAAATCACACGAATTGAAAACTGTAATCAAAACAAGTGCTTAACTATAGGGAAATATCTGTATGTAGGGACGTAATCAGTAGTTGTTAAGGTGATTGCTACGTTAATATAGAAATCAAACGAGTTGCCTTTAGCGATAACATATTTTTGCTTCGATGGATGTTCAACATTACAAATGTTTGACAAAGGGGATATACTTATCTCTAACGACGATAAAGTACATCTTGTTACTGGCTTATGGGTTAAGTTTCTCAAATTTCATATATATTATGTATTTAAAAAGACTTCCTGCAATTATTGATCCATGATTTTTTTAAATACATCATCTTGTTTGAACTTTCAAATCATTTTCGAAAATAAAGGTAATTTATAGATGTGCACTTTTATATTTGATAGTTATAATTTAGATATGAAAATCACAGTCGCCATGATCATAGGAAGTTGTCAGTACCAGACGTCTATCAGTCTGATATATTAATTTAGATTATGTTAATTGTTAAAACTACCGGATATTTTCGGCATATATCTGTGATGAAATACACGAAAAGTTTGAATATTATGGTAATTTCGTGGATTTTACTATACTGCCTTCAAATATGTTTCAAAGTCAATATTTAAATATCGTATATAAGAGACAGTCGCAGGTTGAAATAATTTTCGAGTTGATTAGAGCTACTTGTTGTTAATGGAAACTGATACGCAAATATCATTTTGCTTCAATGAGGTGATCAATTAAAGTTGCACCGTGAATTGTGTAGCCTAAATATTTATATATTCATGATAAATTTCCTCGATATCATGTCATTTGTTATGTGGACTTCCATCGCTGTATAATTCTGATTGTAAAACACTGCCTTAGGACGATTGCGTACTTGTATGATAATACAACATTAGAGCTAGTATCTAACTATATATAATATCTAACGTTTCCACTGCGCTGTGTAATATTACTGTATCAGCTGCAACTTCTAAGAATATATACATACATTCATACTTAGAATGCTTGCTCTATATATTAAATACGTACTTATATCTTAAATTTATATTCTTAAACCATTTTCACATTTACCTTATAACATTGAAAGGGTTATGAATTTCGTTAATTTTGTCGTTTATCGTGTTATATTGGGTATATAGGTTCAATATTTGGGAAAGGTCACGCTAGATGTACATATGACATTAAACCTTAAGCATCTTAAACGAACGAGGGGTCCCTTGATGTTCTGTAAAAATTCTGCGACAAAAATAACAATTGTTAGAATTCAATTCTTACAATTGTTATTTCAACAAAACGCTTTTCTGTTTATTATTATTAATAGAACCAGCGGTACTTTGCGGAATACATTTAGTTAATTTGTTTACAGAATAAAATACAACATATTTACAAGTTTGACGATTGAAAAATCGACCCTTATTAAGAAATAATAATTTGCTACATATATACACCTCATATAATATACAATATCATTCATCATTCTCATTTAGTAAACAAGGGTGTATCATTTTAATCTAATTTTTCAATTGACACAATACTCCTTGTATCCACTGAAACATTCTCATATTGATTGCTTTGTTCACTTACTTATCCATTAAGATTTAAATTAAACTATTTATTTTTATACTCAATTCTTCAAAAATCTTCGTCGTACTTTAAAATAGTTGTGAATTTCAAACAGTTTTCTAAAGTGATAAAATTTATCTTACTGGATCATAATTACATTTTAATCAAAAATTACAGTGCAACCACCCACCCATTAATTTATTGTCTTATAAATAAATAAATACGAATATGATAATAATAAATGGTTTGTTTTATTTAAATCCTTATTGCCTTAGACGTAAGGATGGGTCAAAAATATCTCACGGCTTTTATGGTAAAACAATAGTTACTTACAAGCTAGCACTCAACCCACATGATTGTAAATGGATGATGTGAAAGAAAAGAAAAGAAAGAAACAACATATTTATTCATTGCTGCAACTTACTTTCATAAAAAAAAAAACTTAACGAAAGGCGAACAACTTAGCATAATGCTACAATAACAGAGTTACCTCAGCGCCTATATTGTCGGAGCCACTTAAGTGACCCATAGATACCAACCATCTATCCCATCTCAGGGTAAGTTGTGGTGATTTAGCCAGAGATGGTAAATCGCATTGATTATGTTTAACAAAAGTCTATTGCATGCTTTGAGCGCATAGCATAGGTATGTTCCAATAGTGTCTATAAATCAAGAATTCAACGTTTTGTCTCATGAAATTGTATCTAAAAGTACTATTGAACATTTATAAATGATATAAAAAGCACTTTGTCAGATAGATAAATGATTGTTGAACTTTTTTTTTAAATCGATTTATTGCTATTTATACATACATTTAAAAGTAGTTTTAGTGGCTTATGGTGTATATTTATCAAGTCCGCATGGGGGGGGGGGGTTAACACGATAACTGTTGAAAATATCAATTGTTCAACTCAATCTATTTTTCAATCTATCAAGTCTTATGTTTGGTTATAATTCATTTTTTTCAGCTGATAAATTCCGAAATTTTCGGTGTCTTGAACACCGAAAATTTGAATACTGAAGGTGTACTTCTAATGCTACATTAAAATACTGGTTATGACTATAAATGAAAGTTTTTTGAAAACTAAATAAAGTTAATGAGAATTTTTTTATTAACGAGTCAGGTAAAAAAGACTAGTTTTTACGATAATGACTGATTACGAATTCCTAAAAATTAAAGTTGATTTCTGATCATTCTAATATGATTCTGTTAAAAGTTTTTTTTCAATTAATCATAAAAAAATTGAATCTCAAAAATAATGACAGTAAAATTGAAAAAAAAATGTTTTCTATTGTTATTTGAAAAATTATTCAACATTTTTTCACGATCGTATGAGCATTATGAGTCGTGCACTTTTGGATTTTCCAAACTTTTTTTTTATTGACGTTTGATATAAAATTATCGCATAATTGGAAGTAATAGTAATAAGGTTATATGTGTAAATTTGTGTGTATTTTAAATACTTTAAAAAATTGACGTATAACATGAGCGCTTAAGGCAACATTTGGATTTACGAAAAGCTCGTTTACTTTTGCCTTGAAGACACCCACATTGATATTGAATGAAAAGTAAACTAAAGATTAAGAATCAAATGAAGATGAGTTATCTATCACCTTTGAGTACTACGATAGAATGCTTTGTTACTAGTAAAAAGGGTCTCCAGTTCTCTATACTCACCATACGAAACAACACAGCAGCATAAATCTTCTATTTTAACCCCAACGAAAAAGAGGGATGTTAAAAGTTTGACCGCTATGTGCCTCTGTCTATCCGGTCTGTATGTATGTTTGTTTGTTTGTGGCACCGTAGATCCTTAAACAGGTGAACCGATTTGAGTACGGATTTTTTAGCAATGGTTCTTAGACATGTTTCATCAAAATCGGTTCGGCCGCTTGAAGATCATCAGCCTCTTTTGTATGGGGATTTTTTAAAGATTACATAAAATAATCAACACACATTTTTTACCGACTAACTGTTGCAATCGTTCATGTATTATAGCAGCGACGTACCTTCCGTGTAGTAGAATATGACGATTATTGCTAAAAAAATTAAAATAACTTTTTCGGACTGGTAGTAAAAGGAGCCTATGGACAATTCCCTTGCTATGTTTGTGGCAGACTTAGGCCTTAGTTTAGCCATTGGTTTGGCTGAATAGGCGATGCCTACGGAGTTTTTTCCGCAATTTGTTTTTCAGTCACAGGAACTTCATTACGAAACGGCAATGGTCTGTAATAATAATATCTAAAATTATGATTGCAAAACATAAATAGAGTCCCCGAGTGTATGCGCAAGCACAGTTGCACTCTCTATTCCTTCACTCACAAAGTCTGATGTTCGACACGTCCGGAGGAAGATCAGGCGCCGTACTGCTTTACTATCCACGACACGGGGTTGAAGCACCGCCAACTTCCTAGCTCTGGTCTGTTAGGAGAATTTCTTGACAGAAAAACGCAATAACTGGTTTTATCCCGACCCGGGATTTGATACCGATTCTCATAATCAGCAATCGTTTCAAAACGTTTACGATCCATAGGCCAAGCAGATAGTCGACCAGTCTTTAATGGTGTATGTACTTTGTATAATATGAACTTGAGCAGTTTTTATCGTAAGTATCTCATCAAGATTTCAAATTAAGTAGTACAGATGAAAATAATAGTAGAAATACATTTTTTAAATTCCTTTTTGAGGTAATATGCTTTTCTAAATGGTTATTATTAAAATAGAGTTTTTAGGTGATTAGTAAACTTTGGTAACATGAAGTTTGAATATTTTTTATACAGGATAGGGTGACAAACGAGCACGGAGTTCACCTATTGGTAAGTGTTTGCTGCATCCCATAGACATCTACATCCATCTACATACAGCGATTAGGAATCAAAATGCAAATGCGTTTTCAACCCTGAGGACTAAGATGGTATGCCTCTTTTCCAGTTAAAAGGGTCTCCGGTTCTCTACACCCACCATACGAAACATACAAGCGTTAAGCTATTATTTCACGCTGGTGTTCTGCAAGAGTGTGGTCCCTCCCCGGTCAAGCCGACAACGTATTACAACTCTACTATAATTTGGCTACAGCATGGCTCTACTACGTATCACGTGTAAATGATAATATTGCCATGCTGATGTTGAATTTCTGTAGGAGGTAACTCATCACATCACTCATATCTTTCTCAACTCATCTCTCATAACTCATCTGTATACGTGGTAGAGCCATGCTGCAGTTATATTGATATTATAGTTGCGCCACTAATGGTTCGGTTCGACCGGGGAATGACCACGCTCTCACAGACTACCAGCATAAAATAGTAGCTTAATGCTGCTATATTCGTATGGTGACTGTAGAGAACCGGAGACCCTTAGCACTGGAAACGAGGCACTCCATCTTAGTCCTCACGGGTGACAACGCGTCTGCAATTTCATTCGTAATCGAGCATAGATGTAGATGTCTATGGGCCACAAAAACCACTTAACATCAGGTGAACTGTGTGCTCGTTGTTACCCTTAACATATAAAAAAACCGGGACGAATTAGGTAATGTTATAAGTGTTGCCAAGTCTGATGAATACATCAGGGAAAACTAGAACACAATGCGGCTAATCGTTGTGATGCGTCTGTTTCAGCATCGGCACGCTGATACAGCTAGTTAACACATATTTGGACGATGTTAGTTTTCTTTTCCTCATTCAAGGCGACGGCGGAATAGATAGAGCTGTGCAGCATAGGATTAACGCAGGGTGGATGAAATGGCGACAGGTCACAGCCACAACGTGCGATCCCCGAATGCCAATAAGGCTGAAGGGGAAAATTTACAAATCGATCATCCGACCTGTCGTCATGTATGGAAGTGAATGCTGGGCCGTCAAGAAGAAGGATGAAAATAGACTGCATGCGAATGAAATGAGAATGTTACGATGGATGTGTGGTGTGACAAGGATGGATAAGATAAGGAATGAGTATATAAGATGGAGCCTGAAAGTAGCGCCATTGGTAGAAAAGGTGAGAGGAAGCAGATTGGCATGGTTTGGGCATGTGATGCGGAGGAATGAAAGTCATGTCACAAAACGAGTGTTGAATATGAATGTGGAGGGACACACGGGCAGAGGAAGGCCGAATAAAAGATGGATCGATTGTGTGAAGAGTGATATGAGAATGAAAGGAGTAAGTATGGAAATGACGGCTGATAGAGAGGAATGGAACAAGAAGATTTACTGCGCCGACCCCAGATAATGGGAAATGGTTTAGAGAATGATGAATGATGTTAGTTTTCTTTTCCTAGAGAAGCTACTAGAAGAGGAATACTTGCGCATTATAGTTACAGCGAAAAATAATTTTATGGACTTGCGGTCTGAGTTTGACTAAAATGGAATTGAATTGACGGCTCCGTGGCGAAGTGGTTTAGCAATGAGTTGCGCTGGGGGCCGCGAGTTCAATTCCCGCAAAGAACGAGTAACAAATTATCGTTCCAGGTCTGGATGTTTTTCCTTGTGAAATGTATATATGTTAATTATCCCTACGATACAATAAAAAAATCCTAGTGTAGAGGTAACGTTTATAAAAAATAATAATAAAAGAAATTGTAGCCCGTGCCGAATCGGCCACTTTTGTGCAGAACGTTTTTCATTTTTAATGGTTAAGATTTACGCCATCTACTGTTACTTTAAGAAACTAACAATGTTCGTAGAATAACCTGGCTTTGTTAAGCCTTTGATGAGATAGTTTGAGAAAATAGTAAGAGATGGCAATAAAACATTTTAATTTTATTTTATACACGAATTGGACGTTTGGTGGCAAATCGAATGTATAATTTGATGACATGAAGTCTCTGCTTTCTTTTACCCGAATACTACTAATTGTAACGCCGGGAATTCAAAAAGTTTAAATTAAACGCGATAATTCAGAAACAGAATCAGAATAGTTTATTTGTCAAACATTTAAAGTCTTGTGAGGGTGAAAATTATTACGCTATGTTTTGTCTTAAAGACATATAAATATAATTGTGTATTCTTAGCAGAATCGTGCTATAAAATAAAATAGAATAAAAATTAATGAAATTGGAAACTAATTCAAATTCTACATTGATAAAATTAAATTGATCAGAATAACAAAAATAATAAAAGTCAATATAATTCGGCAGAATGGTCATTCAAGAACTCGTCAATTTTATAATAGATAGCATTTGTCTATTAATAACTTATTTAGCTCTTTTTTAAATTTAATTATGCGTAAAACTAGTTTTACTCCATGAAATCTGTGAAAAAAGAGGTGTGCCTTAGGGGTAATTTTTCTATAGTTGGATGAAAGTTGCTATTCATGATATAAATTGAAAGCCTGACTGTATAAGACAGTGAAATAAATAATTAATTCAAATAAGAATTATACAAACAAGTGAATTTTATTTATCATTGTTTATGTCTAATTTTCTCCTAAAATAACTTTTAACTGTTGTTTGTAAAATCAGTCCTTAATACAAAAGAATTGAGTTACTTAATTCTTAAAACTGTAATTTTTATATTTTATACTCCGTATTTTCTCCAATGAATAAAATTTACTCATTTAAATAAAAATTAATAACAATATTTTTTTTCCATGAATTAGCTGCCATTACGTTGCTGAAATACATAATTAAGTTAACATTCTGTTTTATTGGTAAGACTACTTCTGTAACGTATTATAAAACTGGCATAAATTTTTTCCCCTTAATTCTATCATTCATTGATTGTTGAGCAGTATCAAATTTTATTAGGTACCTAATTAGTACTATTTGTTACCTAATGTTGAATAATTGGTACCTTCTTAAATAAGGAGCAGGAATACAAAGAAAGTAGTCAGTCATCCTGACGTCAGGACGTATGGAAAAAATGTACTTGACGTAGTTCTAGACGTTCTAACTACTGATTTTATATCCTGATCAAGATTTAGTACCTAATTGATGCCTTGATCGCTATTTACAAAACTTAATACTTATTTCAAAATATATAATATTAACGCTACATAAATTTACATTTACATTTATACAGGTACATTTAAAGAACGTAATAGAATAAAAAAGTTTTTAATTTATTTAGATTATAAGTAACTAAAATTATTTTTTATTTCGCAAATGTAATGGATGTCATGTTTTTACTTTTACCAAACAAAGATTACAACACCGATATAGAGTAAATCTCAAAGGGAGTTAGTGAAGAAGGAAATCCTCTACAATTATTCAGAAAGGGTTGACAAGGGTTTGCTGAATTTATCGAAGATATTGACTCAGTCTTGCCGATATGTACATAGAAACGCTCGTTTATTTTCAGCCATTATGCTTGTTGTTAGTCCATATGTATGGACTTTTTTATAGAATAACTATGACAAACGATCACGATGGTCTATCTGATGGTACACACTTTGGCTTTTAGCCGTATATATATACTGACTGTCATAGCCCAATGGGAGGAAAATCCGACATGAGCGGATATATAATAATTGCAGAACCAACGGCTTTACGTGCTTTTCGAGACGCGGTGGCGAAACACCGCAAAATCTAGATATATATGAAATGGTTAACAATGACACAAATTAGTTGAACTCGCTCATTACTTGTTCAAAAAGTTTTTCAAATAATTTATTTCATTAATATGTGTAAGATGAAAATCATAATATCATTCGAAACATAACATAGCAGTGTATCGATTACAATTAAAAAAAATCTAAAATAAAAACTCAAAATATTTATTATAAATTAAGCGATACATTTGGTATTAATTTAAAATAATTACTATCGAATATCGTTATAATAATTATGGAATTTTATTTAAAATAGAGTTATTTCAGATTGACAAAAGTATTGTAAAAATAAATGTTATATTTCATCGGATTACGGATCAGTAAGATAAAGATTTCAATGTGCCGGCTATTGGTGGGGTAGACTGGGTACGGTTGAAACAAAGCGTATATCTCGACACCGTGCGTGATGAGGTTCAGGGGTATAAGGAAAGAAAGGAGCGGGTGGAAAGTCGGAACACGAATTTAAGTGTTGCGTCGCTCTTGGCGCGCTGTGTTTATGTACCTATAGAAGGCCTTATTGTGTTTTTTGACGTAAAAGAAAAGTAAGTATTTTTGTTCGTAAATTTTTGCAATTATTATGGTTTTAATAAAGTAAGAATATTGAGTATTTTGTATCGTTTAAATTAAAGTTAGTAGAATATGGCTGTATGATTAGTTTTTATTTAAATTTGTTGTCATTCTTACTATGAACCGTTTTCTACCAAGAAGGGGGTTGGGGACAGTTGAAACGTTTTTTGTGGGTACAGTTGAAACAGTTTATATATTTAATTTTCTTGTATTTTAGATTCGAAGGGTACGCCAAAGGAACTACGAAAGGTCAGGCCGACTTATCGAAGTATAAACAAGCCTATGAAGATGTAAAAGCCAAATCTTCATTAGGTAAAGCGGCAGAAAAGAATGGACTGAACAACTGTTCCCTGTTGAGGTACCTGGGCAAGAACGCGAAAAGTAGTAGGTACACTGCTTCAAAATTGAGCTTTAATATTTTTTTGATAGAATTTCCTTGAATTTTTCACTTAATATTATCTCCAATAATTCCTTTTTCCGAAAATCGTAAAAGTTTTCTCCTAAAGTGGTTATTTTGTGAGAAATTTGCAAATTTCTTAAAGTAGGTTAAAATATTAATCCTGTTCGTTACCGCTGGTTTTTGGTTCATTAGTATAGTTAAAACTTAAATTGTATGCAAATATTATTTATTGAATTAAAGAAAACATGATTTTTTTATTTATAAAATGTATTTTCAGGTTGATAACTTAGAAATACACGAGATTAATCTACTTTTCCTGTCCTGTACGTTACTAAAGGTGTAAAATGTATCCAAAAGTTTTTCATAAAATTCACAAAATTAGCGGTTCTGATATTTAACTATTTTAATTTATAGTATTTTGATGAACTACGTTATTTCCTAAAATAATGTGTGTACATATTTTAAACCTTCTCAAATAAAGTCAACATTTTTAGCAACATTTGCTTAGGGTACAGTCTCGTAACAGGACATGCTAACAACGAACAGGACCCTGTAAGGTTGAGTTCACATGCCGCTTAATATTAGGATACACTTTGGGGTGGGTGGGATCTACCTCCTAGCGGTCCACCCTGGGCAACGTCAACACAATTTGTGATGGCGGTTAAAGATCCCAAAGGCAGTGGTAGGCCCTGAAAGGGGCCGCCTGGCTCGCGACCACCATCCCACCGGAGTCCGGCGCCAAGCAGCTCTGCTGTATTCTGTCGGTGTGCGGGAGTATCAGTGCCTTCTGGGCAAGCTTGCTCCATCGCAGATCCCATCTCTGCTCTAGGGCAAGATTGGGGTCAAGAGCAAGCCCATATAAAACAAAAAAATAAATAAAAAACTTTTTAAATATTTAGTATGAGATCGTTACATATAATCAATTATTTTAGTTTTAAACTAGAACTTATGAATAAAAAACGTTTAGGTAACTCGTAGAAATAAACATGGATCGATAATATTATTTTTTATTTATTTATTCTAATTCAAAAATTTACTGCCCCGTCATGCAATTTCAAAGGAGATGTATAAAATCATGTAATCGATCCATGTTTCAGTAACAAAGTTTTTATTAAAAATAAATTATAACTGCTTTTTTAGTATGCATCGAAGCTAAAACTTAATTCTATCAATATGTGACTTGTAATATTTTGTACCTATTTGCTAATAAACATGTATTATCTTCATTAAACTACTATTTTTGGTGATAACGAGATAGCTCTAAATCACAATAAGCTCAGACTATTAAAGTAATATGTTCAGTCTCAGATTTATGATGTCTTAAACATTAAAACAAATAATCATTTGGACTCGATGAAAAAGACATGAATCATTTGTCTACAAAATAAACTTATTTTAAAGTCGTAGTGTGTACATAATAAAAAATAAAAAACAAAATATAAGGGCATAGTAAAGCTCTTCGAGTAGAAAAATTGCCAAATCACTTACATAAGGCAATTATCGCAAATATAATCTTTGGTGACTTCTCCCGTGGCACAGGCCAAACAAAATCGGTTACAACAAGATATACATTTAGTAATGCAATTCGAGAGGAGAGGACCATTGCAACTGTAACATGTAAATGCGCGTTTCACAATCATCTTTAATCCTTTTGATTGTTTCGGTAATCTCGTTTGTTCGGTTTTAGATTTTAAGTCAACAGAAACATTACTCAAAATAGAAACTGTACTTTTTCGCAAGCTTTTTGAAGTGCATGGTTTGCTGTTATTTTTCGAGTTTATTTCTTCTTCAATACTTTTCTTCACTTTTGGTTGCGAAACACATAACACGCTGCTGCTAGACCTTTTTTAGGCTTATAAGTAAGTTTCATCCCCAAAGGATGAATGGTTAGGTCGACAATACATGGGATCTTCCTCATAGTACTTAAATTCTCTTTAAATGAATCGGCTTGGCTAACTGCATTTGTCTGTGTGTAATCCGTGGGATGTGTAGGGGAAATATGTGGACGTTCCATTACAGTTGTTTCCTCTACAATAATCTCATCATTGGTGGTATTTTGGTCCAACATTTGAATGTCATTTACCAAGTCAGTTTTGAAAACATTCGGCTTATTATCAGCTGTAGAATTTGTGTATGAAATGTTCAGATAATCCATCACTGTTGACTCTTTAACGCTCATCTTATCTTTTGCAGTCTTTGTGTTGTCCACGACTTCAATAACAATGTCACCATTGTTTTGCGTTTTGACCTTTCCGACAGAAAGGAAGTCCACGTCATCCATCGCTGAATCGCCTTGGCTAATATTGGGCTTACCAGTGTTTCCGTTTGAACAACTATTTACCTCGTCCATCGATGAGTTGGCTTTGATAGTATTTGGTTTCGAAGAATCTCCAATGAAAGAAAAGTCCTCGTCCACATTTTCAAGCGCTGAGTTAGTTTGGTTTGGCTTTGTGAGATCACCAATTGATGAAAAGTTTACATCATTCATCGCTGACAGTTCCTCAAGGTTTATCTCAACATCCACATTCATTAAATCTGATGGTTCAATATCATCTAATGTATCAGCTGCTTCAATGCCTCTATTTTCTGTCGTAGGACATTCGAATTTGTGGATTTTTGGTTCGTAACATGAACATAAACCCCTTTGTGACCCACAAAAACATCCCAAGTCTCTGTAAGTAATAGTTCCAGGTTGTTGTGTTGCAATCTGATGTAATTGCATTGTTCCAACTACAATTGATAGCTTTTGAGGCAAAAGAGCAGCAATTTCGTCAATATCTTTCTCAGAGATATACCAAATCTTAATTGTGCACAGAGAGTCCTTTAAAACTTCAAAAGCGTCCGAAGCATTTGAAATATCTCTTCCGAAACAAACATTCCTGTCTAAAACTCTTTTCACTGTGCCTCCTATACCATCCGCCACGCCCTTACCGTGCCCACTTTCAAAAAATGACCACGTACAATGGTCCAAATTCAGTTTTTGCCTAAAAACGCTGAGCAGATAGAAATTGTTTTTTTGGCGATACTGTGAAGTAGGGCCATCGGAATAGAAGTGAATAACAGTAACTTGAGGCTGATGTTCTTTAATGTACTCAAGCACAGGTTTTAAATGGGCCCAGATTGCTTGTGGTTGGTGAACGGTGCTTGGCGACACAGTGCAAAATGATTGGGATGTGTCTTTGAAGTAGATCATGCCGGTATGTAGCGAAATCTGACATTTAGACCCACCAAAGTGCAAACTCTGAATCTCTGAGCTTAGTTTTGATTCGTAGTTCTGAGAAAAGTCACAAATGACTAAAGCTTCATTTTCTTTCAAATACGTAACGCCCTCCTGATATTTTTCTTGTTGGTGGTGTACATTGTAATGGTGTTTTTTGAATAATTTTAAGTCCGCCTTAAATATGCGTAATAGTTCACGCAATGTGCTTGTGATTTTGACTTTTTCTGTTTTTATGCAAACACAAGTCTTCTTTTCAGTCCCGTCCTTTTTCAAATATTCATGTCGTTTTCGCTCCCACTGAGTCCAAGTAACCATTTCGTCTAAATACATACCGGGTTCAAAGTTAAGAGGCTTATTTTTGCATGTTCTGCATTTTCCATGCATGCACAAGGGAGATTTTAGGTCACAGGATAGTTCTTGGAGTACATCTTTTATGTGTCGGTGTTCAGTTAAGCCACTCTTTCTCAAAGCTTTAAATTTCAGTTGGATATTATCGTGTTTAACGCAGAGGCAAGTGTCACGTGATGCAAGATGAGGAGCCAATACAAAAAATGGTTTGTATTTACGGAAAGTTGTTAATTTGTACCTCCCACCTTCACTCCTATATTTAACGTATAAGTTATTCAATGTGTCCAACAAATACCGGATTTGACGCTTTTCTTTGTTTTTGGATCGACATTCCTTCTTGCCAGCGGTGCAACGGCTAACATCGTCTCTGATGAAAAAATTTTCAATTTCAGTTATTCTGCCTTTAGATGTTGTTTTCTTCTTGTACTTGGTTCTTCCTGATAAACCCATTAATTTAGCTACGAAAGTTTTTACTTCAGCGTTTTCTACTATCCCTTTCAGTACTCTCTTTTCTGCTTGTTTCTTGCAATTCTTATACGTCTTTTTTAAAGCAGCTTCTAAAATTTCTTCGCGCGCTTTCATATTATCGATAGTGAGTTTCAGGTTTTTAATTATAGTTTCACTGGCATTTTTTTGTCTATACAATCTTTTTTTCAACCTCTCTTTTATTCTTTGCAGTGATTGTTCGTTTTTTTGAGATTGTTCAATTTTTTTTAATAATATGTAACACTTTTTTTTCATGTATTTCAATTTTGACTTTAAACTCGAATCTGACTCTCGACTTTTTCTGCTGAGCGAATTTTCCCTGAATGATACTCCATCCCTATCAATGTTTTCGTTGTCTTTATCTTGGTTCTCATTACTTTTGTTTATTTTTTTATTTTTTCTTTGCCTCTTTTTTTGATCTCGCCATTGTTTTCTTATTTTATCTTTATCGGCATCATCGAGTTGTGATATTTTCTTTCTTTTAGTTTTTATGCGTTGTAGGTCTTTTTTCTTCTGTTGTTCATATTTTTGGGGATTATCTTTAATTTTTTGGCGATAACGGCGCATTTTTTCAGCTGCAGTGAGCACCATATTGAAATCTGAAATTCCATTAAGTACAATTATTTACCTGTTGAATTGATACCTAAATTATATTTCTAACATACATGTATTATTATTTTTTTTTCAGGAAAAATGAGCCAACAACAAACAAGCCTAACAAAAAATTCAGTAACTTTCTCTATAGAACTACAATAAAACAAAAATTAGTATCTGGAATAGCACACTTTTTCTAGCTATTTTGACTCCAAAACAAAAATAGTAGACCGATTTTGATGAAATTCTATTTGACCAATCCAGAATATAATAAATCTTAAATAAAAAATGATTTTCGAAATAACTATATAAATGAAGGAGTTCAGAGGTACCTAAAAACAATAAATAAAATAATAGAAAAAAATCAAGTTTACACCATGTAAACCTTGCTTTACGTGATCCTGTTCGTGACTTTCAAGTCCGGCCTATACGTTACCACCGCGATGGTAACGGACATGAGGTAACGGAATCGAGTACTTCTTATACAAAACTATAAAATTTCTACAATTGCTGATATTTATCACACATTTTTTCACATTATAGTAATCTTAAATAGTTCATGTAAGTTTTAGACATAAAATATGCGTTGGAAACACGTTATAACACCAAAAAACAAATTAATTTACTCACCGGACAGTGCCCGTAAAAACACAACCTCTCAAAAACGCCGAAAATGAAACAGCTGTTTGAATAAAATGGCTGATTTAACCATAGACATCTTTTTTTTTTCTTTTTTCGGTCTCATTATGATGTTGCCGTTTAAATAAAAAAATAAATACCACATTGAACAAAAAAACTATAAATTTAAACGAAAATGCGGTAACGGTACCTGGACATGTCCGGTAGGTTCATATGCCGGGGACAAATTTAAAAATTACTTATTTAGTAGAAATTCTAGCTTTGGCAGCACAATTAACTTAAAAAATAATTAAAATTCCGCCAAATTTCAAATATGTAACTAAAGGTTTGCCAGTGAAATAACTTTTTTTTTCACAAAACGCTGTTAAAAATGCCGGTTTTTTTTAAGGGACAGTACTATACAACAAAATCACGATTTTTTAAACTTAAATTTTTACAATTCAGTATAATTTCATGCGTAAAATTTTAATAAATATGACATGCCTATTTCATCTAAAATCAACTAATATGGTAATGATTCTTGTAAAACTTATCAAAGTCGCACAGCAGTACGATATAACCTGGGGACATGTAGAAAAGTCCAATGTACATCTTTTCGCGTTCTTGCCCACCTATGTATGTAAACGAGATGTGACTGGTGACGATGAAAACCAAGAAATGGATTATGAGGCTCACAATCATTCGATTGTGAGCCTCATAGCCTTTAAGCAGGAACAAGAGTGTGAGCTATCTAAATATTTGATTAGATATGCAGACATACATTTTGGCCTAACTAAAAATGATGTTATGAAATAATCATACGAACTAACCGTCAAGTACAACTTATCACGACCTGGTTTCGCGTGTTCATGAGAAGACATCCGGAGCCGCCAGTGCGTGCGGCACAGACTGCATGTCTTGCTAGGACGACTAGCTTAAAAAGAAATAACGTAGATGCTTTCTATGACAATTTGGCTACTATCATGGACCGTTATAAATTTGAATCCCAAAATATATATAATGCTTGACTTGAATATTAATAAAAAATATTTGTGATGTTCAACTGTGCCACTACGAGTCGTAAAATGTTATTAGACGATTAATAAAACACGTTCATTTATTATATTTTGAATTATTTGCATGTTTCAATTGACCCCAGGCACTGTTTCAACCGACCCTGGTATGGGGACGGTTGAAACAAACTACACTTTTTTTAAATGTGATTTTACATATAAAGTATAATACAGTGATCTCAAATTACATTGCCCATTAATAAACAGATATATGGTCTTTTATTTAATATATTTCTTTCATCGCTCGCTTAACTAATCCCGACGCAATTGACAATAAACGCTAAAATGTTTCAACATGAAGAAAATCGATGAATGCTGTTAGCTCAGGACCGTGTTTTATGGTATTCCTTGGAGGTTGCCTTTTTAGCAATGGATTTTTGAATAGTCGTAATGATGAAGACCATGTAGTGATGGTATGAGAATATCCACTTGTTTTTTTATAGAAGAGGGGGCAAACGAGCATGCGGCTTACCTGGTTGTAGGTGACTACCGCCGCCCGTGAAAAACTACAACTCCAGGGGAATTGCAGCTGCGTTGCCGGCGATTTAAAAATATTGGGCTCTTTCTTTGAAGGCCCCTAAGTCATATCGGTCCAGAAATATCGCTAGTGGCATTCGATTCCACAAGATGGTGGGACGCCAATTATCTAGGTGGTACGGATGGTATCGCGCGTTTTAAATATCCTCCCTAAGAGACAATTTATAGAGTTGGCCTATACTCATCGGTTTAATATATGTAGGTTGAATCTAACGTTAATGATGATGATGATAAATGATGACTACTACTTACTTTTTACGACGCACGTGAATATGCTCTAATATATCACATATAAATAATCACCCTTGGGTATGAGGGGATCGCTTCCAGGCTCTTCCTAAATATTTTCATACTTCGTTGCATAAAATATTATATTGTAAATAAATGTTTAAAGAATCTCGTTGGGTTACTTGCTGGTTCTTTCTACCAGAGAGGTTTTATACGAACCTGGTAAAGCTTAAATACATTTCACTGAGTATACTTCTTACTTTATACTAAAAAAAAAATTCTATTCTATTTTTTTCTACAAATATCTGTTGCACGGCTAAGTACTGCGGTTTTAAACGCATTACAACAACATGAATCTCATCATTACTCACTCTAAAGCGAGAAAACATCTCAATCCCATTTGCGTGTCGTTAGGCGGGTTATTTTGCAGTACGTCGTTCTCCCAAAATCACTTTTATATAAGCAATAAGCGAACTTATTTTCTTGAACTTTGTTTAGTTAAAGGAGATTAATCAACTTCATGTACTTTAGTTAAAGATTTTGTCTTTATTATATATCTATTACCAAATATATTTTTTAAAAGATTGAATATATTAATTGATAAAACTTATACAATTAAGTATATAATATACATATGAGTAGTGCCAGTAAAATCAATTGCTAAATAATTTATTATGAATACATGCATTTACACAAAAAAGACGTGTGGCACTCGGGGACTGCCGCGGTAAAGCTATTGCATATAATTATTTATTTATTTTATTTATGCAGTATTTCTTTTTCTTTGATATTAATTCAAGTTACACTTTTTGAGCGTGGTGACCGATAAGAAAACAAATTTTTTTCTTTTATTAAATAAATAAATAATAAATGCACTTTGTTCATTCATATTCAAAACACTTTATACACAAATTTTACAAGTACAGCTATTCACTGTTGTACATAAATACCTATACACCTATATACTTTCTCATAAACAGCTGCTTATGTATTCGTCCGATTTCGGAGCAGCTCGTCTCGATTCGTGCGAGCTTTGTAGAGTCGTACAATACGTCTAGTTGCACGCACACAAACACCGTGTCGAAGACTGCCGTAAAGAAACGACGTTAGACAATGCAAGGCATTCAAGCCACACCTCCGTGCCCGTCGGAGTGGGGAGCGCGAGGTTTTTTCGTTACGGAATAAATTTCTGGATTCGGTCCCCGCGCTCAAGGCCCGCGATAGAAGCTTTGCAATAGCTTAAAAATAATTGAAAAAAATGTAAGATTTTTCGTCGATATATCGAATGATGAGCAGTTTCGTGGTCACTTGGAAGAGAAAGCCTAATTGGCCTCCAAATAGCTTGGCGTCCTCAGTAGAGCGGGGCAATATTTCATTCCAGCACCCCGCCTTCCACTTTATAAGGCGCAGGTTTGACCACACATGGAATACTGTTCCCATCTCCGGGCCGGGACAGTCCAGTGCCAGCTCCTTCCACTTGACCGTATCCAGCGCAGTGGCGCTCGAATCGTCGACGACCGAGTCCTCTCCGATCGGCTCGATTCAATAGCGCTGCGAAGAGATGTTGCATCCCTTTGCACTTTTTATCGCATCTACAACGGGGAGTGCTCTGATGAATTGTGCGGATTAATTGCAGCCGCCAAATTTCACGAACGCACATCGCGACAAAACTCACAATCCACACTATCTGCATGCTTAACCACCACCGTAGTTTTACTAAAAGTTTTCTTCCTCGTACGACCCCTCTGTAGAACTGTTTACCACCGGCGGTTTGGGATGAAAGGCTAACATAAAACTGCGTGAAATAATAAGGTAGATGCTTTTACTAGCGACTGAATGGTTAGTTATACGAAAAATAAGCTAAGAAATTACAAATAACGTTCACATGTATTTTAGAGGAAAATGTTGGTTTTAATACCTTTTGGTATAATTTATAAAGATGTATATTGCTTAACATAATACACATATGACATATTATGGGAAACATACCATAAAACACGGTCCTGAGTTAACAGCATTCATCGATTTTCTTCATGTCTTACCAAGTTGTCACCATATAGCCGGCACATTGAAACCTTTATCTTACTGATCCGCTGGAAAAGTAGTAGTAATGAAATATAACATTTATTTTTACAATACTTTTGTCAATTTGAAATAACTCTATTTTAAATAAAATTCCATAATTATTATAATGATATTCGACAGTAATTATTTTAAATTAATACCAAATGTATCGCTTAATTTATAATAAATATTTTGAGTTTTTAATTTAGTTTTTTTTAATTGTAATCGATACACTGCTATGTTATGTTTCGAATAATATTATGATTTTTATCTTACACATATTAATGAAATAAATTATTTGAAAAACTTTACAAACAAGCATTGAGCGAGTTCAACTAATTTGTGTCATTGTTAACCATTTCATATATATCTAGATTTAGCGGTGTATCACCACCCCGTCTCGAAAAGCACGTAAAGCCGTTGGTTCTGCAATTATTATATATCCGCTCATGTCGGATTTTCCTCCCATCGGGCTATGACAGTCAGAAAATCAACAATGCACCTGTTCATGCGCACACACTCGTGGACTATATTAATCTAGTCCTCTACAGATGGTTTGTCTGCCTTGAGACTAGTCTCCGTCACCAAAATTCTGTGTAGACATTATCATTATATTCAGATTTATAAATTTTACTACATTCTGTAACTCTCTACCCCCTCTTTATTGTATATAAAAGAGATCAGTTTTAAATATCAACATATTAAGTAGATATATAAGTATTAAGTGACCAGGCTAATAAAATATTGATCTTTCTCAAGGTTGAGTTATAGGCCGTTTAATAAATTTATGGCGTGACCGAATTAGCGTAGGCAGTATTAATATTAACTAGAACAATCGAAAGCCGTTGGTAGTGCCTTATAATTACATTAAGCTAATAACGCCGTTCACGTAGAAATTGCTCAAGAAGGTTAAGAACATTAAATCGTCCATATACTATTTGTATCAGACTTACATCAATCAATTCCTTATATTTAATTAATCCCTTTCCCTTTTGATGTTTTGGTGCTCACTATATTTGTATAAAAATACCCTATACAAGGTCTTCGCTCTCCTACATTTGAATAAAATGTGAGGAAGGCACATGGCTCCACACACACTGTGTGCGATGAGTGCCATCCAACCACCGTGCTCCCAGAAGTGGGACTTTAAGTTGGGGATTTGTCGGAAGTAAAATAATAATAATAATGTATTTGAATTTGTGTGTTATTTCGATTGTGTGTGTGCGTGCGTGCGTGCGTGTTTCATATTGTTTGTGTTTTTTTGTGTGAATGTGTGTGTATGCGTGTGTGTGTGTGTGTGTGTGTGTGTGTGTGTGTGTGTGTGTGTGTGTGTGTGTGTGTGTGTGTGTGTGTGTGTGTGTGTGTGTGTTAGAACTTAAATACTGATTTACTTGTCTATTTCCTAGTAAATAGGGTTTAGCAACCAATTTAGAATTTTATCTATGCATTTATTAAGGGACAAAACAATATAAATAATTGCTAGTGACATAATATTGACAACGGGCTAAAGCAGTTATATGAGAAATCATGTCACAAATTCTATTTTTGTTACGTTTAAAATTTAAAATTATATATTTTAAGTTTATTAGAATTTAAAATTAAAATTAGGTTTAAAATCTGCATTTTTGTGCTTACGTAGTATAACAGACATGACAAGCTGTTTTACAGTAAGTACTGAACATTTTTTTTAAATAAGTTCGGTGCTATATTATTGCGATTTTCTTAGCATAACCTTTAAAATTGCTCTTTGAGCACGCTTTAGGGGGAGTAGAGTTGTCTTTCCAATTCCACCCCAGGTTACAATGCAGTATTGTAGTAAACTCTGAGCAAGGGTATAGTAAGCACATAGCAATATTTCAAAATCAGCAGATTCTTTAATTTTCTGAATATTGGAATTAATTTTATAATAGGGCAGGTTATTTTTGTTTATATGCTCTAACCAAGATAGGCAGTAGACTATGATAAGTCCGAGGTATCTTAAGTTAGTGGAATGAGTAAATTTTGGGCAGTTGCATATGCTATGTTATTCACATGTATGTGCTTTGATACAAAATTCCGCTGATGGTTGGGTACTTACACGGTGAGTGAAGGTAATATTTAGTTTTGTTTACATTTAATGTCAATAGATTGCTACTAAGCTTCCGCATGACCCTACCAAGCGCATATTCTGTATTGTGTTGGGCTTCATTCAAGTCCTTACCATATACAATTAAAGCCGTATCGTCGGCATACGAATTGATTTTGCAGTTAGGCAAGGTAAGTGTGCATAAAGTTTTTACGCAAACGAGAAAGAGAGTTGGACCTAGTATAACTACCATGTGGTACACCAAACGAGACAGTAATAGGTAAACTAGTGTAATCACGGATTTTAACTAAATGCGTGCGATTAGATAGATAAATTCGAAATATATCTAAAGCAATCTCTCGTACGCCGATCAATTCCATCTTATAAAGAAGTAGGGGAATAGAGACAGTACGAAGACGACAGACGAAGGCCTTTGACACACCAAGAAAAATTCCTATAACTCTCAACTTATTATCATGATGCTTATGATCAAGATATCTGGAAAAACACTGGTTTTTAAACAAAGGTTGTACATATAGGTACATTACGGGGAGAATCAGACTGTTTTTATCGCTTCCCGCGGCCGAATCATTTTCTAAGTTTGTGACAATAGCTTCTATTTGGTAATAGTCTGTGTCAAGCAAAACCAGACATTTATGTGTGGGGTTAGATCACGATCTTTAACGATTTTAGTGTGGCCTATATATTTCTGAGTTTTTAATATTGAGTTAGCATAAGATGGGCCAACTTCTCCAAAGTAATTACTAAACATATCGACATATTTATGAGGATCATCAGTTATAATGATTTCTTATATTTACGCGAACACTACACATGATTAAAACCACTTTTACGGATTTTATCGCGTTTATTTTTACTTCTTATTTTTAATTCCCGACGTTTCGGGCGCTTTCCAGCACCCATGGTCACGAGGGACTGAGATGACTGACGTCCCGATGTCATTGTTAAACCCGGAGTACCTTAACAATATTTAACAATACCTTCAGCTTTTTTAACAATAATTAAAAAAGCTGAAGGTACTCCGGGTTTAACAATGACATCGGGACGTCAGTCATCTCAGTCCCCCGTGACCATGGGTGCCGGAAAGCGCCCGAAACGTCGGGAATTAAAAATAAGAAGTAAAAATAAACGCGATAAAATCCGTAAAAGTAGTTTTAATCATCATCAGTTATGTTTAGTAATTCACATGGAGTGGATGAATATTGTTTGAAATTAATAATATTGTTTATAGCATTGCAAGTACCCTTTGGATTGCATTTATTTTTACAAAACTCGGCTTTCTCATAAGCAGTTTTAATTTATTTAAACAAATTGTTGCAAAAATTGCGATACCTCGTGTAAATAATCTGTAACATTGCATTGTTTTTATCGTGCTTTGCTTTCTTGTGCAATTTGTCCCTATATAACTGTAATAAATGGCAAATAAGTAAAAAGGGCTTGGCTCCTTGGTAGTGCTTAAGCAGAAACATCGACCAAAGTAACTCAATGTCAATGCTTGTAAACGCCATCCAGAATACGATTAAATTCAGCAATAGTGGATGTACCTCAAGCAGTTTAAGCAACACGTCGTATACTTAATAGGTACATTAGCCATACAAGCCCTCCGTGAGCGCCACCACCTGCCGAACCGCTGCTCCTGCAGACGTAATGTTAGTGTAAGGCATCACCACCAATTGCTTGGTCAGCACGGCCACTCGCCGCAGAGCGTGTCATGAGTCTATGAAATGGGGTATCAATGGGGTCCACGTCGAACGGCGTTCAGTTGCAGCCTTGCAAATCTCCTCTCTCCAGCTACAACGGCAGATGTAGTCAATGTTTTTCAATCATGTTTGTCATGCCCACCAACAAGATGCTTTCAATCATTCAAAGGTAGGAATTTTGCAGAGATATTTTAACATGTTGTTATATAAAACATCATGGAGGTAAGATAATCAGCAGGTCCGTAATGAAGGGACCCGATTTGGGCAAAGCTACTTAGATGTGAGTCAAACCAAGACGCAAAGAGCGCCATTAAAAAAAGCGACCCGCCAAAAATACCTTCACAGAGACGAAATGCTGCAGAACGCAACAAGCTTTAATGCGGCTATTGTCGGGGTTACACCATCCCAAAGTCTCTCATACTATCTCAGCAGATATTACCACTGGCATACCTCCATCGACCAAAACTACGGGATTGGTCGAATCAGGCGCGGCACACCCGCAGATCCATTACAAGACGCAATAACGCAAATTAACACGCTTTTATGACACATGTAACCAAAAATCCACTAAGACATGGAGTTGAGTACGTTTGTTGTACTTAAAAGTACCCAATACACTCTCCATAATCCGATAGATAACTGTTGTATTATAATATTATGCTCTAAGATGCTGCCCACAAACGGTAGCGGTGTGCGATGTCCACAGACAAGTCATATTGCTACAACAAACCCGTTTACCGGCACTATAATGATATGCCTAGGACATATCGGTTAGCGAGTTTAAGTTTATCTCGTTCTCGGAAACTTTGAAGCAATCTAAACGCCGCTGATGTATATTTTTAAGACCCATTTCTGTGAACTTAATATTTGACCTTCTATATTTGATTTATATCATAGACCTTACTGTGATAGTATGTCTTTTAAAGCTTATGTAGCTTTGAAAGCTTATGTATCTTAACAGCCTTCTATATAATTGCTTTTGTGTCTCTAAGACCTTACTGTCATAAGTTCTTTAATATAAGGACTATTACATAGTGCAACAGTACTCAAGTCAAGCACCTAACCACCACACATGTATGTGTAACTGCTGCTATGCGTCAACGGCAGCTCCCTCATAAAAGAAATATAGTTCGGCCGTTCAGAGAATGCGTTCCTGACACCTATCAGTTAGTCACGACTAGTGATGGGCACAACATAACACTGAGTTCGTTACCGTTCCTCCAAAATGAACCGCCGCGTTATTTTTAAGATTATTTTCGTTTTAAATTGACGGAATCATTTAAAATTTATATTTTAGTAATTTAAGTGGAAACCAAAAAAAGGTAATATTAAAATAATAAAATTGTTTTATTTATTCTTTGTTACAAAGTTACAATCTGTATTTCTATGCAATAAAGTACGAGTACATTGAATTGAATGTGCGTACAGAATATTAATCGGACTCCGATTCGCTTGAGGAGGTGGTGTCTTCATCATCATCTTCGCCTACATGTATAATTATATTATTATCAATAACAGAATCAATCCTGATATCTCGGTCAAAATGTTCCACAATCAGGTTTTTAGTCTTCTGAACAACCTTTGCCCAGTCATCTCTTGTGACTTCCCCGCAGGCTTCTTTTAATAGGGTCATCATCTTTTTCGTGCTGAATGGCGGGGAATATTGTGGCGGGCGGCGTAACCCTTTACTTGAGCCCAGATTTGCTCAATCGCGTTATATTGGCAATGATACGGTGGAATTCTTAGAACTTAACAGTTCATCGATTTCGTATCGCACATTTGCCACTTTATTTTCTTTAACTAATTTAATTAGCTCTGGTTTTAGCATCTGCATATTTGCGTCAATGCCTTTTGCTTGTAACCAAGCCACCATTTCTTCTTTTTTATTAGCTTGGGTAGGTGGTTTCTGTATTTGAACCGAGTGATAGGAGGCATTATCCATGAATATTACAGAAGGCTCTCGTAGTCTGGGCAAAAGCACGTTCTGGAACCACTCTTTAAATGTAGTGGCATTAATTTCCTCATGGTAGTCATTTAAGGTTTTTGATTGAAATACCAGTAACGCATTCTCCACAAAGCCGTATTTTGCAGAACCTGCGTGGCATATTATCAGACGGGCCCCCTTACCCATTGGTACTTTCGACGTCGACGCTTGTGTATCATCCGTCCAAGAACGGGAAACCGTGTGATTGGCGTTTAGCCATGTCTCGTCAATGAACACGACATTATCCCAGTTATCAATATTTTTTTGCTTCTCTCAAAAAACTTATCTGTTTTAAAATTATGTCGTATAGTTCTAATAAAATTTTTCTTTTGTCTGTTTTTTATACGAAAAACCAATATCTTTTAAGATTTTGGTTAAAGCAGTTTTACCCCCGCTAAACAGTCCAGCTTCTCTTAACGATGCCAAAAGCTTCTTCGTGTTGAGATATTCATTTCTGGAATAGTAACCATATATATGATTTCTGATTGCATCGGCGTCAAAGGTGTCAATATCTGTCACGGGTTTAGTTCTACGTTTCTTCTTCGGAGTACGTAAAATATTATCTTCCGTGCCAGTAGAGCCAAACTTTTCTTTATTAATATTTGTTATCGTTCGTTTGCTAACTCCAAGCGCCTGAGAGACGCGTTCTTTTACTTGTTCGACAGGTAACAAGGGTCCGCCATTTTGCACACTTGCAGCTAGATGATTAACTCACGGGCTCCACTTTTCAATGTTTGTCCACGTTTAGGCATTATTATGCACCAAAAGTAAAAAGAACTCAATACAAAACACAATTGAAGTCCGATTTAGCGCCGATGCCAGTTTGAAAAGCAGAAACAATCCATTAAACGAAAGCCGGGTAATCAAATAAAAACAGATCGAAAACACTTGAGGAATGTGGTCCATGCGCACGAAACGACAACAGACGACTGTTTTAGCGTCACAAAATGGCGACCCATAACGCCATTTCGGGTTACCATTTTCAACCTAAATATAAAAATGCTACTTTCTTTCGCGCGTTCGGTTTGGCCGTAGTTTTATTTTTATATTTAATAAAAGTTATCTAATAGTCCATTATTTTCAAATTCTTAAAAAGAAAAACAAAACGTATTATTTTATAAAGTATAACTGTATATGAACAGATTACGATACTGTTATTGCCTGTTATTGCTAGCACAGCACTACAAATATAAAGCACTGACACAACCTTGGACAAACCAATAGCGCAGTATAGATTTAGAAAATATTGTTTACCAAGTTATTTGACACTCAGTTTGGCACAAAATTATAACATTCATTGATTATTGATATAATAATGTTGTTTTAATGATCATCAATTGTTAAAACAGTAAACAACCAGCAAAAATATTTTTATCGAAACTGCAACGCCATTACAAAGTTACGTCGTCAGTTCAATCGCGACGTGTCAAGAACGCACTCTCTGAACGGCCGAACTATAATAAGTAGTACACGCAACAGCATTACAAGAACACCTTCCAGCATTACAACACGGTCAATAGCTTTTATATATGTCATTTATGTTTTTTAATCATAATTTAATCGACTTGTAATAGAAGAAGAGTATAACAAATGTAATGAAAATTTAAGGAATATTACTTAACTATATTAATTAATCTATAATTAACTGTAGTAATTAATGTATAAAATATTACTTTTAAGATATTTTAGACGAATTTCTATAGAAATTAATTATTACTTATTATTAATAATAATAGGCCAAAATTGGTTTATCCTTTTATTTAGGGACAAACTAAAATGGTATAACTGTCACAGGAAAATAACAAGAATCGCAAATTTAGAAATTACCTAGCAAATTTATAAGCCTTCGTAGAATTCTAAACGACAGATAAATTGTATTATTTTACGCCCACATTTTTGCAAATTTATCAATTTGCGACGTCTCGTGGTAAATTTATATACTAATGGATTTCCATTCGTAGGATTCTAAACTGTCCGACCTACCACAGAAGAGCTTTTAATTTTACGCTTCTTTAAAATACGTCAAATAACATACTGCTCTCGAATTGGTCGATGTTGACAGTGCCAATGCTTCTGTCCGTAGACTTAGGAACAATCAGACTTGCCTAACTATAAATTTATCAATTTTACTTTAAAACTAGGTTGGTACCTATAAGAAAGGGTTACTTTTTTACATAATAATGCTACTTAACTCTACCAAAATAAAACAACAGAAATAGTGTTATACGATATTTAAGAGGTTTATTAAAAAGAAAAAACAATCATGAAACTTAACAGGCTCTTTAAAAAAATCAAACATTTTAAAATTAAATAAAAATTATATTCGTGAGCCTCAGGCAAATTGCCAAACAGACGCTAAGTACGTGAGAGCTTCATGAAGAATATGCTTAAAACATATTACAAATTAAACATAATAAAAAAGGAAATCAAAAGTTAAAAGTTTGTCGTTTATGTCAGTACTCGTATTATTCCCGATTATTTACTTATTGCAACATGTCAAAGATTTATGGTACCTTGAATTACACAAAATATTACCTTTTTTACAATTGCACTTATTAGATAAACATTGTCCCTTGGAATATTTTTTGCAGTTGCATTGCTTCATTCCTTGCCTGACAAATGCAGAAGACATCGCAGATATTTTTCTTAATGGTAACTTGGCCTGTAAATATAAAAATGTAGCACATAAAAAATTGAATTCATGTTTAAAGGTATTAAAAAAATTAAATTAAAAATTATTTATTTCTTCAACAAAAGAAGCCTTAAATATATTTTTGAACGGAGAATGAAAGAATTTTCTGAAATTGAGCGAAGTAACAGCCTATTGACCAAATATTCGAATTATTATCTACCATCCAAGCCCGAATCATATTCTTCACGTCTTGGTTTGATCGTTCTACACTTCCGTGACTTTGCGGATATCTGGGTCTTCCATTCACAATTTTGCAAGCTGTCTATAGGCCAATAATATCTTTCAATACTGATGCCGTGAACTCCCGTCTATTGTCGCTCTGAAGGATATTGGGACAACCAACTTCTAAAAATATCTTCAAAATCTCTATTGCGACTTCTTTTGCTTCTTTACTCTTTAGAGGTCGTAAAAAACAAAACTTTGTCAAATGATCTTGGTAATCCACAAGATCTACCCGTCCTCTTCTATTAAAGTCATCTGAAATAAGTGGTTTTACGACTATCCCAGCTTTAGGGAAACTTTTTTTGGATGGACAAGTATTGCACAATTGGAGAAAAATATTTATGGCAAATACTGGAACCATGTACTTGTCTTTTAAAGCGTGAATAATTTTGTCACGCCGTCCGTGACCTGTAGCAACATGTGTATCGAGAATTCGTTGATAGTATTGACTACTAGGAGCTATTTGTACCACTGGATCTTGCTGAGACTTTCTTTTTACTATCAAGACTTCGCCACTAAAAGTCATAATATCATACTTTTTGGCGTGATAGTATTCTTTATCTGTGGGCCGACGTCCCAAAACTTTAGCTTTATTAAAATCTTCTATCATTTTAATTGCATTTTTAATTTTTTCCCCCGTCTATTCCGACTTCTTACTATTTTGATCATGGCCACTATAAAACTTTCGTAGCTCTGTGGTAAATTTCACTTCGTCAACAATTTTTGTAGCATTTGCCACACTATCTTCACCGTTTTGGCTGTCCGCAGCTTCTAGGTCGCTCATTATGGGTCTTGCTTAGTACCCTTAGCAAAATAAAACTATTTTCACGGTTCCAACACAGGTTAAAACATTAAAAACTTTACAAAAACACACGAGCAGACGGTTTGCTTACTTACTATTTTACGTGTGAGTTCGGTAAGTGATTAATTTGCAAAAATGAGGGCATAAAATAATACAATTTATCTGTCGTTTAAAATTCTACGAAGGTTTATAAATCTTCTAGGAAATTTATAAACTTGCGATTCTTGTTATTTTCCTGTGACATAACCTATTATTAATATTTGCCTTAAAGTCTCAGTTCTGTGTTGGACAAATAAAACACCTAGAATGTACTTTTTTCTCATTTTATTATTCAGAATTAAATTAAAATACTTTGTACTCAGTCGGTGTCCTACGTATTAATGGTGTAAACATGGTATAAATGGTGTCAGTCAATCTTCTTAGTTCCCGCGGTACAAGCCTAGAGCTTGAAAGACATCAAAGAAAAGTTTAATTACGTAATGAATTTTTGTTAAATAAAAATATGTGTTCATTTCTGTATCTTTAGAAAAAATACCTACAATGTACTCTAGTACTCAAAGATGTATCTTTATAATATATATGTAGTCTACGTACAATACTTTAGATAGTAAACAAACAGACTGCGCGATTGAATTTACTGATTTATTAGATGAAAAGATTTTATCGTTGATTTGTTGAATGAGCATTTCTGCTTATTTTCTATACTATTCAAAGATTAAATGCCAATGCAGTGGGCATTGGTATCCTCTTCCAATCGGATCGATATCTCATTCTAACGGGTAAAGGCAACTAAGTACGGGCGAGTGCCTCTTTGTTCGTTCGGACGATTAGTTGAGTGTAATTTAAATGAGGGTATACAACTTGTTTTTTTTTCAAATAATGATGGTGTATTTACTATTTACTAAGCCTCCTTTTTTGCCTGAGTCCGTTTGAGTAGGTACCACATGTTTTCCTATTCCTTTCGCAAAACAACAATGCTTGCAGTGTTGTATTATGGTTTGAAGAGTAAAGAGAACTAGTATCCTCTACCTTTACAGCCCTTACCGAGTCCACTGCTGAACATAGACCCTCCCCAAGGAATTCTACAAAGCACGGTCGAGAGCCACCTCCATCCATGGACTTCCTGCTTGTCTCACCAGGCCGTCAATCCATCTAGTGGGGGGGTCACCCTACACTTCGCCTACCGGTACGAGGCTCCCAGTAGAGAACCTTTCTGTCGGTTCTTCGAGCTATATGGCCGACCCATTTCCACTTACTAATGTGTGGGGCTATGTCAGTCACTCTGGTTCAACCGCCGATATCCTCATTTCTAAGTTTGTCAAGTAGAGAAACTATGTGCATAGCCCTCTTCATAGCTCGCTGATCGACCTTGAGTGAGATGTGGTCCTTCACTGCTGATCGCATGACCTTCCTCATGCGATTAGCAGTGAAGGACCACATCTCAGTTCCATAACTCATCACTGACGACACGCACTGGCTGTACAGTCTCGTTTTCAGGTTTTGAAATACAGCTGAAGAGAAGAGAGAGAAATGTCGTAATTTCTAGAACGCTGCCCAGCCGAGTTGAAGCCGTCGATTGACCTCTCGGCAGAAGTTTGCCTAGTCGGACTATTTGTTTCAGTTAAACATACTCGTAAATAACTTCGAGCTTAGTGACCCCAACAACTACCGGCATAGGTGTGACATGGACATTACACGTAATCTTTGTTTTGTTCGTGTTCATCTTAAGTCCTATCCGTTATTACGTACCTACTTATACGTATTAGTGCCTCCCGGCACTATTGAAGTCATTGAGCATTGCGCAGATCCTCCAGCGATTCTGCCAGAAAGACTATATCGCCGGCAAATCGAAGGTGAGTGATGTACTCGTTGATGTTAATACCGTATTCTTTCCAGTCCAGTAGCTTAAAAACGTCTTCCAATGCAGCGGTGAGAGTTTTGGAGATATAACGTCTCCCTGTCTTGCACATCTTTGCAGTTGAATAGGTTTCGTACTATAGAGAGTACAAACCAGTATAACAGATAATGAGGCATTACATCTTAGTCCTCATGTAGTCGTCTTTGTTTGAATATAGCTGTAATTAGGCTGCAGTAGGCACTAGCAATCAGTTGGAATAATGAAATCTTAATCTGGTCTTGTCTGCCCTACCCCTAGTGTTTTTGCAAAGCCGTAGGCGCGAAGGGGAGCAGCCCCCGCCCTTGCGTAGGGCAAACAACACTGCGTGAAGTCGGGGTGTGCTAATTCGGTTTTAGAACCGATTCGACCAATCTTATCTATAAAGTCAGGTTGCTCTATATATCTGCTATGATAGTGGTAAATGATATAATGTAATGTGAGTTCTTATATATTTGTTTTCTGAAAAACCTCTTGACTCCTCTCCACTGCGATTCAATTTGTTGCATATGAGCCACAAATGGATTATCTGGGTCCGAGTGATTAACTTTTTATAAGTGTATCTGTGTTAAAAAATAAATTAACATATTTGCGTTTCATTACATGCAATTTTAGTGAAATTTATTTTTATCGTAATTAATTATAATAATTCAAAAGGCGTTTCCGAAATCCAAAAAAAAAAAATTTAAAATGTTCGTGCTTTTAACCCTGACAAACCTCCTAAATTGAAAACAAAATTAAAAAATCAAGTACAGGACGTCTACTTTATAATACGAGAACAAATTGACATATTTGCGTTTCGTTATAAGTATTTTTAAGTGAAATTTGTTTCTATCGTAATTAATTCAAAATACATTTTCGACATCCAAAAACAGTGTAAAAGGTTCAAGCTTAACCCTGACCTGCCTCCTAAACTGAAAAAATAATTAGAATCAAGCACCGGATATCTATAGCCGACCCGAATAAATGTCACTAACGAGCACACAGTCCACCTGTGGACTAAGATAGAATGCCTCTTTTTCAGTGAAAATGGTCTCGGGTTGCATTAGATTTACATTGTGATTCGGTTACACTCACCATATGAAACACAGCAGCATTGAGCTGTTGTTTTACGCTGGTATTCTGCTCTCAGCGTGGCGTGGCGCTCTAAGTGTAGTCTCATTAAGTGGATTGTTTGTCCGTTTGCCATTAAATTTTTGTAAAAAACAACCACAAAAAATCTTATTTAGACTATTAACTACATGCGTGAATAAACGGAACAGAGATAAAGCTTCATACAACCGCGCGAATCAGTTGCACTACTACACAGTTCCGGTTTCATAGCTCACATGAGTAATTGAACAGGTTCTTGTGAAAAAGTACTATAAATATTAAAGAAAGCAAATTTTAAACATGGGTTTATTTTAATTTTAAATATGAGTAGAACTGCATTTAATCTTGAAAGTCATCTGTATAAGTCTGTAATCAAACCGATCTAAACGTAAATTTTATAGTTGGTACGTAAGCAACTCAAATTAGATCCGCGCTAAATCTACTCATATTTTATCTGCAATTAAAAGTTTCGATTTACCACCTTCTCGGTGGTGAAGAAAAACATCGCAGGAAATCTGCATATCTGATATATTAAAAAAATATTTCGAAAATCATTTTTAGGTATAGGTACATGAAGTCGGTCATGTAGCGTTGGATTCAACTTAATCAACTCCTTTTTGACCTAAAACTCGCTGTGGGCTGTGCCCAGTAGTGGGATGTATTTAGACTCCTACTTTTTTACTTTTAATAGAGCTTTCCACTGCTGATCTTAGGCTTCACCCGTTTTGTGACAAATAGCCCGGGTATTTGCAGTATTATTCGCGCTTGGCAAGCGGGTTGGCAAGCGCAGCTCTATTACTTTGCGCTGTTATCAAGAAGATGCTGCCCATATCCTATCTCAGTTTCCCTCTGTCGACTCTTAAGACACCCACGAGATGAAATGGAGTAGTTGTTTCTTTTTCGTCACCTCCACATGGCTAATATATTATTTCTACTCTCGTTCATCAATTGAATTTTCAATAGTCAATAAAGTTGGATATTTGCCATAGTAGCCACGCTTGGTTTTGGTTTGTGTCACGAGCTGCCAACTAAATATTTTTAACATTTTGAGCTATAATCAGGTTGCTGGCTGCTGCCCATCTTATGTAGATTTCTACTGTTGTTCATAAATTTAGTTCTTCTCACACGTTCTCCGTAAATAGAACTACATTTATGAAATTTTGAAGTCTACTCGAACGTACGCATGGGATGTTAATCAATATTCAATTTAATTAAACCTTATTTCATCAAGAATATATCAACTTTAATAATCCTATACTATTAAACGAGCAATTCTTGTATATATATATATATATATATATATATATATATGTATATATATATAATCGGGATCTCGGAAACGGCTCCAACGATTTTCATAAAATTTAGTGTCCAGGGAGTTTCGGCGATAATAAATCGATCTAGCCAAGATTTATTTTTAGAAAATGTATTTTTGTCCGTGTTTTTAGGCAATGAAAAACTGCTACAATATCGTTAGAATAAGAAGGTAAATTTTGACAGATTGTTAATGATTATAAATAGCTTAATTGGTATAATGGGCGGTCACAGAATCGTAAAACCCCGGTTCGAGCTCAGACCGACCGACCGACTTTTTTTAATTTTTTTTTTTCAAGTTCCTTTCTTATTTGAGAACGTCTATTTTTTCGAGCCCTTTTTTTAGTATTTTTTTAAAACACGAAAATTTAAATTAAAATAATCTCACTCATGATTTTTTATTCAAATAACCAGTTCCGTTTTTTCTGTTATGTCGCTAAGATCAAAAAATATTATTTATATTTCATCAGTACGTAATTTGTATCTAAATATAATTTCCAAAACACACGAATTAAAAAAAACCGAGCGAAAAATACCGAGCAAAGCTCGGTCAATCGGGTACTGAATATTATGTAAATAACTCATTTACGATTCCAGTACAATTTTCCGTAAATAAAGACACATCGGAAAACGTGCCCGATATAAAAATGTGTTGCTTGACATGTGATATTTATGCGATTCTGATAAACTAACTTATGTGTTTCTGTAGCCTATAATATTGCCAATATAGACACACATACCGACGTGTCTCTACAAGTGATGCAGTTTTGCTAATTTTAGTACGAAATGGTATTATCAATGTTTCTAAATTCAAGCCGCGGGTAAAAAGCAAGTACTGAATAATAAAATTATTCAAACAATATTTTGTGTGTAGGTAACAATTTTGCACGTTCTTCAGAAGCTTTGTCTCCTTTCCACTTATCTACTCATGTGCTATTAACGAACTACTATATTGTTAATGGATCACCAATAAAATTTTTGACGTGATAATGTCCGCTCATACGTTACATTGGTAATCGGTCGAATATTCTTTGTGTGATAAAATATCGTCATTTTTTTCCAATAGCTACAAGACTAATAATGTGTAATCAAGGTACAATGTTTAAGCCCACGATGGATAGATCATGACTTCACATTTTTCTCGCGCAGTATTTGTTTCGTCTTTGACGTTGTAACGATCCCCCCTCCTCACTCTATATAATAAAAATTTTATAATATTAAAAATATCCCCTTTTTAATAACATTATATATGTGACCAGGATTAATAAACTATGTTTAGATCTTTCTAAATGATCTCTCTAAAGGTTTAATAATAGGCCGTTTTTAATCTTTTGGCGTGATCGTCTTAGTTAGGACCCTTATTTACGTTGTGTTTGTTTGTAACTTAGTTCTTTTAGGTGTCTTTTGGAAGAATGAATATTCACTAGAGCAATTGAAAGCTGTTGGTAGTGCCTTATAAGCTAAGTGAACCCCGTTCACGAAGACAGGGCTCGAAAAAGGTTAAGAACATAAACGTCTCTATTCCACTTGTATCAGGTTTACATTATTAATTTATTATCATTTATCCCTTCCCGCTTGGAAAAGGCTCACAATATATTTATACAAAATACCCGGTACAAGGGCTTCGCTCTCCTACATTTATTAAAAAAAATGTAGGGGAGGTACACGGCCCCACACATGCCGTGCACGGTGAGCGCCAACCATTTTGATGCACTCCCCCCGAAGGGAACGCTAATTCGGGAACTGGACCGTAGTCCACAGCAAAATAACTGGCGAACCAGTAAAAGAGGCTTGGCCCCTTGTTAGTGCGTAAGCACAAACATCGACCGAAGTCGCGCATGTCAATGCGTGTAAACGCCATACAGAATACGAACGAATCCAGCCACAGTGAATGTACGTCACACGGTTTAGGCAAATAGGCACACTGGCCGTAAACCCTCCGTGAGCGCCACCATCTGCCAGACCGCCGCTCCTGCAGACGTGATGTAAGTGTATGGCATCACCACCAATTGCATGATCAGCACGGCTACTAGCCGCAAAGCGTGTTATGAGACTACTGCTCACTTCAAGGGAATGGGGTCCCACGTTGTGCGGCTTTCGGCCGCAGCCTTGAGAGTCTCCTCAGATCCTCCCGCCAGCTACCACCCGCATGAGGTCGACACATATGCTCCACCAACCAATACAACGGCAGATATAGCCAAAAGGCAGTTATAAGATAAGAGTAATAATTCGCCATCAGAAAGGGTTTGTGTCACTGACGTTGAGTAAATGCATTTTCGATCATGTTGTCTCACCCACCAACAAGTTGCCTTCAATCATTCACAGGTGGGAAAGTTACAGAGATATAATATTATATTGTTATATAAAACATCATGGAGGGCAGACAGTCTGCAGTCCCGCAATGAAGGGACCCGACTTGGGCAAAGCTACTTAGGCGTGAGTCAAACCAAGATGCAGAGAGCGCCACTGAGAATAGCGTCCCACCAAACAACCATTGCAGAGACGCAATGCTGCAGAACGCAACAAGCATCAATACGACTATCGTCGGGCTTACACTATTCCAAGGTCCCCCATACATCTCAGCAGACATCACCACTCGCATACCTCCATCGACCAGAACCACAAGAGAGCGTCGAATCAGGCGCAGCACACCCGCAGATCCATCACAAGACGCAATACCGCAAGTAGCAGTAAGCATCAATGCAATTATCATACGGATGGCGCCCCCTCACAACACATCCACATGATCCCTATCGACTTTGGTAACAAAATTGGTATTGTTGTTATATAAAAAATATCACCAACGTATCATAGTAGCACGCTACTAAGACGCCAATGAACAAAACTCCACGTATCATAGCGCTAATGCACTAAGACATGAAGCTGAATATGCCTGTTACACTTAAAAGTGCTACCAAACACACTCAACATCCCCATCCGAAAGATAGACGACGCATCGCTATGCGCTACGACACCGCCCACAAACGGTATGGGTGTGCGATGTCCACGGGAAAGCCGTATTGCTACAACAAACCCGCTTACCACCGACACTAAGATGTTAATTGTATACCTCCATCGACCAGAACAACAGGAATGCGTCGAATCAGGCGCAGCACACCCGCAGATCCATCACAAGACGCAATACCGCAAGTAGCAGTAAGCATCAATGCAACTATCATACGGGCGGCGCACCCTCACAACACAACCACATGACTCCTATCGACTTTGGCAACAAAGTTAGTATTGTTGTTATATAAGATATTTGGATAGGCGACGAGGGCAGTTGAAGATTAAACATCGTTTGAATTTTGTGGCTATTTAAAATTCAAAATATCTGTTTATAGTGCGAAACATTGCGACTAGTACATACGTGTGTGAACCTTATATGACGGTGATTGTGTCTGTGTAATTACTACAATAAAACATCAAGAAATAGTGGAGTAAGAAGCATTTTAATATTTATAAAATCTTATATCTTCAATCTCCCGGACCTACCCCAACTCGCAATTCGCTCGCTGTGACGTAGTACGGCAATATTTACTTGCTAATCTTTTAGCGCCTGGATAAAATAATTAGCACATACTAGTTAACAAACTTTTTCTAGAAAATTTTAAAAGTTGTTTTTAGAGTGTTCTATTGCACCTAAAATGGATAAACAATTCTGTGGAGCTTGCAGAGCATTAATATCTGATAAAAGATACATGACCTGCCTTGGTTGTAAACAGAAGTATGACCTTCAATGCGCTAATATCTCACCACAGCGGTATAGAGCGTTAAATGATGAGAATAAGCGTAATTGGAGATGCCTGGAATGTAAAAGTAAAATACCTAAGAAGGATAACACAAACACACCTATACGCCCATCGCACCAGACAGAGTCGGCAGTTCTCGATAACGCAGATAACTTGAATGTAACGTTGCGTAAAAAATCAGATTTAACATTTGACTACATAACGGAAAAAAAGTTGAAGGATGTCTTGGAGGCCGAAAGACAAGAATTAAGAATTGTTATTCAATCAAGCCTGAAGGAATTATCAGATCAGTTAACCACAATAAAAAACCAGTGTTCTGGATATCAGGAGTCTTCAATGTTTATTAGTGGGCAATATGAGGATTTTCGCAAAGAGCTCGTAGAACTAAAAAAGCTGCTTGCAACGACCACTTCTGAATTGAAATGTATAAGAGAAGAAAATAAAAGTCTAAAAAATAGTGTTACTGCACAAGCTGCAAGGATTAAAGCATTGGAAGACGAAAACTTGAGACAACAACAATGGACACGAATGCAGAATATAGAGATAACAGGGATTCCTGAGAATAAGGCCGAAGATACTAAACAAATAGTATTGAAACTCTCGCAGCATATTGGGGCTCCTATTCAGCAGACTGATATCGATTTCGCACACCGGGTCCAACCTCGGCGCGCTGTGAGTGCTGCCCGCGCACGCCCCATTGTTGTGTATCTAAGACAACGTGCCGTCAAAGACAAACTTATAGCAGCGGGTCGCAAGTATCGTACTCTGAATGCTAAGGATTTGGGAATGGGTGATGAGACTAACAGAATTTATATCAATGAGCACCTTACAAAAGAAAATAAAATTCTTTTAAATACATGCAAACAAAAAGCCAAGGAGATAAATTATAAATTTGTTTGGACAAAAAACTGCCGTATCTTCGTTCGAAAGGACGAGGCCTCACCCCCTATTCCAATTTCCTCATCAACCGATATATCCAAAATAATGTAAAACACTGTTTGATATTTAATAATTACTCACCTTTCAATGTATGCAATTATCCTCCCTTACACTTACATAAAATATTTTTACACTTCTCTACACTCAACTCTATTTACACACTTATTGATTACGCAATGCAAGAGTACCTCACAAGTATATCCTTTCCATGTGAACTACACTCCTATTTTAAACCGAAGCAAATTCTCGTTTACAACGAACATTTAAATGCTATTAAAAACTACGGCTTAACTTATAGTTATACATTGACCATTAAGGTTTGCGAATATTTATCTATATTAATTAATAACTTTGGCTTAAAAATAATAGTTTATTTTTCCTTTAAATATTTAACATTTTATAGAGTGTACGTTTATCGATTTCACCACTACTACCCTGTCAGAAATGGATGAAAATAGTAAAAATAGTAACAACCTTACATTGCTTTATCAAAACGTTAGAGGGCTACGAACAAAGACTAATACGTTTTATAATAATCTGTTACTGTCTGAGATCGATGTAGTTATGATTTCTGAAACATGGTTATGTGATGGTATTTTGGACGCAGAACTAAGTGACGATAATTATAAAATTTTTCGCAGAGATCGAGGATCATTAGGAGGTGGTGTAATGTTACTTTGTAAATCAAAGCTTCACGAGCGCATGAGACCAGAATGGAATAATACCGATCTAGAATGCATTTGGATTACCATTCCAGGAAGTAACATAGGCTCTTCATATGACATACACATTTCGGTAGTTTATATACCACCTAATCATCAAATATCTTCGCGCATAAAGGATCTCATTAACACACTGTTAGCTGTTCGTGATAAATACCCAAATGACTATATAATTGTTACAGGAGATTTTAATTTACCATGTATTGACTGGACTTCTGGAGACCCAGTTGTACGTAGGAAAGGATCAGTCGAAGTTCAAACTGCAGCATCTGATCTTATATCTTCCTGTTCTTTCATAGGTCTTTCTCAATACAATACAATCTTAAACAGTAGCAAGAACACTCTAGACTTAATCTTTTCATCTTTCCCGATAAAAGTTCAAAAATCTGAATTTTTGCTTGTTATAGAAGATGTATATCATCCAGCTCTGTACATATCTGCGACGGACATCTTAGTACCTTCATGTAGACCTTCTTTTAGGACTAAATATCAATTTAAGCGAGCAGACTACCGTAGTATGAATGATTTACTTTTGAAACAAGACTGGGCTTTTATCACAAGGGAAACAAGTTTAGATCGTGTTACTGATAAATTTTACAGTATAATAAATGAATTAATTGAAAAATTCGTTCCTAAAATCCGATGTAGTGGTAATTATTCTTATCCAATATGGTACAGCAGAGCACTAATTAACCTTATAAAAGAAAAGAGTAAATTGCACTCTAGTTGGAAGAAGCATAAAAATCCGATTGATTACGCAGACTTTTCGGAGCTGAGAAAACGACAAAAGATACTACAGCAACAATGTTATAAACTGTACCTAGCACGCACTCAGGAGAATATTAAACATAACCCCAAAGCTTTCTGGAGTTATGTAAAGTCTATGCGTAAAAACCATTCTGATTATCCTCAAGAAATGACATACGGAGACACTAAAGTGAATAACCCAATAGCAATCTGCTCGTCATTTAATGATTTTTTTAAAAGCAATTTTACTAAATCTAGTGACAATAATTTGACCATACGGTCTGATAATTTAAATTTAAATGTAATCCAAGATATTGATATAAATCCAGAGAAAGTTAAGAATTTAATTTGTAAGCTTGACATTACGAAAGGTGCCGGTAGCGATAAATTGCCTCCTGTATTATTTGTAAAATGTGCAAAATCCTTATCTATTCCTATAGCACTATTATTCAATAGGTGTCTTCGCCATGGCTACTTTCCAAGTATTTGGAAGGAAGCCCATGTTGTACCTATACACAAGAAAGGGCTGAAGACAATAATTGAGAATTACCGGCCAATATCAATACTCAATGTATTAAGTAAGTTGCTAGAAAGAATCGTTCATATGCACATATACCCCATCATATTACCTTCAATACCCCCAGAACAACATGGCTTTGTGAAAGGGCGCTCTACAGCAACTAACTTGGGTGCATTTATTGATTACACTACCTCAAATATGGATGGAGGGTCGCAAGTAGATGTCATTTACACTGACTTTGAGAAAGCCTTTGATCGCGTAGATCACATCATATTACTACGTAAGCTTTTTGAGCTGGGCATACGAGGTAACCTTTTCAGGTGGATGGAATCATATCTGTGGAAACGATCTCAGGCAGTAGTCTTAGGAGGGTTCCGTTCTGACTTCGTGGAAATAACATCCGGAGTTCCACAAGGTTCTATTTTGGGTCCTCTACTGTACGTGTGCTATCTATATGATGTGGGCAAGTGTTTTCATAATGTTCATAAGTTTCTGATGTACGCTGATGACACTAAAGTATATATGAAAATCACTGATTATGTAGACTGCATGAAACTTCAAGATGACCTTGTACGACTTGGTAACTATTACGTAGTAAATCGTATAGGAGTTAATGTCAGCAAGTGTCTTTACGTTTCTTTCACAAGGAAAAGAGAACCTACAAATTTCAACTACCAAATAAATCACCTTAATATAACTAAGAAAGAATTAGTGAAGGATCTGGGGATATTACTGGATTGCAAGTTAAGCTTCTCAGAACATATTGATACAATAACGCACTCGGCCTACAAAAGCCTTGGCTTCATCCTACGCGTAAGCAGACCATTTACTGATATTAACTGTATTAAATTACTTTACTTTTCATATGTTAGAAGCGTCCTTGAATATTGCAGTACTGTATGGAACCCGCATTACACTGTTCATATAAATAACTTAGAACAAATTCAGCACAAATTCCTGAGACATTTAAGGTATAGAAATTTTATTTACACTAATAATTATGAAAAGTCTTGTAGATATTTCAATATAATAAGCCTTGAGGATAGACGTACTCTAATGGACATGGCATTTCTGCATGGTTTATGTAATGGAAGTATTGACTGTGTAACTTTAGCTGATAGAGTTCTCTGCTTTTGTACTCCGAAACGTAGAATGAGACATACACCTTTGTTTGCGGTTGTTAAGACAAAGACAAACTATGCACAAAACTCTCTGGTGAATCGTTTACAAAAAGTTTATAATAAAAGATTCCACTCAGTTGATATTTTCCATTCCAGTAAGGATAAGTTTAAGAAGGATGTCTTGAAACTTCTGATGTAGTGAGTTTAGGTAACTCATTAGCTCATACACACACACACACACACACACACACACACACACACACACACACACACACACACACACACACACACACACACACACACACACGCACACACACACACGCACGCACGCATGCACGCACGCACGCACACACACACACACACATGCCCGCGTACGAGGGAGGCGCATACGAGCATTATGTATGTTGAAAATCTTTTAATTTTTTTTTTGTAATGTTTTCTAGATGTTTAAAAATATGTATTTTTAGTCCTAACTACTTTGTCTTCAACATGTCCGTTATAAATTGAAAATACTATTTAAATAATGTAAATCCGTTTTTGGCTATAATTTAAGATCATAAGATGTACGTACGATATAACAAAGAGCTGTGGATTTTGTTTGAAATAAAAATGAAAAAAAAAATGAAAAAAAATGAAAATGAAATAAAAAATATCACTAACGTATCATAGTAGCACGCTACTAAGACGTCAATGAACAAAACTCCACGTATCATAGCGCTAATGCACTAAGACATGAAGTTGAGTATGCCTGTTACACTTAAAAGTGCTACCAAACACACTCATCATCCCAATCCGAAATATAGACGACGCATCGCTATGCGCTACTACGCCGCCCACAAACGGTATGGGTGTGCGATGTCCACGGGAAAGCCGTATTGCTACAACAAACCCGCTTACCACCGACACTAAGATGTTAATTGTATACCTCCATCGACCAGAACCACAAGAGAGCGTCGAATCAGGCGCAGCACACCCGCAGATCCATCACAAGACGCAATACCGCAAGCAGCAGTAAGCATCAATGCAACTATCATACGGGCGGCGCACCCTCACAACACACCCACATGACTCCTATCGACTTTGGCAACAAAGCTAGTATTGTTGTTATATAAAAAATGTCACCAACGTATCATAGTAGCACGCTACTAAGACGCCAATGAACAAAACTCCACGTATCATAGCGCTAATGCACTAAGACATGAAGCTGAGTATGCCTGTTACACTTAAAAGTGCTACCAAACACACTCATCATCTCCATCCGAAAGATAGACGACACATCGCTATGCGCAACGACGTCGCCCACAAACGGTATGGGTGTGCGATGTCCACGGGAAAGCCGTATTGCTACAACAAACCCGCTTACCACCGGCACTAAGATGATATGTCTAGGACACATCGGTTAGCGAGTCCAAGTTTACCTCGGACCAATTGCTCGTGAAGCAGCACACACGCCACCATAATATTCCTTTTCAAGTCCCTAATAAGGACTAGTCATTTTGCTACAGTACTAGGAGCAGTCAGTCACCCGACCACCCCATACAATGCTTATGCATCAAGGAGACCTCCTATAAAATTGCTTTTATATCATAGACCTTACTTTCATAAGTCATGTATATATAGGATTCGAACCCATGACCCCACTATTGTAATGCATATTAATCATAGAGACCTTCTATAATATTGCTTTTGAATCACAGACCTTACTTTCATAAATCATTCATATATAGGATTCGAACCCACGACCCTACTATTGTAATGCATATTAATCACAGAGACCTTCTATAGTATTGCTTTTGAATCATAGACCCTACTTTCATAAGTCATTCATATATAGGATTCGAACCCACGACCCTACTATTGTAATGCATATTAATCACAGAGACCTTCTATAGTATTGCTTTTGAATCATAGACCTTACTTTCATAAGTCATTCATATATAGGGTTCGAACCCACGACCCTACTATTGTATTGCAAATTCATCATGGAGACCTTCTATAGTATTGCTTTTGAATCATAGACCTTACTTTCATAAGTCATTCATATATAGGATTCGAACCCACGACCCTACTATTGTAATGCATATTAATCACAGATACCTTCTATAGTATTGCTTTTGAATCATAGACCTTACTTTCATAAGTCATTCATATATAGGATTCGAACCCACGACCCTACTATTGTAATGCATATTAATCACAGAGACCTTCTATAGTATTGCTTTTGAATCATAGACCTTACTTTCATAAGTCATTCATATATAGGGTTCGAACCCACGACCCTACTATTGTAATGCAAATTCATCATGGAGACCTTCTATAGTATTGCTTTTGTATCATTGAGTTTAATATCATAAGTCCCTAATATAGGACTAGTCATTGTGCTACAGTACTTCAGGCAGTCGGGCTCCCGACCACCCCATATATATGTAGAACTGCAGGAATGTATCTCCGGCAGCTCATCCATACAAGACATCTATACGTGAACACCTTCCATAACTTAGGAAAATTTTCTTTAATACATGAACTCCTTCAACAACTTAGGAAATTTCATCTATACGTGAACTCCTTCCACTACTTAGAAAAATTTTCTTTTATACACGAACACCTCCCATGACTTAAACAATTTTTAACAAATTTTCTAATTATCTTATAAACGTTATTTAACTTAATTTTATAATATTTTTTGACTTGTATTTCTATTATTAATCTTATTTTAAATATTTTTTCAAGTTTTTAAATAAATTTATTTATTACGAAAAAACAATAATTTTGCCTTTAATTTACTATGTTATTGGGATAATGTCTGAAATATATTAACTTTATGTTTATTAATTTGACTTAAATGCTTAATATATATCCTTTAAGACTATTTTTGACGCCCCTTTATATTGAATTTAATTATTAATAATAATTTTGGGCCGTCACAACGTCATGATACCAGTGTAGGTGCATGCGGGTGATTGTTACCAATTAGCTTTTTGTAAAGTTATAGGAATTTAGTGTAGCTTGTAAATGCGATTTTTTATATTCATTAAAAATGAATGTGTGTAAACACGTATAGCTACAAAAAAAATTACGGTGTCTATGTGATGAACTTGCAGAAAAATAGCGGGACCCAAACTGAAATAATAAGCATATTAGATGGAATTTCAACTATAAAGTGAAAATATCAGTCATAGAAATCATTGAATTTAAAATAAATGTCAATCATAGAAATATAGAAATTCCAAAAGTTTAAAATTCTAGTGATAATGAAAAATGACGTAACCGACGTATTCATGAAAAGCTACGACGTAGAACCAAACTTGGTCTATAAAATTTAGATACATTTTTTTGTACAGGAAAAATGCGTTGTCACCCTTGAAAACTGGGACGGTGTACCTCGTTACTAGTAAAAGGGATATCCTAATATCATCAGTTATATCCATAAGAAACGCAGCAGCATTAATTAGGCTTACTGTGTATAATGTAAGCCTTCTTGTGGATTCTCCTATTCGTGCTGCAGCTATAATACACCATATCGAGGCTCTACAACTGAAAAATGTGATTTAATTTTATGACCATCGAACTATGGCTCATAAATAAAAAATAAAATATTTTAAAGCGAAATATCGTATTGGCGCGTCATGGTAATAAAATCAACTCGAATGCCGTGACTGCAAACGGGATGACTCTGTCTTATACCGTTATGTATCACATTCTATATTTGTCGTAGCAATTTGGGCTATGTTATTTATATGCTATATTAGTTATTTATAAATATTATTATAATTATAATAATAGGAAAAATATATTGATACCTTTAACGAAACTATGTTTTCTTTTATTTATATTACTCAATATTTCTTTATTTTGTTTCAAACAAAAACACAGGCAATAGGCGCGGAGGTCCGGAGGGTAATAACGGGAGTAACCATAGCGTTTTTCGCCGATACAAAATTGATTGTCATTTTTACGGGAAAAAATGAATCACATAAAAACAATCGTCAATCACTTACATAACAATTAAAGCATAAAACTAACAGTTTCACTAACACATAGATACATCACAAGAGCATTATTATTACATTATTACACCATTATTATAGTAAGTCATAATTTAAAAAAGTAAATAGGAATAACGTGATTATATATTTTGTAAATTTGACGTAGCAGACCTGTTTTTGCAGCAAAAACTGAACAATTTGGAATTTTTGTAGGACGTCGATTCAGCCATGCAACTAGATTTAGTCTAGTAAGCAGTGCGGTTGTAACTAGTTTTTTTGTTCGTATAAGACCGCGACTTTGACAGAGAGGACGCCTGCGTATGGCTACTTCCTTACGATCCGCCAGAAGCTCGTGTTGCTCTTTGATTGGTTTTCATAAATTATAAATTATAACATTAACTTTGATGTTTTATATCTGCGAGGCGACCTGTGACTGTAAAATTTATTTTCCAAGTTAATTTAGGTACGTCTTACAATACATGATTATGTTTTAGTATATTGCTGTGTGATGGAAACCCTTACCTTACTTCGTCCTAAGGGTGTTCTAAGAAATGCCAGTGACAGTGAAATGACAGAAAAATATTATGGCTTTTTATAAAATGCGGTAAAACCAACTCTTTTATGCCAGTAAAATTCTCAGATCGGTGACGGCCAGCAGCGTCAAAGGTGCAAGACGATAGTACTGAGAAAGTCTAAGCGAAGCGAAACAATTATGACAAATCTTCCTTACAATGGGAGTTGCGCAGGAATTACATGATTTAATTCATCCCTCTCCTTTTAAATATCTGACAACACGGCGATCGGCAGGTCTTCTCCTTTCTGTTTTTTTATTTAAAGAATAACGGTGACATGCCAGCATACAGTCTACCTTATAGTAAGTGGATGCTGTGGCCCACAAATATTCACATATATCCGCGATTAATAATCAAAATGCTGATGCGTCGCCATCCCAAAGAATAAGATGGACCAGCGAAATGGGTCTCCGGTTTTCTAGACTCAACACACAAAGCGCAGCAGAATTGTGATGCTATTTTACGCTGGTATTCTGTAAAAATTCCACTCGTTAGAACCAAACTGTTTGTTATCCATACTTCACGGAGGAGGGGAATAATTTGCTGGCGTTTGTCTCTTCATCCGAATACAATCGCCTAGATTGTATTCGCACTTTAAGGCAACAGTGAATCGGCTTCTTTTGTGCTAAGACAGTGCAATTTACCTTCTAGGATAAATGGCACTGTCTTAGCACAAAATAACCTATCACCAAGTGCGATTGCGGTCAATCACTGGCTTATAATTAGTAAAAAAGGCCCACGCCCAGCAGCGGACTTTTACGGTGCTGATGAAGAAGACTTAAAGTATTATAAAGATGAAAATAATACGACATGGAATAAAATCTCCAAAGATTTTGACTGAATAATTCTGCGAAATTTGCTTAATGGGTCGACAAGGGATTCCGAATTAATAAGCATCCATTGCTCTTAAATATTCACGAAACATTATTTTGTTTTAAATCCATTTTTGATTTTTAATCTTAGGATCAATTTTGAAAATATTATATTTTGTATTGTTTCTTTTCTTTCAAGTAAAGAGGCTTTAACTTTATTATTTATCTTAATTGTGGAAATAATGATATACCTGGAATAAATAAAAATTTGAGAATAATTGCCAACCCGCCTGCCAAGTTTGGCAACTATGACAAAATGCTCTCTTAGAGCAAATGTTTAGTGGAGGCCAATGTTCAGCAGTGAACTTTTGCAGGCTGTTATGGATGGATCTAAGAATAAATCTTTACACTTGTATTAGCTTTCAACTTTATAAGAAAGATTTTTCATGTAGTCTACTCGCACTTGATTAAAGATATATTTAGTGTCCCTGTTATGTTTGGTAACAGCTGAATACAAATTGAGATCATTGCTGCACTAGTCCCTCGCTGGTCATAGGCCTCTCCTAAGGTACACCACCCAGCCTAATCTTCGACTTTACGAATATATTTTTATTTGTTTATTTTTATTTTGAATTATAAGGATGACAAACGAGCACAGGTACAGGTAAATAGATGCTGCGAGATAACGCTGATGACTTTTGAGGCTATGCTAATGAATGAATGATGAAGGCTAAAAGACTGGTTTAAGACTGATTTTAATTCAGTACACACAACATATCATTGCTGATGTAGAGTGACTATGGTTATCCAAGCAAATTTGTATTAGTGTCAACTTGGAGCGTTACAAATTTCGGGCTTGTTTATGCTTGTTCATTGTTTTGCGATGCGGCTATGCGTGTAATCAAATTGAACAGTTATGTTTTGGCTTAACCTATTATCTTTTGTTTACTTGTAAGTAAGTAAACTAGGGTTATGATTTTTTTAAATTACGTACCGTAGGATTTTCTCCTGCCTATATCATGAGGGAATTTCAAATATTTATTTTTGAAGAAAAAGGGTACACAGCCCACCTGCGTGTAAGTGGAGGCTGTGGCTCATAAACTTCTACTTCCACCGTGAATTAAGAACGCAAATTTAAATGCGTTGTCACCTATAAGGATATAGATAAAATGCCTTGCCTTGCTACCATTAAAATACCACACTTTAAATGAACAAGTTGTATGGATTTAATCGCGTTTAATTTTTAAAAGCTGAAAGTAGCCTTCGTTAATTATGGCATCAGGACGTTGAAAATCTCAATTTCGTCCGGGTTGCTGTAAAGTTGACACTAAGATGTCGAAACGTCGAAAGTTAAAAAGTTAAAATTAAACACGTCAAAGTCTGTAAAATTCGTTACATTGATCACTGTTTCTCGACTAATTATTTTACTTCGGTATTCTGTGAATGCGTAACCTTACCTCGCTCAACCCGACTCATTTGTATTGCAACCATGCATAGCTGCAGCGTAGAACTGCCAAGCTAAAATCCATTTGCCGTCATACCACCTTACGCACATTGTCACTCCATCGAGTCAGGGTATTACAGGAAGGAAGTCGAATATCCCTAAATGTGGTCTCCACTTCATGGAACGTTTGCTCCAATGGTTTTTTTTGCGATAAACGTGATCAGCCCACTGCTGTTTCAGTTTACGAACACCGAAGGCTAGACATAGCCTTATAGACTGAAGGTCCAAAATTACTTGTCAGTAATTTTGGACCTTCAGTTAAACCTATTTCGTTAATTGCATTTTATAAATTCAATGTGGAATATTCGTTTTAAATTTTCCAACAAATTATATTTTTTTATAAAACCGAAGTAACAAAAGAACAACAGCCCACGCTAGAAGTTGCTACTGCATCCCAAGGACATCTACAGCCAACTTAAAATAAAGAGAGCTAGGGGGTACTGGGTAACCGTGTAGTTGCGGTTTAAGAATATTATACCTAACAACATAATATAACATCATTCATAAAATCTATCGTAAAAAGATCATTTTGATGTCATTTAAACGTTCAAAAACGTAAATCTGCTAGTAAATATTTATTTGCTGCACGCACACATACTTGAGAAGCGAGCAGCCACACGGAGCAACGATTGCGGATGGTTCAAGTGCCACGTCGTTGTATGCTACGTGACCTCATACTGTGAGCTCGTGACTTGAATTTAATAGCATTAATTCAGGGTATGTGCCAACTATTCAACTTGATTTTAATATGAAATATAAGATAATTTTATAAACTATTTTAATTAATAACATTTACGATAATTGACCGCGGGAAAATTGTTGCTTTTACATAAATATTTTTTTAAACTTTTTAAAAGCCAGAGGCACTGGATTAGCGTAACAAAGGCCTATTAATTCTTTCCTTGAAGACGCCTAGATTATATTTTGACAGAAAAACACACGTCGGCAAATATTTTTACGCTAAAATTATGGTTTGAATTGGATTTCGATGAGAAAAAGTGATGCGTTTTTATTTATTAATGTGAGTTATTAGTGCAAAATGACTAAACAAGTGCTCCGACATTGATATATAAGTATTTATATCAAGTAATTTTGTCCAAATAGGCGCCTTAGGAACATGACAAATGTCGTCATCGATTATCCCTTAAGTTAAGCTGTTGTCAAAATCTCCCAGGAACTTCTCAATTTGATGCATCGGTATATTGTTAAGAAGTTTTTGAAACAAAATATTATAAAGTATAATTTCTTATTAGGTATTACTTAACACATGTAAAATTACGTACGTATGAGTCCGTAAACAAAGAAAAAGGAGTCATATCCGTAAGAAAATAAGTTACCCCATTCTTTCTGTGGGTGTAATAAGAGGCAACTATGGGATAATGAGATTAAACACGTAGTAAAGCCATGATGCAGCTATATTATGCTTGAAGCACGAATAGCTTGGCTCGACCGGGGCAGTACAACGCTATTACAGAATACCAGCGTAAAATAGCAACTTAATGCTCAACGCGCTTACATGCAGAGAATGACGATAGAAATTAAGTTCGTCCATTGTTACCCTATTTATTAAGGTGTAACTGCCTTATTGGTCTAGTGCTTGTAAACACGACTGCTCATCAAGGTATCATACTTAACCTTAATAAGACGAAAGTGATGCATCTGTACTCACCGCACAACTTAGTGGCAAAAAATGTCAAGAGCGTGGATATAGGTATTGTGGGCCACACATATGAATGTATGCACGATAAAAATTTAAATTGTATTTGTCAAAAGCTGGAGTATGTAAGTAGATTTAAGTATCTAGGTCTGTGGGTAGACTATAATATGAATTGGAAAACACAGGTTGACGCAGTGTATACAAAGCTCAGGGCAGTGTTAAGTAAGTTTTATATCCTGAATGCAGCGTTGAATAAGAAATCGTTGCGTGTCATTTATTTTGCTCTCGCCGAGTCATTACTAACTTATGGATTAATACGTATGGCCGTACATTTAAAACCTATCTTAACAGTATAAAATCGTTGCAAATCTGTTTTTTAAAATACCTTGTCAAACCACAAACAAAAATTGCATGTAAAGACAATTATGAAAAACTTTTTGTTGCATGTAAAATGCTTCATGTACATGAGAAGGTCAAGTACATGCAGGTCCTTGAACAGTTCTAATACGAACAATTTAAAGAACAAGTGCAAAATAGGTATAATACTAGAAGCGTTAGAGAGCGTAAACTCGTGCGACCACCAGTAAAAAATTACTATGGGAAAAGAACCAACAAATATTTGACCCCCACACTTTTAATGACCTCGATTGGCTGAGAGAGGATAATACTAGAATAAGTAAACAAACATTAAAAAATAAATTGAAAACTGTTTTCCTTAACGAAGTTGTTGAGAGATGTGAAAAAGTTAGTACATCCGAATATTAGTAGTAGTAGCTTAGCGGTCAGCCGCCGTAGAGTCTATATTACCTGAGGATGCCTCGTGTAGAGGCGAAACAAGTGTCGTATTATCGTCGATGGTGTGTCTTGCCTGGAATAGTGGTGTTGAGAGTAGTGGTGCTTGGTCTAGTGGTGACGGAGTTAGTGTATGCAATTGAGGGAGGGCGGGAGGTGCGCTTCAATCCAGGTAAGACACATCATTTTATATGTTTAGCGGAAAGTTGCAAAGAAATTTATATTTTTATTTTTTATTATAATGGATTTCCGCAAAGTAACGCCTGATTCTATCAATTATATTAGTAGTAGTTTCTATAGGCCAAATGTTAGTAATTAGTAATTCTTAATAATAGCACTAGTTTTTTTTATATAATAGGCTAAATTTTAGTAAATATTTCTTAATAATAGTTTAATACCTCTTTAAAAAAATTAAAACTTGCTTTATTTAAACTTTTATTTTTATTAGTTTATAGTTACGTATTTGAACCAAATGTATTAAGACAAGCGCTAATCCCGCCGACAAACTGTTACGCAGTTTGGTGGGTGTGAACAATTTATAAAAGGTTTGGTCCACAATAAATGATTTATTATTATTATATGATCACTTATATTATCACAAAACTATAATATTATAAATATAAATATATGTATATATAATATTATAAATATAATATAATATTATAAATATATATCTATATAAATAATATTATTATTTCGGCTATTATCCACCGCGGCGAGGAATTCTAAGCCATCGGTGAAGTTAGGCATCCAAAGATAGGAACCTTCTTACTATTCGAGCCGTATTTAATAAGGCTGATTTTTGAATTAATGCTTTCAGCCATTTGCCCAAACCTAACTTGGACAGGTAATCGTCCATATTTTTACCAATAAGTCCATTGACTGATACAACTATTGGTACAATAATAGTAGAATCAACGTCCCACATAGCGACAATCTCATGAGCCAAGTCGATATATTTTATTTTTTTATCATTCTCTGCTTTTACGAGATTCTCGTCATGAGGAACACTGATATCCACTATTATTGCCATGCGTGTAGTTCGGTCTATCACCACAATGTCAGGTTTATTTGCCACTATAAACCTATCTGTGATAATTGACCGATCCCAGTACAGCGTGACACTTCTATTTTCAAGGACTGGCTTTGGTTCATACTTATAATATGGAACATCCTGTTGAGTAAAGCCAAAATTAATAGCAAGCTGTTGGTGTATTATTCCAGCTACTTGGTTATGTCTGTGCAAATACTCACCATTGGATAGTTGTGAACAACCGGAAATAACATGTCTGAGGGACTCTCCAGGGTGGTGACATGCGCGGCATACGTCAACTGTGCCGTCCCTCAAAATGTATTTCCGGTAGTTGTTCGTTTTAATTACTTCATCTTGTATTGCACAGATAAAACCTTCAGTTTCTGCAAAAAGGTTACCAAATTGTAACCAATGTACTGATGCAACCATGTCTACATAAGGATTAGTCAATGCTTTAAAAAATCGACCATGCAGTTGTTTGTCATTCCAAACCTTTTTGCGTTCATCTATAGTCATAGTATGAGGCCTCTGCCAGTCCTTTGCCGACATATTAAGCGGGGTTAATGATTTGTCATTAATCACTACGTCATTATGATGTGTGTGATGTGTCTTTTTTTTTTAATAAAATAGTCTCTGAGGTTGTATACTTCACGGTTGTGTAGGTTTTTAACGTTTAATAAGCCCCGACCACCATCTTTTCTTGGAAGATACAACCTCATGACAGATGATCGTGGGTGGTGCATTCTGTGCGTAGTCATTAATGTACGGACTCGTCTATCTAAGTCATCCAATTCCGTTTGAGACCATCTTGTAACGCCAAAAGTATATAGAAGGCTAGGTATTACCCAGGAGTTATATGCTCTAATTTTGTTTCCGCCGGATAAATGACTTTTGATAACTTTTTTTTAATCTTGACATAAATTTTACTTTTGAATTTTCTTTAATATTTTTGTCATTAATTCCTAGCGCTTCTGACATGCCCAAGTATTTATAGGTTTCTGTTTCAGAAAGAGAACTGAAATGTAAGTCATTAATATAATATAACATAATATAATATAATATAATATAACATTCATAGTCACTAATTGCAAAATTATTACAATCTTTAATTTTGCCCCTATTTACGTTGATGACAGCACATTTATCTATTCCAAATTCCATTCTAATATCATTGTTGAAACTATGTGTTAATTTCAACAATAATAGTAGATTACTCTCTTTTGATGTGAATATTTTGAGACCATCCATATAAAGTAGATGTGAGTTATTATTATTGGGGTATCTATATAATTTTCTCACCTGGTTGGGTTCTATAAATATATAATTATAAATTAAAATGAAAAGATAAATGTACATAAATATCAATAAAATAAAATAAATACAAAAACTACATACATAAATAAGATCCAACCAGTTGGGAGCCCTCGGCAGGGGAGACCAGACGGCCGAGGGTTAGGGGGAAAGGGAAAGAAACGGCGGACCATGCGGGCGGTATCGAGGAGCACCGCCTTCTGCATTTGAGCCCGGAGCGGTCCGTCACGGAGTCCCAGTCGCCTCAGATGACCCGAGAGGCTGACTGGGATTAGCCCACTCGCAGAGACGACTACAGGAATAATTTCGGTCGACACACCACCCCACATGTCGGTCACCTCGTGAGCCAGGTCAAGATATTTTGTTTGTTTATCTGTTTCGGCTTTCACGAGGTTCTCGTCATACGGAATGGTAATGTCGGTCAAAAATATCCTTGAATGTGCCCGGTCTATCAGCACAATATCAGGCTTATTCGCAAGAATAATCCTGTCTGTGATGATGGCCCGGTCCCAGTAGAGCCTGGCGCGGTCATTTTAGAGCACGGCTTCCGGCAAGTACTTGTAATACGGCAATTTCCGGTCCACGAGACCGTATTTCAGAGCGAGCTCCTGGTGTAGAATATTTATTATTATGTGGGGGTATCAATATAGTTTTCTCATCTGATTGGGTTCTACAAATATATAATTAACCTCTCAACTGCGGATGTCAAAGACTTGGACACGAAAATATCTCCGTTGACTGCGGGCGTCCAAGTGTTAGACATTTTTTACCCGCTCTTTTAATGAAGAAACAAAGCATTATGCGCTATTTCTAACTCATTCTACCGTATGTCAATGTGTACAGGATGAAAAAGGCTAGCATAAAAACCCCACAGCTTATACAATTTAGTAGTATATTTTATTTAAATCATTCCTAAATGTCGCGCGCTAACAACGAAGTTGTTTGTAATTATTTTGTATTAATTTATATTTATTGTGTGGTGAATTGTGTTAAAACAATGCCTGGGTAAGTAACCTTCTTATTTGTAATCTCATTTTGTGTTTTATCTTATTAAGTACGTGTAAAATCGTTTTTTAATATGTATGAAGCAAACTGCTATCTTAGAACTAACATGCTGGTTGAGGAAAGTTGACTTGAAATGTACGTAAAATTTTAGTGTTGACTGTCAGTTTTGTGTTAAAATATTTGTAATTGTTCATCGTTCACAGTTTTAGTACATCATAATTAGGATAAAGTGCAATATTTTCAAAATTTTAATGTAAATACGCAATAGGTGCAATAGTGTCCATTTTTGACCCGTCCGCAGTAGTGAATTTTAGTTCTTTGTTTTGCGGGTGGCGAAAGAAGGAACTAAAGTTTACCATACTGCATCGAGTTCAAATTCGGTTGAATGGTTAGAATGGTAAAGAATCTAGCGCCCTCGAGCAGAGAAATGGAGCTTGGTTGACTCCACGATTATTCGATGATTTATGAAAAATTGAATGTGGCATTTGGTTGTGTCATGTATGTTAACACAAGACTTCGGAATTTTTTAAACAATTTATTAAATCAGAAAATTAGAAAGTATTTACATAATATGATTTGTAATTAATGATTTTTAATTTACATAATAAACGTCGGGATAATAATAAAAATAAATTAAAGTAATTAAACGCGATAAAATCCGTAAATAATAGTTTTATTCAATGTGTAGTGTTCGCGTAAATTTTAAAAATCATTATGATTTTTAATATTTTTATTTTAATATTTTTTAAATTTAATATTTGAAATTTTTATTTTTTTAATTTAATATGAAAAGGTTGTGGTTTTAAGGTCACCTCAGACACATATTTCTTATATTGGTTTTTTTTAATGTACATTTTATCTGTATTTACTTTGCAAATCGTGTAACGTTGCGTTACGTTTCAACCTAGAGCAAGATTGCTGCTACCTACAGTACCATTCGTAAATGAATTGTACTGTAGATACAGTAAATCCAACAAGTACCAGGAGCCTTTTAAAGAAATGAGTTATGTTATATTATATTTATTCAATTTTATACTTATGTCCATCCATCCAATTAGTTTTTTTTTGCCTAGCTATAATTTGTTCAGCTAATTATTTCAGGCTATCATCGTCGAATTTGTTAAGTTAGTTAAGTTACACAGCCTATTTCCGTCCCACTGCTGGGCCTTCCCTCACTTCTGAAAGGGTTTTAGGGCAAAGAAGTGTCCGCCGCGCCGTATGCGTGTTGGCGAACTGCACATGCCTTGGAAATATTTTTTTTTATTTATCAGACAGTCAGACTTCCTCATGATGTTTTTCTTCACCGCCGAGCAAGAGGTAAATCAGCACTTAAAATTGCTATTAATAATTTCATTGATACCGGCGGGGATCGAACCCGGTGTGCTAGCGTACTGTGAAATTTAACGCGAGAGCTAACAATCTGAGCTACCAGGGCTCTCTCATCGTCGAAATGAATACTTAAGTTAGTTAAGTTACAGCCTTTTTACGCCCCACAGCTGGGCAAAGGCATCCCCTTATTTCTCAGAGGGTTGTAGGGCAAAGAAATTTCCGTCGCGCTGCCCCAATGCGTGTTGGCGTACTTCACATATCTTCGAAATACTTTTTATCTTATTTCATAGACGTGCAGGTTTCCTCACAATGTCTTTCTTCACCGCCGAGCACGTGGTAGATCAGCACTTAAAATTGCAATTAACAATTTCATTATTGCTAGCGGGGATCGAACCCAGCTTGCTAGCGTACTGTGAAATTTACAGCGAGAGCTAACCATCTGAGCCACCACGGCTCTTCTGAGCCACCACGGCTCTCATCGTTAAAATGACTACACCTCTTTATTTTGTATGTAATTTTTTTCTATAGGATAGGGTGACAGACGAGCACACAGTCCACCTGTGGTGGTTGCTGCGGCCCATAGATATCTACATCTATCCTCGAGTACAAATCAAAATGCAGACGCGCGTCACCCGTGAGGACTAAGATGGAACGCCTCGTTTCCAGTAAAAAGGCTCTCCAGTTCTTTACACTCACCATACGAAACACAGAAGGATTAAGCTATTATTTCAGGCTTGTATTCGGTGAGAGCGTGGTCCTTCCCCGGTCGAGCCGGCCTATTCGTGCTACAACTATACTACTAATATAACTGCAGCATGGCTCTACCACGCATAATAAATGTTTTAATGAACTAGTACAAGATGCACAAAAAAGTACACAATCGGACTTTAATTGTGGCATATTTTTGTATAATGCATAAGATGTGAGTTCTTTAAAAATATACATAATAATATTTTTTTTATTTCAGGAAGAGATATATTTATTTTAAATTTTATTATTTCGTAGCTATTATTTGTGTTAAAGGAAATGTGTTACCTTTTGGAGAAATAATGTTGTTGGTTCTGGTCAATGTCGGCGCCTCTGTCACTCGACACATAATATTATGGTGCATTGGGTATTGTTTACAAAAAACGTTATTTATAACTCTACATCAGCGGGAGTGACCCTTGAGTGGTTTTATGGTTTTTAAAGGAATGAATGAATCTTTATTTCTGTACAAGTGCTGTTAAAGTTTGTTTGCTCAAATAAAGTAATTAATTTTTAATAAATATGGCACTTACGACTAAAATTTTGATATCGGCGTTAAGAGTACTTATGAAATACTTTATGAGATTTCTAAAACTTAGCAAGACCTATTGAAAGATGACTGAATCATGTAAAGAAAAAGAGAGGTTCAAGACTGAATCATTATAATGAAATAAAAAAAAACTATTCTTATTGACTAAAGCATTACGCCGCATTATGCCGTATCTGGTCCAAACTACATTCTACATCGGTGTAAGTTGATTGTGGGTTCTTGTAAGCTTATTATTAATGCGTTTTATGATAAAAAATTGTATTGTAGCCTATGATTTTGCACATAAAATATTGTAAACAATAGATGTAAGATTAAAATAAAATAAAAATGAACTATTAAAAACTTTGTGTCATTGAGGAATATGATAGTTTTGAATTTATTCAATATTTAGTTATACTAATTACTTTAAAACTTTTTAAATATATGTACTCGTTTATAGGAAATTTCATAGAGAATTCAGAAATGTATACGTATCATAGTATTTGATATACCAAAATCAAGAAATTTGCGTTTAAACGGATTGCGCCCAATGCGCCGTCAATTTTATTAAACCGCTACGCAGTCAACGGAGTATTACGGTTAGAGTCTCCGCAGCTGAAAGGTTATAAATGGAAATGAAAAGATAAATATACATAAATATCAATAACATAAACTAAATATAAAAAAACATATATAAATAAAAGCCCAACCAGATGGAGGCCCTCGGCTGGGGAGACCAAACGGCCAAGGGTTAGGGGGAAAGGGAAAGAAACCGGCGGACGATGCGGGCGGTATCGAGAAACACCGCCTTCTGCATTTGAGCCTGGAGCGGTCCGCCACGTAATTCCAGCCGCCTCAGATGATCTGAGAGGCTGACTGGGATTAGCCCGTTTGCAGAGACGACTACAGGAATAATTTCGATCGGCAGACCACCCCACATGTCGGTCACCTCGTGAGTCAGGTCCAGATATTTTGTTTGCTTATCTGTTTCGGCTTTCACGAGGTTCTCGTCACACGGAATGGTAATGTTGACCAAAAATATCCTTGACTGTGCCCGGTCCATCAGCACAATATCAGGCTTATTCGCAAGAATAGTCCTGTCTGTGATGATGGCCCGGTCACAATAGAGCCTGGCGCGATCATTTTCGAGCACGGCTTCCGGCAAGTATTTGTAATACGGCAATTTCCGATCCACGAGACCGTATTTAAGAGCGAGCTCCTGGTGTAGAATTCTGGCTACTAGGTTGTGACTGTGCAAGTACTCAGAGTTAGAAAGCGCCGAACAACCGGAGATGACATGCCTAAGTGACTCACCGGGATGGCGACAAGCTCGACAGATGTCGATGGTGCCATCCTTTAGGATGTATCTCCGATAGTTGTTGGTCTTAATAACCTGATCCTGTATTGCACAGACAAAACCCTCGGTTTCCCCGAAGAGGTTACCAAAGCGTAGCCACTGTGTCTACGAAAGGCCCATGTAGAGACTTATAGAACGTCCCGTGGAGCTCCTCCTCCTTCCATACGGTCTCCCGGTCGGAAACTGTCTGCACTGCCGGGTCTTGCCATTGCTCGCTGGCTAAGGATAGAGGGGTAAGTCCTTTATCACAAGAAATGACGTCCTTATAGAATGGATCATCCGATCTCGCCAGGAAGTAATTACGGAGGCTGCACACTTCGCGATTATGCATAGTGAGCGCGCTCAAGAAGCCACGCCCACCATGCTTTCGCGGCAAGTACAGCCTCATTACCGACGATCTCGGATGATGCATCCTGTGGGACGTCATGGTAGTGCGGACTTTTCTATCCAGGGTGTTAAGTTCAGTCTGAGTCCACCTGAGTATGCCAAAGGTATACATGAGGACAGGCATGACCCAGCCGTTATATGCTTGTGTCTTATTCACACCGGACAAAAGGCTGTTAAGCACTTTGGTCAAGCGTGCATAAAACACGTCGCAAACTGACTGTTTCATACCAGCCTCATCGATACCGATGTTCTGTGACATACTCAGGTATCGGTATGTTTCGGCCTCGGAAAGGGTCCTTAAGTTGACGGGCATAGATAGGTCTATGCCCTCAGAGTTAGCAACCCTACCCCTCTCAACATGGAGTACCGCACACTTATCCGTCCCCAGCTCCATTCCAATGGAATTGCTAAATTCACAAGTGATGTTTAGCAATTCCATAAGATGGGAGCGACTGGAGGCGAATAACTTGAGGTCATCCATATAGAAAAGGTGGGTCACTTTTGTCCCACCTTTCCGTAGCTGAAATCCCTTCTCGGAGCTCTCCGGTAAGGTACTGAGAGGGTTCAGAGAGAGGCAGAACCATATTGGACTCAGACAATCGCCCTGGAAGATACCCCTTCCTATCCTTATGTGGTTCTCCGCAGCCATCATCCGCTCGCCCAGATGACAAAGGATCGTACTCCACTGCCCCATACACTGCTCGAGGAAGTCTCTAACTGTACAGTCTATCTTGTACAGTTCGAGGACTCTCTTTAGCCATGTATGGGGCACCGAGTCGAATGCCTTTCTGTAGTCTATCCAGGCGGCGGAGAAGTTCCGACGGTTGCGTTTCACCACTTTGCCAATGACCGCGTCAATGAGGAGTGGTTCATTGGTTCCACGACCACCGCCCCGACATCCATTTTAAGCGCGCGACATCACCTGATTTGAGTCCAGGTGACGAGTGATTCTCGCACTCAAAATGGATGTTAGTGTCTTGTATATGGTCGGTAGACACGTGATGGGGCGGCATTTGCACGGGTCTGTGGTACCCCGGCCTTTAGGAACCAAATTAGTGATCCCAGTAGTGAAGAGGCTCGGGAGCGACTTCTGGTTGAGAACCTCTTGAAACTGTCGGGCGAGCACAGTGTGACACACCACGAACCCCTTCAGCCAGTAGTGATGCAACCCGTCGAGTCTCGGACTTTTCCAGTTCGGGGCCCTACGGACCGCCTCAGCTACGTCATCCGGCGTTATGGTGACGGGGTCCATGGGCGTAATACCCGCACACTGACTCGCCACAACTTCCGTCCAAGGGCCCTCGTTGTGGTTTACGAGCTCTGACCACAGGCCGCGCCAGAATGCAACCGTGTCGGCCTGATTCGGTACTGGGCCCGTTCCACTTACCATTGGTCGCTCCAATGATTTATAGAGCCTCTTCTGATCACTCTGGAAGAGACTCAAAAAAGAGTAAATGACAGAATGATAGTTGTTAAATTAATGATTGAAAACAAAGTAGTGAATGTTGTAAGTGTGTATGCTCCGCAAACAGGCTGTGAAGAGAGTGTGAAAGAGAAGTTTTGGGAGGAATTTGATTGTATGATGATGGGAATACCTGAGAGTGAGGATGTTTATATGGGAGGAGATTTTAATGGACATGTAAGGAGAGTGAATGACGGGTATGAAAGAGTACACGGTGGATGGGGGTACGGAGTGCGCAACCGTGAGGGGGAAGTTCTTCTGCAAGCAGCATGTGCTTTCGACCTGGCTGTAGTAAACACGTGGTTCCAAAAACGAGATCAGCATCTTGTTACTTATAAAAGTGGCCACCACGCGACACAGATCGACTATCTTCTGTTAAGACGGAACCAAATCAAGAGTGTAAAAAACTGCAAAGTGCTTCCAGGTGAAGACTTAGTATCCCAGCACCGAATTCTGCTGGCTGACATCTGCTTAACTGTTCGCCTCAACAAACATAAGGATCGTCCCCCACCCAAAATAAAGTGGCATTTGTTGCATAAGGAGGAGTATGCAAGTGAATTTAGAGAGCTAGTTGTAAATAAGATGATAGAGATGGGTGATATGGAAGGAATGAGTGTGAATGAGTGCTGGAAGGAAATGGCTGATTGTATCCGAAGTGTGGCAAGGAAGGTGTTAGGAGAAACAAAAGGGAAGCGTATGATAGATAAGGATGGGTGGTGGTGGAGTGAAAGTATTAGAGAAGTTTTGAGAGAAAAGAAAAATGCCTTTAAAGAATGGCAGAGCGTAGAGGACCAGAATGAATCCATAAAAGAAAGTAAGAGAGGGGCGTATAAAGAATGTAAGAAGAGAGCGAAGAAGGAAGTTGCTATTTGTAGGGCAGAGGCGCAAGATAAATTATATCGGTCCCTTGAAAGCCCCGAAGGTCAAAAACGACTTTTTCAAATTGCAAGAGCGAGAGAAAGGAATGGAAGAGATGTTTCACATGTAAATGTATAAAAGATGATTCTGAAAGGATTTTGACTGACGATGAAAGTATAAAGAAGCGATGGAAGGAGTATTTTGAGAAATTGATGAATGAGGAGAATGAATGGAATGGTATGCTTGAAAACCCACCAGTGAATATGGGCTTAGTGAGAGAAATTAGTGTGGAAGAAGTAAAAATGGCTGTTAGGAATATGAAGAATGGGAAGGCAGTCGGCCCAGATGGAATACCAGTAGAAGTGTGGAAGTTGCTGAGTGCGGATGGATGGAAGTGGTTGAGTTTATTTTTCGGTAAATTGTTGCAGGAAGAACAAATACCTGAGGAATGGTGCAGTAGTATACTGGTCCCCATTTTTAAAAACAAAGGAGACGTTCAAAACTGCAGCAGTTACCGGGGAATAAAACTCATGTCACATACGATGAAAGTCTGGGAAAGAATAATAGAGAGAAGAATGAGAGAAGAGTGTGAGATAACACAAAACCAGTTCGGATTCATGCCCGGTCGAGGTACGACAGATGCCATTTTCGCATTACGCCAATTGTGCGAAAAGTACAAGCGCGTGCATAAAAATCTGCACATGGTTTTTGTCGACCTTGAAAAGGCGTACGATCGGGTTCCCCGTGAGGTTTTGTGGTGGGCGTTAAAGATGAAAGGTATGCCTGGGAAGTATGTGAGGTTAGTCCGTGCTATGTACAGAGCATCCCATAAATGTGTACGATCTGCCGCGGGAACTACGGGCAGTATCGATGTGGCGGTAGGGCTGCACCAAGGGTCGGCATTGAGCCCTTACCTCTTCCTACTGATTATGGACGCTTTGACGTCGGACCTGCAGGATGAGGCACCCTGGTGCATGCTCTTTGCCGATGACATCGTGCTTGTCGGGGAAGAAGGCATCGACGTACAGAGCAGACTGACGGGGTGGCAACAGAGGCTGGAAAGTGTTGGCTTGAAGATCAGCAGATCCAAAACCGAATATCTGTGCTGTGATTTCGGCGGTCTTTCCAGTCCTGTACCCATGTCGTTGGATGGCGCTATACTGCCTACCTGCTCAGATTTCAAGTACCTCGGTTCCCTCATTCAAGGCGACGGCGGAATAGATAGAGCTGTGCAGCATAGGATTAACGCAGGGTGGATGAAATGGCGACAGGTCACAGCCACAACGTGCGATCCCCGAATGCCAATAAGGCTGAAGGGGAAAATTTACAAATCGATCATCCGACCTGTCGTCATGTATGGAAGTGAATGATGGGCCGTCAAGAAGAAGGATGAAAATTGACTGCATGCGAATGAAATGAGAATGTTACGATGGATGTGTGGTGTGACAAGGATGGATAAGATAAGGAATGAGTATATAAGAGGAAGCCTGAAAGTAGCGCCAGTGGTAGAAAAGGTGAGAGGAAGCAGATTGGCATGGTTTGGGCATGTGATGCGGAGGGATGGAAGTCATGTCACAAAACGAGTGTTGAATATGAATGTGGAGGGACACACGGGCAGAGGAAGGCCGAATAAAAGATGGATCGATTGTGTGAAGAGTGATATGAGAATGAAAGGAGTAAGTATGGAAATGACGGCTGATAGAGAGGAATGGAACAAGAAGGTTTACTGCGCCGACCCCAGATAATGGGAAATGGTTTAGAGAATGATGATTGTTGTGCGCACCGTTAGAATGGCGTTTGCTGGGACAAATATCAGTTTGTCCCAGCCGGACATCACGCAGAAACTAACGGAGCGCATAGACGACCTGAAGCAAAAGATTGCTGCTTGGGGGAAGCGGATTCGCCGATTTACCGAGAGGTCAAGGTGGTTCAACCAAAATCGTCTCTTCCAGAGTGATCAGAAGAGGCTCTACAAATCATTGGAGCGACCAGAGGTATGTGGAGCGGGCCCAGGACTGGATCAGGCTAACACTGTCGCATTTTGGCGTGGCCTGTGGTCAGAGCCCGTAAACCACAGCGAGGGCCCTTGGACGGAAGTTGTGGCGAGTCAGTGTGCGAGTATTACGCCCATGGACCCCGTCATCATAACGCCGGATGACGTAGCTGAGGCGGTCCGTAGAGCCCCGAACTGGAAAAGCCCGGGACTCGACGGACTGCATCACTACTGGCTGAAGGGGTTCATGGTGTGTCACGCTGTGCTCGCCCGTCAGTTTCAAGAGGCTCTCAACCAGAAGTCGCTCACTAGCCTCTTCACTACTGGGATCACTCATTTGGTTCCTAAATACCAGGTTACCACAGACCCGAGCAAATACCGCCCCATTACGTGTCTACCCACCATATATAAGACACTGACATCCATTTTGAGCGCGAGAATCACTCGTCACCTGGAGTTAAATCAGGTGATGTCGCGCGCTCAAAATGGATGTCGGGGCGGTGGTCGTGGAACTAAGGAACCACTCCTCATTGACGCGGTCATTGGCAAAGTGGTGAAACGCAACCGTCGGAATTTCTCCGCCGCCTGGATAGACTACAGAAAGGCATTCGACTCGGTGCCCCATACATGGCTAAAGAGAGTCCTCGAGCTGTACAAGATAGACGGTACAGTGAGAGACTTCCTCGAGCAGTGTATGGGGCAGTGGAGTAAGATCCTTTGTCATCTGGGTGAGCGGATGATGGCTGCGGAGAACCACATAAGGATAAGGAGGGGTATCTTCCAGGGCGATTGTCTGAGTCCAATCTGGTTCTGCCTCTCCCTGAACTCTCTCAGTACTTTACTGGAGGGCTCCGGGAGGGGATTTCAGCTTCGGAAAGGAGGTACAAAAGTGACCCACCTTTTCTATATGGATGACCTCAAGTTATTCGCCTCCAGTCGCTCCCATCTTATGGAATTGCTAAACATCACTTGTGAATTTAGCAATTCTATTGGAATGGAGCTGGGAACGGATAAGTGTGCGGTCCTCCATGTTGAAAGGGGAAGGGTTGCTAACTCTGAGGGCATAGACTTATCTATGCCCTTCAACTTAAGGACCCTTTCCGAGGCTGAAACATACCGATACCTGGGTATGTCACAGAACATCGGTATCGATGAGGCTGGTATGAAACAGTCAGTTTGCTACGTGTTTTATGCACGCTTGACCAAAGTGCTTAACAGCCTTTTGTCCGGTGTGAATAAGACACACGCATATAACGGCTGGGTCATGCCTGTCCTCATGTATACCTTTGGCATACTCAGGTGGACTCAGACTGAACTTAACGCCCTGGATAGAAAAGTCCGCACTACCATGACGTCCCACAGGATGCATCATCCGAGATCGTCGGTAATGAGGCTGTACTTGCCGCGAAAGCATGGTGGGCGTGGCTTCTTGAGCGCGCTCACCATGCATAATCGCGAAGTGTGCAGCCTCCGTAATTACTTCCTGGCGAGATCGGATAATCCATTCTATAAGGACGTCATTTCTTGTGATAAAGGACTTACCCCTCTATCCTTAGCCAACGAGCAATGGCAAGACCCGGCAGTGCAGACAATTTCCGACCGGGAGACCGTGTGGAAGGAGAAGGAGCTCCACGGGAGGTTCTACAAGGCTCTACATGAGCCTTTCGTAGACACAGTAGCCTCCCTCCACTGGCTACGCTTTGGTGATCTCTTCGGGGAAACCGAGGGTTTTGTCTGTGCAATACAGGATCAGGTTATTAAGACCAACAACTATCGGAGATACACCCTAAAGGATGGCACCGTGGACATCTGTCGAGCTTGTCGCCATCCCGGTGAGTCACTTAGGCATGTCATCTCCGGTTGTTCGGCGCTTTCTAACTCTGAGTACTTGCACAGGCACAACCTAGTAGCCAGAATTCTTCACCAGGAGCTCGCTCTGAAATACGATCTCGTGGATCGGAAATTGCCGTATTATAAGTACTTGCCGGAAGCCGTGCTCGAAAATGATCGCGCCAGGCTCTATTGGGACCGAGCCATCATCACAGACAGGACTATTCTTGCGAATAAGCCTGATATTGTGCTGATGGACCGGGCACAGTCAAGGATATTTTTGGTCGACATTACCATTCCGTATGACGAGAACCTCGTGAAAGCCGAAACAGACAAGCAAACAAAATATCTGGACCTGGCTAACGAGGTGACCGACATGTGGGGTGGTCTGCCGACTGAAATTATTCCTGTAGTCGTCTCTGCAAACGGGCTAATCCCAGTCAGCCTCTCGGGTCATATGAGGTGACTGGGACTACGTGGCGGACCGCTCCGGGCTCAAATGCAGAAGGCGGTGCTCATCGATACCGCCCGCATCGTCCGCCGGTTTCTTTCCCTTTCCCCCTAACTCTCGGCCGTTTGGTCTCCCCTGCCGAGGGCCTCCATCTGGTTGGGATTTTATTTATTTATGTATTTTTATATTTATTTTATGTTATTGATATTTATGTATATTTATCTTTTCATTTTCATTTATAATTATATATTTATAGAACCCAACCAGATGAGAAAACTATATAGATACCCCATAATAATAATAATAATAATAAAGCCTCTTTTATTTCCTTAACTTACAGAGTTATAAAACTAAATAAAATTTTATAATAATATTGTACATATTATTAATACATAACGCACATTTGTATATCTAAGTTAAGGCCCCTGCCGGGCATAGGCCTCCTCCAACAGTTTCCAGGTTTTTTTCCTCTTTGCTTTCTTTGTCCAGTCGTTTCCGGCATATTTTTTGATCTCATCTACCCAGCGTTCCTTAGGACGTCTTCTAGCTCTCTTGCCGCTTGGACCTGTCCACATTGTGGCTAAATGCGTCCACCTTTCATCTGACAGTCGTGCCACGTGGCCAGCCCACTTCCACTTGAGCTTTCTCATATGTTGTAGAGCATTTATCACATTGGTGTTTTTCCTTATGTTTTCTGATTTTATTTTATCCTTCAGCCTAATATTCAAGATGCTCCTTTCCATAGCACGCTGCGTCTTCTGTATTCTGTCTGTCGCATATTTGTTGTAGATCCAGGTTTGTGATCCGTATGACAAGCAGGGTAGTAAACATCCATCCATGGCTTTCTTTTTCAGTTTTGCAGGTAGATTAGACTTAAATATTTCTTTTAAGCTCCAGAACTTTCTCCATGTCATGTTTATTCTCCTGTCAATCTCATCTTTGTTTCTAGAATTAAGAAATGAGATGGATTACCCTAGGTATATGTAGCCCTCTACGTATTCTAAGCTCTGTAAATTGTTAACGTGTATAGGCGTTTGCCTGTGGTTAGTCATCACCTTAGTTTTTATTGTGTTTATTTGTAGTCCTATTCCGTTACTTATTTTGCATAGTTCTGATATCATTTCTTCTAGTTGTTTCGATGATCTCGAGAAGAGTATAATATCATCGGCGAATCTAAGGTTACTCATATTTTTTCCATTTATGCTGATACCTTTATGTTGCCAAAGTAATTCTTTCATTATATACTGTAAGACAGATATAAATATAGTGGGAGATAGCGGGTCCCCCTGTTTCACGCCTCTACGTATTTCAGAGAGGGCGCTGCTCTGCCACGATAAACATCAACTCTGTGTTTAAAGTGAAATAAAAAATAGATTTATAATATTTTAAAAAGCAAAAGTGAATAAATTTGTGTGATTGGACAAAAATCTATAAGGACAAAATATAGAACAAAGTGAAAACCAAGTGAATAACAAAAAAACATTATTTTTTCAACAGGAACAACACAACGGCTACTTTTGTATATGTCAAGTGAAGAAAGCAAATAAAAGAACTGAATGTAATAAAAACGAGTAAAAATAACTATCAATAAGCTGAACTACGAGTGAAAGTGTGAAAGATTGAACAGTGGTGATTTATTTATTGCACAAAATAAAATATAACCTAAATTAGTGAGCAGAAATCAAAACATGAGTAACGGACATTGCCTGTAGAATAACTAACGCCATCTATCAAAATATTTAAAAACTACGTACACATCGATCACGATTGTTTAGATAAGCAAATACAACGAGCCAGAAATATTTTGCTAGTTCATCACTCCGCTAACAGAGTACGCTGTTTACAATTTAAGTAAAAAACGTTACTATAAGACTGCATTACACCAAAATTTCATTTTTACCACCTTATTGTAAACATGGAAGAAATAAAAAACATGTTAGAAAACCTTCTGAAGGAAATGTTGCAACAAAAAAAGACATGCAACACATGAAAGAAGATACTAAGAATACAATTAACAATAATATAATTGAAAAGTTTAAAAACTTAGAAATGAAGAACGAACATCTAGAAAATAAAATAAAGGAACATTCTTTACAAATCAACAACATCGAAAGATTTATGAGACGCAAAAACTTAATTTTCTTTGGTGTGGAAGAAGGGGAAAAATCGTACAACGATTTGGAAAATGCAATATTACACATAATAAATAAATGTTTTGGTTTTAATTCTGAAAACGAGTTAGTATCCGTTAGAAGAATTGGAAAAAAGGGTGAAATAATCAGGCCTGTTGTTATCACGTTCAGTACAATGGGATTCAAATTGAAAATTCAACAAAAACAAAAATGCTTAAAAGGTACCCCCTACTATGTTAAACAGGATTTTCCGAAAGAAGTGCTGAAAAAACGTAAGGAATTACAGCCCCAGTTGAAGGTGGAAAGAGAAGCAGGTAACACAGCTTTTATAAAATATGATAAGCTCATAGTATTACCTAGAAAAAATAAAACCTCTACACAAAACCCTACCAACAAAAGATCAATATCTGAATCTCCCGAATCTACGTTAAAAAACCCCTCTAACATTTTACAAAATAAAAAGCAGTCAGTTAAGAAGAGCAAAACAACAACAATGAAGGAATACACTCAACATAATCCAAAATTTGTATTAAATTCTGAACGGACTACGCATGACTCTAGACCCAATAATGAGCACACAAATTAGCAATTACAAAAGGCCCTTCTCAATCTTCTATCACGGCTTGTCACCGCAGGAGATAAGAACTATAACCCTCCAACACAACAACTACTATATATATGCACGTATAATGTAAGATCGCTGTTATCACCGCAACGAATCATATTACTCAAAAACTCCCTAAATAACATAAAATATGACATTATTGGAATGGCAGAAATAAGAAGAACTGGTAGCCACATCATAGAACTCGAAGAACACATTTTCTGCTATACAGGAACAACGAAAGGTCTGCACGGTGTTGGCTTCTTGATCAAAAAGAAATATAAATCAAATAATCAGAACTATATAGGCTTATCGGAAAGAGTATGCATGCTGAATCTCCAATTCGAAACAACAAAAATATCATTAATACAGGTATATGCACCCACCCACGACGCAAGTGATGAAGAAGTGACATCCTTCTACGATCAACTTCAAACTGCTCACTCACTCGCTAACGAGACACTCGTTGTAATGGGTGATTTAAACGCCAAAATTGGCCGAAGGAAACCAGGAGAAAATACAGTAATGGGACCATACTGTTATGGCATCAGAAATAATAGAGGCGATCGGATAATACAATATGCATTAGAAAATAAGCTTACTGTAATAAATACATTATTTAAGAAAAAACAAAAAACTTATGGACCTGGACAAGTCCAAATGGAACGATTAAAAACCAAATCGACTACATTCTTAGTAACAACCCTAAAAAATTCTTAAATATAGAAACATTAAACAACAACCTATTCACAAGTGATCACAAATTAGTACGTGGTACATATAACCTTGGGAAACAGAAGAAAAGTAGAGCTATGTTTCGCAGTTTTCCAACCCTAATACAAGGCAAAGAAAATATAAAAGCATTCTTAAATTCATTAGATACGAAAATACAAAAAATATCTCGATATGAAATTGAAGATGTAGAGTCCTACTACAGTAAAATAGAAACAGCGATATTACAAAGTATACATAACACAAGCTCAAAAAAAGAAAAAAAGGATATAATATCAGCAGAAACAAAGACTTTGATAAAAAGAACAATAGAGCTACAACGTAAAAAACCTAAAAATAGAAAAGAGAGGCAGGAACTTTCTAACCTATATAAAAGTACAAACAAGAGCTTAAAAAAAGACTACAATAATTACAGAATAAAAATTATAGAAACAAATTTATTAAAGTCTGGAAGCCAAAAAAAGGCGTTTAAACAACTTAATACTAGCAAAACATGGATTCCAAAGCTGCAATCAACAATTCCAAACAAGCATACGTTAACAAGAATTGATATAGTTAAAGCTGCCTCAGATTTCTACAAAAATCTATATAGCTACCAAAACTGTAGCAAAGAAATCGAAACAAGCTACACTCAAGTTCACACCTCAAGAACTCTACTACCAACTCGACCAGTCAAACCGTTTGAAGAGAAGGAAATAATAAGGCAAATAGACATGCTCAAAAAAGAGAAAAGTCCCGGACATGATAATATACCCAACGAAACTCTCAAACTAGGAAAATTCTTACTGGCTAGTTCCCTTACAAATCTTTTTAACAAAATCTTGCTAGAACAAAAAGTACCTTTGAATTGGGCAGAGTCGAGAATCATACGTCTTTACAAGAAAGACGACCCATCGGATATGAACAACTACCGACCTATCAGCTTACTTCCTGCTGTATACAAATTATTTGCAGCCCGCTTAAATAAGAGAATAGAGAATGAGATAGAGTCACATCAACCCATAGAACAGGCAGGCTTTAGAAAGGGCTTTTGCACAATCGATCATATACATACTTTGAAACAAGTAATTGAAAAACACCAGGAATATCAACAGCCCCTATATCTAGCCTTTATCGACTACGCAAAGGCCTTCGACTCTATCTCACATAACAGCTTATGGCGAGCGCTGGAAACCCAAAATATTCCAGAAACCTTTATAAACATCCTGAAAGACATCTACAGCAAAAGCGTAAGCCGTGTAAAGCTCGATAGGCTTGGACCAAAAAATTTAAAGGCAATCTATAGGGTAAACTAATATTTTGTAGTGAAAATTTGATGAACTATAATAAATAACTTATCAAATCATAAATATAGCAACTATAAAATAATTTATTGTAACTATTATCTAGTATAAGTGTTAATGCAAAGCGGAATAAGGTAACGAGTACAAATTAGTGGTTGCATTCGAAATTCAAAATGCCTGTCCATTATTTGGCAACGCTGTCATGTGTGCAATTTGCTTTTCTATGTGGCCATTTCTGTATTAGGCTAACAGTAATCTCATTATAAAACTATATCTAGTTGCTCAACTTCACAAACAAGGGAAATGTACATTTTTTTACAAAAAAAAAAAAAATTGATAACATACGACAAACTGTAAGCTATTATAATATTTTTTAAATAAATCGGGAAAATGTAACTGGATATTTGCAGCAGCATCTTCCAGATAACACCTCATGATGATTAAAAAAACTACGGCTGCCAATCCATCTGCCAATACAAATGAATAATGACGCTAGCTTAAAAATCAAAAGAAAAATGACCAATGAGTCTCAGGTGAATTGAAGTTTAATAAAAAATTATGGCAAAATGTGAACGAAGCAATATTTCCTTAAACAAAATTTTCACATTATATGAAAATGGAATACTAATATTTACGTTAAGAGGTAAAACCTACACCGAGTCACAGATCATCAATTAAAGGGAGAAAAGCCTTACGTTTATGTTGGTCCGAGTGCTTGTTGCATTATAACGTTTACTACCCGGTACTTTACTTACACAAGAAAAGTACCGGGGTGAACTTAACTATTGAAAGTGTCTAAATTATTTCATTATTGTACAAGGCAAGAGTGAATAGACATTTGTTACGTTAAGACGGTGCAATTTACTATCAAATGCTTTATTACCAACTTCTACCAGGTAGGATTGTTGTAAATCACGGGCTTATATACATTACATAGATAAACACTCACGCCTGTCACCCAGAGGGGTAGGCAGAGACTACAGACTTCCATTTGAAACGATCCTGACACACCTCTCTCGCCTCCTTCACATCCATACATCTACGCATACATACTCGTCGGTTAAGGGTACTCCTAATTTGGCCCGTTTTCAATAAATCGCCAATTTGGTCGATAAATTTTCGCTTAGGACGTCCCTTTCTGACTCTGCCATTCACTTCTGCAACATACATTTTTTTGTCACTCTTTCCTCATTAATTCTTTCCACATGACCAAACCACCAAGGTATTCCTTTCTTAATCCTGGTCACAACATCATCTTGCAAACCACACTCTTCTCTTATTACACAATTTCTTACCCTGTCATTCAAATTCAGCCCTAACATACTCCTTAACGACCGCATTTCTACTGCGTTCATTCTACTCTCACTACCATACGTTAAAGTAGGGAACAACACGGCATTGTGAATTGCCATACGTGCCTTTTTCGACACATTTTGACTCTTCACAATAGAGTGCAGGGCCCCATTTACTCTATTTCCCGCATTCACTCGTCGTTCCATATCCTTGTCATATCTCCCATCCCTGCTAAATACGCAGCCCAAATATACAAACTCATCTACTTGCTCGATCAACTCCCCATCTATTCTTATTTCACCAATCGTTTTACTTTCTTCTCTTTCAAAAACCATAACCTTTGTCTTACTTGCGTTTACTTTCATACCCCTTTCTTTTAATGATCTGTTCTTTTAATGGCTTATATATAATAAGTAAAAGAAGAGTTCGACAACGCTTAGACCCACCTAACTAAATAAAAAATAATGTTTTTACCACATCGACCATAGTTTCCAGCTTTAACCCATCACATTTTAATATTTTTTACAATAGATATAGAATATTTAGGTCTGTGAAAATAGATTTTCATGGTATAAAAATCATACATACATTTTTTAACTTAAAACCCTATTGTATGGATGGCTGGCATTCTAAAGTTACGGGAGCGTCGACATGAAATGTAGGTTATGAAATAGACTATATTTTAAATAATTTTATATTGATGTAATGTTATGTTGATTTCAAAGCATACCTTGTGAAGACTTTGCTATCAATCTACACAAAATGTAAAAATCATCTATGGTTTCCGTTAAGTACGTTATCAGAATCAAACGTCAACAAATAAAAAGTAAATTATTACTTGCAAATTGTATGTAGTTTTATTAGCTCTACATTAGTCGGGACGTAAAAGTATTATCAAAGATCCCACTTTACGAATGCGTGTGCCATTTAGATGTTATAACACCATATGCAATTCGTAAATAAAAATTTACTCGTTGAATATATTCTTTATAATATTATGATTGATATTTCTTTATAAAAAGTTTAATTAAATCCATTCTGATTAATTGGACTTAAATTCTGTAAGTTTTATCTGCAAAAGTTTAACGCTGTACCGATTACTTGCTTAATTGGGAATTAAGCATCTGTTTGGAATTAACAACGGATGAAATACCAAGTCCCTTTAAAAGTTAATTTCAATTGTTTTTTTATTACTTGTGATTTTTTCCTTACGTATACAACGTGTTTGTATTGTATATTGTGTTATAATCTTTGATTCTGTTTCATTTTGATAAGATTAGTACGCTGAAGCTAGTAGTTACTAGTAGTAGTAGTCAGCACATTTGGCGTATCTCCTCAATTTCAAGGCACTTCCGTCGTCACCTCAGCTAATATCGGAATCGACGCTGAGGTCGACATATCGAACGACGTTCAGTTTCACGGGTGGGGGCGACGCAGCAAGACGGTACATTTTATGAATTTATGACGTCAGGACTGGAGATTATAGAACATGTTAGGAAGGAAGGTCAGTACTATTATGGGAATAGTTTCTGGTCCGGGCTCAAAACTGAATAAGGCAGAACAGAATAAAATCTTGGTTACGGGAAACGACTTAATTACTATGGTATCGGTAATGGACGTCCACGTTATGGAGAACGAATTAGCTATATACAGGGCAGTCTGGATCGATCTTGGACTTGTATCCAGCCCGGGAACAGGCACACCTAAAGACGGCTACTACATATATACTAAAACAGAACTAAAGGAAGCGGTCAAGCCGTCAGAAGTAAACATATATGTGGAGAAATTAAGGAAGATAGGAAATGCTGTAGTAGTAGCTCATACCACGTCTAAGAAGTCGGCACAAACGTTTAGGACGTCGGCTTCTCCTACAATGAGGATAGCAGATCCACGTCAGTACCAGCCACTGGTTGCGCTGCGTAGCTTCGAGGGCGACGTGAGGGCATAGATTGCGCCTGCTCTCCACGACTAAAACTATGGAGATGGAGCTTGAAGGAATTGGACAAGAACAACAAAGTCGCCTTCAAGAAATCATGGAAGGGAAGCAAGAAAACTACGATAGTGGTACAGTGCTCCCCTGTATTAAAGGTTGTCCTGACAGCGAGAAACAGAGTGTATATAGGATGGGACGTGGTTTAACTCTGCGACTATATAGACGTCACCTCCTGCCAACTATGCTAGCATTACGGGCATCTTGCTAAATACTGCAGGGCAAAGGAAGCCACATGTGGCAGATGTAGAGAAGATGGGCACAACAGAACAAGGGAAGACTGCAAGTCCCTTGAGATTTGCTGTGCTAATTGTAAAACCTGCGGTTCAGCAAGCTGAATGTGAAGAACATGTAACGAAGGTGAAGACTTGCCCGGCTACGTCAGCCACGAGTTTGTTTTTTATTCAGCACGCTTCTTGGGGCGTACGTTACCCGACCCTCCGTGTTCTGTATAAGAGAACGTATTGTAACGCTCCCCCCCCCCTCTGTATATAAATTTTATAATATTAAAAATATCCCCTTTTCAATAACATTATATATATATGTGACCAAGATTAATAAGATATGTTTAGATCTTTCTAAATGATCTTTCTAAAGGTTTAATAATAGGCCATTTGTAATATTTTGGCGTGATCGACTTAGTTAGGACCCTTATTTACGTTGTGTTTGTTTAGTAACTTAATTCTTTTAGGTGTCGTTTGGAAGAATGAATATTCACTAGAGCAATTGAAAGCTGTTGGTAGTGCCTTATAAGCTAAGTGAACCCCGTTCGCGAAGACAGGGCTCGAAAAAGGTTAAGAACATAAAACGTCCCTATTCCACTTGTATCAGGTTTACATTATTAATTTATTATTATTTATCCCTTCCCGCTTGGAAAAGGCTCACAATATATTTATACAAAATACCCGATACAAGGGCTTCGCTCTCCTACATTTATTTAAAAAAAATGTAGGGGAGGTACACGGCCCCACACACGCCGTGCACGGTGAGCGCCAACCATTTTGATGCACTCCCCCCGTAGGGAACGCTAATTCGGGAACTGGACCGTAGTCCACAGCAAAATAACTGGCGAACCAGTAAAAGAGGCTTGGCCCCTTGTTAGTGCGTAAGCACAAACATCGACCGAAGTCGCGCATGTCAATGCGTGTAAACGCCATACAGAATACGAACGAATCCAGCCACAGTGAATGTACGTCACACGGTTTAGGCAAATAGGCACACTGGCCGTAAACCCTCCGTGAGCACCACCACCTGCCAGACCGCCGCTCCTGCAGACGTGATGTAAGTGTATGGCATCACCACCAATTGCATGATCAGCACGGCTACTAGCCGCAGAGCGTGTCATGAGTCTACCGCTCACCTCAAGGGAATGGGGTCCCACGTTGTGCGGCTTTCGGCCACAGCCTTGAGAGTCTCCTCAGATCCTCCCGCCAGCTACCACCCGCATGAGGTAGACACATATGCTCCACCAACCAATACAACAGCAGATATAGCCAAAAGGCAGTTATAAGATAAGAGTAATAATTCGCCATCAGAAAGGGTTTGTGTCACTGACGTTGAGTAAATGCATTTTCGATCATGTTTGTCTCACCCACCAACAAGTTGCCTTCAATCATTCAAAGGTGGGAAAGTTACAGAGATATAATATTATGTTGTTATATAAAACATCGTGGAGGGCAGACAGTCTGCAGCCCCGCAATGAAGGGACCCGACTTGGGCAAAGCTACTTAGGTGTGAGTCAAACTAAGACGCAGAGAGCGCCATTGAGAATAGCGTCCCACCAAACAACCATCGCAGAGACGCAATGCTGCAGAACGCAACAAGCATCAATACGACTATCTTCGGGCTTACACCGTTCCAAGGTCCCCCATACATCCCAGCAGACATCACCACCCGTATACCTCCATCGACCAGAACCACAAGAGAGCGTCGAATCAGGCGCAGCACACCCGCAGATCCATCACAAGACGCAATACCGCAAGCATCAATGCAACTATCATACGGATGGCGCCCCCTCACAACACATCCACATGATCCCTATCGACTTTGGTAACAAAGTTGGTATTGTTGTTATATAAAAAAATATCACCAACGTATCATAGTAGCACGCTACTAAGACGTCAATGAACAAAACTCCACGTATCATAGCGCTAATGCACTAAGACATGAAGCTGAGTATGCCTGTTACATTTAAAAGTGCTACCAAACACACTCATCATCCCCATCCGAAAGATAGACGACGCATCGCTATGCGCTACGACGCCGCCCACAAACGGTATGGGTGTGCGATGTCCACGGGAAAGCCGTATTGCTACAACAAACCCGCTTACCACCGACACTAAGATGTTAATTGTATACCTCCATCGACCAGAACATCAGGAATGCGTCGAATCAGGCGCAGCACACCCGCAGATCCATCACAAGACGCAATACCGCAAGTAGCAGTAAGCATCAATGCAACTATCATACGGGCGGCGCACCCTCACAACACACCCACATGACTCCTATCGACTTTGGCAACAAAGTTAGTATTATTGTTATATAAAAAATGTCACCAACGTATCATAGTAGCACGCTACTAAGACACCAATGAACAAAACTCCACGTATCATAGCGCTAATGCACTAAGACATGAAGCTGAGTATGCCTGTTACATTTAAAAGTGCTACCAAACACACTCATCATCCCCATCCGAAAGATAGACGACACATCGCTATGCGCAACGACGTCGCCCACAAACGGTATGGGTGTGCGATGTCCACGGGAAAGCCGTATTGCTACAACAAACCCGCTTACCACCGACACTAAGATGTTAATTGTATACCTCCATCGACCAGAACAACAGGAATGCGTCGAATCAGGCGCAGCACACCCGCAGATCCATCACAAGACGCAATACCGCAAGTAGCAGTAAGCATCAATGCAACTATCATACGGGCGGCGCACCCTTACAACACACCCACATGACTCCTATCGATTTTGGCAACAAAGTTAGTATTGTTGTTATATAAAAAATATCACCAACGTATCATAGTAGCACGCTACTAAGACGCCAGTGGACAAAACTTCACGTATCATAGCGCTAATGCACTAAGACATGAAGTTGAGTATGCCTGTTACACTTAAAAGTGCTACCAAACACACTCATCATCCCCATCCGAAAGACAGACGACACATCGCTATGCGCAACGACGTCGCCCACAAACGGTATGGGTGTGCGATGTCCACGGGAAAGCCGTATTGCTACAACAAACCCGCTTATCATCGGCACTAAGATTGTTGTTATATAAAACTGCACCAACGTATCATAGTAGCACGCTACTAAGACGCCAGTGGACAAAACTTCACGTATCATAGCGCTAATGCACTAAGACATGAAGTTGAGTATGCCTGTTACACTTAAAAGTGCTACCAAACACACTCATCATTCCCATCCGAAATATAGACGACGCATCGCTATGCGCTACTACGCCGCCCACAAACGGTATGGGTGTGCAATGTCCACGGGAAAGCCGTATTGCTACAACAAACCCGCTTACCATCGGCACTGAGATGATATGTCTAGGACACATCGGTTAGCGAGTCCAAGTTTACCTCGGACCAATTGCTCGTGAAGCAGCACACACGCCACCATAATATTCCTTTTCAAGTCCCTAATAAGGACTAGTCATTTTGCTACAGTACTAGGAGCAGTCAGTCACCCGACCACCCCATACAATGCTTATGCATCAAGGAGACCTCCTATAATATTGCTTTTGTATCATAGACCTTACTTTCATAAGTCATGTATATATAGGATTCGAACCCACGACCCTACTATTGTAATGCATATTAATCACAGAGACCTTCTATAGTATTGCTTTTGAATCATAGACCTTACTTTCATAAGTCATTCATATATAGGATTCGAACCCACGACCCTACTATTGTAATGCATATTAATCACAGAGACCTTCTATAGTATTGCTTTTGAATCATAGACCTTACTTTCATAAGTCATTCATATATAGGGTTCGAACCCACGACCCTACTATTGTAATGCATATTAATCACAGAGACCTTCTATAGTATTGCTTTTGAATCATAGACCTTACTTTCATAAGTCATTCATATATAGGGTTCGAACCCACGACCCTACTATTGTAATGCAAATTCATCATGGAGACCTTCTATAGTATTGCTTTTGCATCATTGAGTTTAATATCATAAGTCCCTAATATAGGACTAGTCATTGTGCTACAGTACTTCAGGCAGTCGGGCTCCCGACCACCCCATATATATGTAGAACTGCAGGAATGTATCTCCGGCAGCTCATCCATACAAGACATCTATACACGAACACCTTCAATAACTTAGGAAAATTTTCTTTAATACATGAACTCCTTCAACAACTTAGGAAAATTTTCTTTAATACATGAACTCCTTCAACAACTTAGGAAATTTCATCTATACGTGAACTCCTCCCACAACTTAGAAAATTTTCTTTTATACACGAACACCTCCCATGACTTAAACAATTTTTAACAAATTTTCTAATTATCTTATAAACGTTATTTAACTTAATTTTATAATATTTTTTGACTTGTATTTCTATTATTTATCTTATTTTAAATATTTTTACCAAGTTTTTTAAAAATAAATTTATTTATTAAGAAAAACAATAATTTTGCCTTTAATTTACTATGTTATTGGGATAATGTCTGAAATATATTAACTTTATGTTTATTAATTTAATTTAATTGTTTAATATATATCTTTTAAGACTATTTTTGACGCCCCTTTATATTGAATTTAATTATTAATAATAATATTGGGCCGTCACAGTATGTTCACTATAGAGTGACTTATGCTCCGGCCGTTTATCTGAGCTGGGTAGGTATTATACAGTGCAGATGACACTGCTGAGATCGCATAGATGCTCACTCGTGTTAGTGACAAAGTGTTATATGACAATAAGTACTGTGGTGCTTCCAATATTAGCCGACATCCATCCGATCGATCTGGAGGTAATACGTGTAGGTAGGGTTAACCATGTACGTAGAAACGCAGATAATGAAGAATTGAGCAGGCGAAAGCGCGAAGTTAGGGCTGACATTATAATACGTGGGAGGAACGATGAATTGATAAGATGAATGGCAGGTAATTATGTACTACCAAGTCTCTCAGATGCTGAATGGTCATGAATGTTTCAGGAAGAGATTTTTAGACATTAAATTGGCTGAATGTAGTATATGTTAGTATCGAGCGGCCTACAAGAATAGGCACCATGTGCTTAGGGATTGCGTGTTTTATGATGAACTAAGGTGTAAGATGATGGATGGAATGGTAAGCAAAAGGGTAGGCCCCGGATTACTACCCGTACCTTGTTGACTGCAAGGAGAACTTTGACTGGCTGCGCGAGTTTGATGATAGATGGCATGTGAGGACTTCCATATAAAAGATATACGTAACTGAAGATCTGCCCGGAATCAAAAACGGTATATGTTCGCCATGCCCAGAAATGGGGAGTGACAATATGGAACAATGAGTAGAGTAAGTAACTTTAGGGAGTCAAGAAAGTCCACGTGCACTTGAAAGAGCCTCGAGCAAGTGGAGCGTGCATCTCAAATGTTGTATGTTGGAAAAATGTCAATGAGAAGACGTGTTGATCTGTCTTAGTTTTAAGTTTGAGCCATTACCTAAACTCGATAATCAAACAACATTACAGTTTTTGCTCAGGATCGTGCTTCGTGATATTCCTTGGGCAAGGGGCATGTCAATGTTTTACAGTAGACTTATGAAGAGCTGTAATGATAAAGATTATTGAAAAGTGTATACGTACGAGATTAGTAAAACGGCAATCGTCATAGATCTGCTTATCAATATCCGTTTCTTCAACTTTGGCTGGTAGGTGGATTTAATCTGTATATATGTAATGAAATAAAGCTGGTTGTGTAATTATAATAATTTATATTAGAATATATTTAATATACCAAACTGACAATTACATTTAACATAATATTGCATTGAGGAAATTTTACTGCAAGCCAATTTTCGTTCTATTACTTAAATATGAAATAATAAATTTAAGAGAATCGCTTCTTACACCGCAGTGTAGAAGTTTTCTGGTGGTACAATGAAAAAATGTTTACAAATTTTATAGATTAATCTGAAGTTTAGTACATATCATACTTATAGGCTAACTTAACATGTTAAAGTAAAATAATACGTAACGCACATTATTATTAAAAAGGGAGAAAGGATAACAAAATAACCTATTGTAATGCATCAAACAAAGAAAAAAAAACAAAAACTTTTTTTTCTACAATAACTCATGAGGTTATCTTAATTTTGTTATAAAAATGTTTTTTTATTTTATTTTTAAACTAGCTGCTGCCCGCGACTTTGTACGCGGATGATGTTGCTTACGCCAGCGACAACGGGGTCGTCAAAATCGAAGATCTAAAACGTCTGTTTTCGAATTCTAAGAGCCCGGGGACGGGAAAACAACGTGATGTGCGAGACGATTCGAGACGTTCCAGATCTTTCATTTTTGTAAGTCAACACGAAATGCCCATCAGATTAAACAACTTTTGCTAAGGCGTCATTCCTATATATGTTATAATGTCGCTGGGTTTTGGAGTTCCACAACAGGTGTTCCAAATCTTTAAATAACTATAGCTGTACCCTTGGCTTTGCCCACGTTCTCGGTCACTCGCAAGTCGTATCTCACGCTCCTGACTGCTCTCAAGTGATCAAGCAGTCTCAGAGCGGATATTCTGAAAACTTAACCTCTGATCCCTCTGTGTAACCGTTTCGGATGCGCGAGACAAAGAATGATGATCCCGATCGATAGCTAAAAGCATTTCTCGTTGTTCCACACTTTCCTGAGATCGAGAAGCAGTAGTGCGGACTCGTTTAAATTCTAGTCGTAATTGGCGCTGCGTGCTAGTTTCTGCGGATAAACTTAGTGCATTGCGCTCACGGTTAGCACCCAGCCGTTGTTAAAGCTCTGCGTGGGTTCGAGAGAAACTAATGCTACTACTAACTAACCTGCGCATCTTAAAAACCCTTGAGTTTCGAGACAGATTTGATATTTTTATAAAAGGCATAGCTAGATTCCTTCTTAATCCGATACTAACGATATTCAAAATAATGAAAAGTTATCGAATAAGTACGTAATAGTAGAAAAATAATAATTACTCGTAGGAAAATTAAACACATCAAACAACACAGACAACAAAGGTAACCCCCGTTTCTATAGGATGATAACTTAGAACCAAAAGTTTGACTTGACTTCATGATAGTGTAACTTGTTGTACCACCAATCAATCTGTTTAGTAATATTGGTGTAAAACTCTCCATACAATCAGATAGGACATGTAAAGTTCCCGGATTTCCTAATGCACATAAAAAGTGCAAAAATTAAACAAAAATTACGATTTTTCAAAACAATATTATGGGATTTAAACTTGCACCATTTAATGCGGTAAACATTTTTTACGGTCGACATATTGTTAAACAGCTGTTCCCTTACAATTTATAATATTACTGCCCCGCTCCTTTATAAAAATAGCGTGATTATTGTGTTCCTAGAGTTAAATTTTTATTTTTCTTTTAACTAATAACATATCACTTTGTGCATTCAATTATTTTGTGCATTCAATTACAGACAAAAACCTTTTAAAATCAATACTGCTTACCCCCTATAACATACGGCGTGATAATATGTAGCCTAAAGCCTTCCTTGGTTTACAAAGAACATTTTTGCTGAATTTCAAATCAATCTATTCAGTAGTTTTGGCGTGAAGCCGTACCATACACACAGACAAACAGACAAAAATTCTAAAAAGTCACTTTTTATCATCAGTTACGTTTTTCTAACAAAAGCCACTTATTTTTTCTCGAAAATGTTCAATGTACAGTTTTTTTTTTGGTTACTGTTTTATTATATGTATAGAAAAGTGGTATAAGAATCGTTGAATATGTCAAGATCGACTAATTTAGAAATTACATTATAAGTTTTTAAGGTTCTATTAATTGGACTTGATAGTTTGACATTTGTTCTACAATACCTAGTTTTGAATAAACTATAATTTCTTATTCTAGAATTAGGTCTAGGAATAACATATGATATTTTACCTAAAAGATTATTCGAGCTAATTTTATTGTTAACGATTTCGTGTAACAAACACATGTCCATAAGCGCTCTTCGATCATTTAATGAAATCATATTACAATTATCTAGTCTTTCAATGTAAGTTAATTGCCTATGTATTTTGTTTGTATTCAAATAAAGGTACTTAAGGAATTTCTTTTGCACTCGTTCTAACCTATTTATATGTGTTTGATAATGTGGATTCCAGACAGACAGAAGAACAATATTCAAGATTACTACGAATAAATGAGTTAAAAAGAATTACTTTGGATTTTTTATTTTTAAAAGTTTCAGTTACCCGTTTAATCCTAAAAATTTCAATGATTTTTTATAACTTGATCCATATGCGTAGTGAAACTTAATTTACAATCAATTAAAATACGAATAACATTTGTCTTTTTTTGACAAAATCATTAATATTATATTCATTACAAATTGGATGGATTATTTTATTAAAAGATATTTGGTAACATTTTTCGCGATTAAGGATTACATTATTAAGCTCGCACCAGGAGACCAGCCTATTAATATCATTTTGTAGTAAGTTTCCATCGTTAACGGTTTTTATTTCTTTATACAATTTTAAATCATCTGCAAAGAGAAGTACATCACTGTTCAGGAAAACAATTTACTACATCATTTATAAAAATATTGAACAGAGTTGGCCCCAAGTGTGAGCCCTGTGGCACACCTGAATATGCTATAAATGTCTCAGATTGAAATCCATTTATTATATGTTCATGGTGAACACAATTTTGGATAGGTCACAGAATACACCCAAAGCATCCTGTGAGTTCCCACATTCATTGAATATATATTTAATCAGCTCAAAAATGTTAAGTTACAAAAATAAAGAAGTTTTCTGCTATAATATTCTTTATAATGTTAAAATGTTTCTTTGAATAGCGAACACTTTTGTTTGTTTTGGATGATATTGCAGCTGCGACGAGTCCGCTACACTGCATAAGTTCATAATATTATTTTAGTAAAGAATGTTTTCTCATGCATAAAATTTCAGTTGACAGTTTCAGATACGAAAGATTCCGTAACGAATAGCATATTTCTAACCTCATATCAAACATGAGCAATATCTAATATATATATATATATATATATATATATATACGTAGGCGGTCCCATAATGAATTGGCCTAACTATGAACCAATGAAGGAAATGAAACGAAACTAATTTTATTTTTCAATATAATCACCATGAATACTAACACACTTCTGACATCTGTGAATCAACATCTCTAAACCTTTATAAAAATAATCACATTTCTTATCCTCAAAATGACTGAAGACGGCCGCCTGAAACTCTTCATCGCTTGAAAATTTTCTTCCTCTTAAGTTCCGCTTTAAATTTGGAAATAAATAATAGTCGGACGGGGCCATGTCTGGACTGTAAGGTAGATGTTGAACTTCTGTGAACCCGCATTGACGAACTGCATCCTTCGAAACACCAGCGGTATGAACAGGGGCATTGTCATGGAGCAACAGGACACCTTTAGACAGCTTGCCTCTTCGTTTTTCCTTTATCTTGTCTCGTAACTTATATATTGAAGAAGCATAATATTCGCCGTTCACGACTGTATTACGTTCTTTAAAATCCACCATCAAAATGCCTTGAAAATCCCAAAATATTGTGCACATCAGTTTTTTAGTCGATTGTTGCACCTTTGCTTTTCTAGGAGGCTTTTCACCCTTATAACGCCATTCCATTGACTCGCGCTTGCTTTGTGGATCATAATACAAGATCATAGTTTCATCACCAGTCACTAGCCGCTCGATCACAGTCTTTGGATTTTCGCCACAAAGATCCAAAAACTCCGAAGCACAGCGCACTATTTCCTGTCTCTGTACCGCTGAAAGAAGTTTCGGTACCTATCTTACACTCACTTTTTTCATGTGAAGATGTTCATCGATCGCGCGATGAACGGTACTCTTAGAGAGCCCAAGCCTTGCTGCAATTTCTCTTATCTTCAAACGGCGGTCACTCAGAACCTCCTCTTCGATAAGAGCAATCGCCCGGTCAAATCGACGGTTTCTCTCCCGAGGCGAAACTCTTTCACCCAATTTTCACTGAGCTATAGGAGGGGGCAGACTCCTTATGCACGCCATCCAATCGTTCTCTTATTTGGGCAGGGGATAAACCTTCTTTAAACAGAAACTTTATGACACTTCGAAGTTCGAAGTTTTAAGAAACTTTATGATACTCAGTTTTCGACATTTTGAAAAAATACGCGACTCTCGTTATTCAAATGCCTGTTAAACTAAGACTAAGCATTTCATGTCGATGCATGTTTCTTATATTAAGTGCACGATAAACGTACTATTTAATGCAACACAACACTTAGCGACATGTCGCATTGAACTATATCAGGCCAGTTCATTATGGGACCGCCTGGTGTATATATATAAAGCGAAATTGAAGTATCTGTCTGTAATATCGGAATAACTAAAATATACACAACCAATTTAAAAGTTTCGTTATTCCGTCCGTATTAATCTTCAGAACTGCTGAACCAATTGTGATGCAACATCTTTCGAGGATAAAAAATAATGCTAGGCATGACACAAGCATTTTTGAAAATCATTGGGGATTTAAAATCAAAAGCACGAAATCATATAAATGGTTTTTGATGGTTTATTAGATAATCTGTAAGAGATGACAATAAACTAAATATACACTTTTTTGTAATGGGTAAAAAATAATGATTTCTTAAATTTAATTTAACATTTTTAACCATTTTATTCAATGGGTAAAATATGTTAAATACGCGTCAGGACACGTGACATGATCGAAAATTCGTAAGACGGAAGGCGTAGGAGGGGAAGTATCCCTCTCTCTTTCTACGGCGCGGCGAAAATGTATGCCTGCGCCTGCTCCTTCGTTTTTTGTTTGTTTGTGTACGATAGCGCAATAAATAAATATTGTATTCTACTACGTAAATGATAGTACTTTTATACTAATAATTAAAGTAATTCATGCAAAACTATTCCCTAACCATTCCAAAATATCAAAAATGTACAACGTTAATATTCCAGTTTTCACTTCTGCCGGCACTCCCGGAGTGCAAAACGTCGTTTTTAAAATAAAAATCTCTTAAGTCTTAGCTTAACTAAGTTAAAATTTTAACTTAATTTTATCAAACCTAATCTTACAACTATACTAGAAGTGTAAAAGAATAAAATGGTAACACCTTTTTACTCGAAATACATATTCCACATAGTTTTCGAGAATATAGCAGAAAAACTGTTGAAATAATTCCCCAAATTACACTTGCTATAGATTTACAGGCTTATTTCATTTAAGTTTTACGTGAAGGAAGTCCGGGTAAAAGCTAGTATTCAATGTGTACAATTACATGCAATATGCAAGGGGGAAGATACAGCTACTTTATTTTCTGCAACCAATTGCGCTTGTACGAGTACACTACACAAAGTTGCAATAACATTAAAGTTATTAGATAGTAAATAAAAGTAAAGACTCGCTCACATATTCCACCTGCATTCAATATTTTGAACGAGTAGCAAGAATATTTTGCATAAGGAAATAAAAGGAAATTTATACAGACCAGGTTCTATCGATTTTATTTGAACACTTGATTTAACCTGCGCCTTCGTTCGTGTAGAACTTAGACAAAAACTATAATAGTAGCCATAGGGCAAGTAATTCCAATTCGAAGAACTGCTTTTATGATATTATCTCTAAAACTATGTGCGATATGATAAAATATTTAAAACGTATTGAAGACCTATAAATATCACGTAAAAATCTTATAAACGCTAGCGATCCACCCGGGCTTCGCTTGTATAGGATCTATTAATGCGACGTTATATAGATTTAGGATAATCAAAGGCCATTTATTTTATCGAATTTTACTTTTGCAAGAACTCAATTTTCAAATAAAGTATAGCCTTGACCCCTCTTAGTATTACCTGCTATCTGTATAATCATTAAGTAAAACTTCATCACAATCGATTAAATCATTCTACAGCTCGGATAGACAGATAGATATAGAGACAGACGATTAAAAAAATATTAATTTATGTTTTAATAGCTTGCAAATAACCCTATTAGATTTATAAGAAAGAAACCAGTTATTTTAATGTTACAGACAGATACTTCCATTTCATTTAAATGTGCAGATATCAATACCAAATTTAGTAGTAATAAGACACATTTATTAAATATTAGAGTGTGATAGCCTATGAGAATCTATTACGATATTCCGTCCCGAGAGTGTTGTTTGAAGCACCTATACGAGATGCCAAAAATATCTTATCGCTTGAGGTATAAATTTATGAAAAAAAAAGACAATTAAGTTTAAAAAATAATAGGTTAGTTGTTTAAGACAATAATATATGATAGAAAGCTGTTCTTTTTTGTCAGTATAAAATGTCTCGTCGGTTTTCTTGCTGATTCTTTCCAGGATAGAAGTATTTTCCAAACTCGTGGTAAACTAAACATAAGAATGACTTTAAATAAGTATTATTTATAATATTTATTAAATAAAAAATTCTATATCAAATTAGTCAATATTTCTTTACTTTTGTTTTTAATATTCACAAATTATAAATAGTTTCGACATATTAGTTGTAGGATATGCCTCCTTTATTTAAATTCCTTTTCCCGCTATTCTTTCAACACAAAATTATTACACAATTTGGCATTTTAAAATAATTTGCATGCACCGACGCTTGAAAACAAAATTGCAAACAATTGTAACGTTAAAATAGATGTATTGATATTTATAGGTGGTGGAGCCACGTGTCTAAGGCTGCCGAAGTCTAGTTCCCCGGTCGAACCTTAAACCTATTACGCGAGATATTAACTAAAGTGGACTGTATATGCGATTGCTTCTACGCTTACGTAAAAGCGACTACTATAGTATGCGGTACAATGCACTCGCTCTTCCCTTGAATGAACTATTATTTTGCCAAATCGATGAAAGGAATCCTGCCTGATTAGGAAAAAACAAAATTGGAGCGGGTTAAAACAATTATATCAATCAGGCAGTATTATTAGGAATATTGACTCACCGGGCTTTCTTCTATTCTGTTGAGCACTATAGCTGCGACTTCTGGAACTTCTTCTGGAACACTCCGGAGAGAGGCGGTGCGCGACTATATCTCACACGAGGTGAGGCGGGTTTCCTGGAGCTCGACTGCTTCCAGGCTAAAGCGGTTTCTACTAGCGGTGTGGTTCCAACAACGAGCGCGGCGGGAAGAGAGAGGTGTGGTTCCAATGACGAGCGCGGCGGGAAGAGAGCGGTGTGGTTTCAACGACGAGTGCGGCGGGAAGAGCCTGCGCGTCGGTCGCGCGTGCCTTATATATCTTCGGTTCCGATGATTACGTGACATTCTAGAATCATCTTCTTTCCCCTCCCACCCCACCACCCCGATGTGTCGATAGGAGGGTATGAGTGATATCGTTTTGGAAAGGAATAAACGACTTGGCACCTACCGTCAAAATATAATAATACGAATGGTTTTCCGCGCAACCATCTCCCCCGCCCTTGAAGGATTTCCTTCAAAATTAACTAAAACAACTAGAGCTAAGATCAACTAACAAAATAACTAACTAACGCTAAGATTACCTAAATTCAACTACAATTTTAATCTAGAAAGCTAATTTAAATTACGGAAGAGGCAGGGGGCACAAACGGACTACAGGACGCAGGTAAGACCCAACCGTGGTCTTAACGCGAGCTATCCTAATTACTCCGTCGGAACCGGGAAAGACCTCTTCGACAATTCCTAACGGCCAGTGGAGAGGCGACGTATTCTCTTTGGTGAGCACAACTACAGTTCCTACAGCTAAAGGCTCAGTTGCTGTGTTCCATTTTTGCCGAGACTGCAAAGTATGCAAGTATTCCATCCTCCATCGTTTCCAAAACGATTGCACTAACCGGTTTAATAATTTGTGGCGTGCGGAAATGCTAAGTCTGTTATCATCCATATCTGCGGCGGGCAAATACTTTAAAGGCGTTAAATTCAAAATATGTGCTGGAGTTAGAGCCAGCGGTTCCGAGGGGTCACTAGACAACGTACGACAAAGTGGGCGACTATTCATTACGCATTCAATTTGAGCGAGCACCGTACTTAGCTTTTCGAAGGACAAAATTTGATCTCCTATTACTCGGTATAAGTGACTCTTTAGACTCTTAATATTAGTCTCGCAATTGCCCCCAAAATGACTCGCGGCTGGGACGTTCAGAGACCACTCAATGCGGTTCTCGGCTAGAATGTGAGCGAACTCCGAATTATAATACTTGCTAGCTAAGAGCTCATGTAGTTCCGATAGAATACGTTTTGCTCCGACGTAGTTCGTACCGTTATCCGAATATAATTTACTTACAGGGCCTCTGCGGGATAGAAATCTTTTAAATGTACCCATAAAGCCTGCTGTGCTTAGATCACCAACGAGTTCTATATGCACCGCTCGAGTAGTTAGACATACGAAAATGCAGACGTAAGCCTTTGTGGATCTTATACCACGCCCGCGAGTGAGCGTGACCTTAAACGGACCAGCGAAATTAGACCCGGGGTGCGTGAAGGGCTTTACCGATTGTATTACTCTACAAGATCTAAGTGCCGCCATTTCCGGAAATGACGGCTTGGGTCGTGCCCGAAAGCAAGCTATACATCTGTGCACCCGATTGCGTATTAAACTACGTGCAGAAAGAATCCAATAATTCTGACGCAAAATCGACATCAACAAGTCGACCAGCCAGCGTGCGAGTTCAATTTATGATGGTAATCGACTAATAAGTTCATGATATGGTCTTTACGCGGTAAAACTATAGGGTGCCGTTGGTCGAAACTCAATCGCGAGTTGGACAAGCGTCCACCTACCCTTACAATCCCATCCTGTAAAAATGGCTTAAGGCGTTGAAAGGCGCGACTACAAGCTCTATTCGATTGTAATCTTGCAATTTCTTCAGAGAAGTGCGCACGTTGAAGTTCACGTAATACTAGCGACTCGGCATAGTTGTAATCGGAAGACTTACGAACGTCGCGGTAAAAGCTTTGCGAATGGACAAACGTAAATTACGCTACGCAATAATTTCGACCAAGAGGACAAGCGGTTCGCCAAAGCAATGATTGGAGAAACCTCGCTCGAAACGTTCGCCACTAGAGCTTGTCTCTTCTCTTCCGGCGGTTGTGACACTGACGAAGGTTCGGTTATTGGCCATTGCGAGGGATCCAAGTGAACCCAAGAGGGTCCATGGAACCAAAGCGGGTGGTCCATTATTTGCATCGGGGTGAGTCCACGGGATAGACAATCGGCGGGGTTTTCCGTACCGGACACGTGATAAAAGTTCCGCGTTTCTAACTCGTCTTGGATCTTGGCCACTCGGTTCGCGACAAACGTATCCCAACGGTGGGGTGAAGAATAAACCCAGCATAAGGCGACGGTGGAGTCGGAAAAGGCAAATATCCTTTCTATGTGAACTCTATCCCTACATGCGCTGATAACTGCGGTAATAAGCTTGGTGAGTACTAATATTGCGCAAAGCTCTAAGCGCGCCAGAGAGACAACCTTACGTGGGGAGACTCTCGACTTAGAACTAATGAGGCTAATCGAATTTCTACCACTATTCTGGACGTGGAAATATACAACGCCCCCGTAAGCCCTCTCGCTGGCGTCTGCAAACCCAACGACCGTTATGACGCTATTTCTATCTACGTTTATATGACGCGGTATTTTAATTTCTCTTAGTAAAGGAAGTTTCCCTCTAAAACGCTGCCACAATCGAACACTGCTGTCAGGCGGCGAGTCATCCCAGTCGCATTCAAATAACCAAAGTTGTTTAATCAAAATCTTAGCGTATAATACCACCGGAGCTACGAAACCCATGACGTCCCATAATCTAGCAACGCATGACAGTATTGTGCGCTTTGTGCATTTCTCTACGGGCGAATTTACCTTAAGGCTAAACACGTCGGACTCTGGTGACCAACACAGACCGAGCACCTTGTGTGTATCGGAATCGTCGAATTCCTTTATCGCCGAAAGACGGTGTGATGGTGGGATTGTATCTAAAACCGGACGCGAATTACTAGTCCACTTCACAAGATCGAATTGACCCGATTTCATGAGCTTTATAACCTCGGCGGTGGTTAGGGTTGCCTCCTCCACGCTATCGACCGAGTACACAAAATCATCCATATATAATCCGCTCTCAATTGCCCTCTTAGCTTTAGGATATGAGGGACCTTCATCGTGAGCGAGCTGTTTCACCGTGCGTAACGCATGAAATGGGCTCGACTTTAAACCAAAACAAACGCGGTTAACTTCAAACACCATTAGAGGTTCCTTTGGGTTGAAACGATATAAAATGCGTTGGAATCTACGGTCGCATTCACGGACCCCTATGCAAAGAAACATTTGGCGAATATCGGCGGATAGTGCTATACTAAACAAACGAAAATTGGCTATTATATTAAATAAACTACCCTGTAAATTTTGTCCACTATAGAGGATATCGTTAAGCGACAGTTGAGTGCTAGTTTTAGCACTAGCGTCGAGCATTACACGTAACTTAGATGTAAGTTTGTCCTCCCTAATGACCCCGTGGTGTGGTATGAAATACGACGGTGTGTCTTCGCAGTTATCTAATTTCGAAGCCACAAGTGATATGTAACCTTCTCTTATATATTCGTTAATGACGCCGTCGTAAGCTTCCTTTAACTGGGGTGAAGCGAGCATCCTACGCTCCAAGCTGTAGAAATGTTTTTCCGCCATTTGACGCGAATCGTCGAGAGATAAAACATCTCCTTTAAAGGGTAGCGCTACACTATATCTACCGTCGCGATCACGAACGGTCGTGCGGACGTAAATTTCCTCGCATAACCTGTCATCTGAGCTAGCTATGGGTGGGACGTTCACCTCCTCCATCTCCCAAAATTTGCGGACTAACGACTCGAGCGGTTCGACAGCCATACCACAATAAGAGGTTGCCGAAATACTATCTATGATGGGGGCGGAGCCAATGATAACATAGCCCAATACGGTTTCCAGTGCGTAAGGCGCGGTATGCGAGGAGTTGCCCCTGATCTTATTGTTTAACAAAAGATGAGGGAAAAGCGATGCTCCAATGAGCATGTCTATGTTTCCAGGAACGGCGTAAGTGTCGTCTGCTAGAGTCAAATTTTTAAATTCAATCATTGCCGAGGTGTCAACCGAAACGCTTGGCAACCGTTCAGTGACCCTATCTACTACTAGTGCATTTATATCGAAGTTAATATTACGATCTATCCGAGAATAAAATTTTAAATTTATATATCCCTGGGTAGCTTTACTAGTACCTCCGATGCCTTTAACTACAGGACATGAAAGTGACCTATTTATTACTAAGCCTAAGCGCTGACAACATTGTCGCGTTATAAAGCTATTTTGGGCTCCGCTGTCCAGCAGTGCACGGATGCTTTGTTCGTTTCCACGCGAATCCTTAACCAAAATACGTGCCGTACCCAGTAACACGGTTGAAGGAGGTTGTGCTCCCATATTCGCCAATGAGCACAGAGCGACATCACCAGGTCGACCGCCAGAATCGTTGACCTTAGTAGGGGTGAATTCCTTGTCCGCTTTACTTGACGCCGCCATGTTGCTATTTTCAAAATGTAATAGCGTGTGATGTTTCCTGGCGCACTTGCTACATACGGAACTCGAATTGCATTTTGCAACTAATGCTTATCGCTTAAGCAGTTCAAACATAGGTTGTTTGTCTTTACTAATTTATAACGTTCGCTTGGTGAATATTTACGAAAAGTCGCACAATTATATAAATTACCGTGTTTACCTTTACATACGATACAAGTATGCTGAAGTGATGTTGACGTAGCGGTTACGTAAGTTAACGACCCTGCTATTTTAGATGGTTGAGTCTGTCTACGGTCGACGCACCTTTTAATCTCCTGTTTAACGTTCGGAGAGCGCTGCATCACCTTTATTTGATCTCGCACGAACGATGCTAATGAATGAAAGGAAGGCATCTCCGAGCTACGATGCTCCATTTCAAACGCACGCACGGTGTCGGGGTCTAATTTCTTAAGTGCAATATGGAGAAACACCACGTCCATAAGGTCATTAAATTTCAAATTCTTAAGTGCAGCCACCGATGCCACAAATTTATCTAGAATCTGCTCTAAGCCGTTGATGTTCGCGGATGATATAGGTTTAAGATCGAATATCTGGTTCAAATATTCGGAAGCTAACATTCTCCTATCTTCATATTTAGTTTTAAGCGTTTCGATTATTAACAAGTAATTGTTTGCTGTAGGTGTAAAACCCGAGCAGATCGACTGTGCCCTGCCACTAAGTTTACTAATTAAGTAATATAAATTTTCAGCGTCCGATAACGATGGGTTATTGTGTATATTGTTTTGAAAACTACTGAAGAAGAAGGGCCACGTCTTAATATCACCATTGAATACCGGAATATCTACTGGCGGCAACCTAATTGAGTCACGTGGACGTACCTGTGTTTCCGGCTTTGCTTCGTTTTGAGATTGTAGGAGTTTTGCCGTTCTTTTCACGCGACACAACATATCTTCGAATGCCAGCAGCGGTTGGTAGTTCACTATGTATTTCAGGTCGATTTGTAATTCCAAATGATTAATTTGGTCTAATATTCTTTCGTAATCCGTCCGCAAAGAATCCACCGTTTCAATTTCATTTAAAAAGGTTTCCCGCACTGCTTCTACATTAATGTTCTTTATATGATCACTTATATTTTGCATACGCGAAAAAAGTATGTCCCTCTTGGCATAAAGCGTTTTAATTTTAAATTCATTTCCTCTAACTGCTATTTCAATAATAAAGTTATATTAATCACAATTAATCTCACAACGCACAAACAATGAAGGATGGACACTCGGTATGCCGTATTACGTAATTAAATCGAACACCTGTTACAGCGAGTCGAGGTGACGCGTTGTTCGCTAAACTCAATATTTTTATCAAAATTGTCGGGTAAGCGTATCAAACGGTTCCTATTACACTATTTCAATTATTTAATAAGCTTTAAATTTAACCAAATACGAGCGCTATAAAATGAATAATTCTGTTTGCGAATACCTAATCAAAATTTAAATTTAAACGAACACTATTTAAGTCTATTCCATAAATTAGAGTGCATTATCTAAATAATTAATTTAATAATTCGATCAGAAAATGGTTGGACGACCACTAAACACCAGTCCAAATTCTGCCGAAGTGACCATAAAATGGTGGAGCCACGTGTCTAAGGCTGCCGAAGTCTAGTTCCCCGGTCGAACCTTAAACCTATTACGCGAGATATTAACTAAAGTGGACTGTATATGCGATTGCTTCTACGCTTACGTAAAAGCGACTACTATAGCATGCGGTACAATGCACTCGCTCTTCCCTTGAATGAACTATTAGTTTGCCAAATCGATGAAAGGAATCCTGCCTGATTAGGAAAAACCAAAATTGGAGCGGGTTAAAACAATTATATCAATCAGGCAGTATTATTAGGAATATTGACTCACTGGGGTTTCTTCTATTCTGTTGAGCACTATAGCTGCGACTTCTGGAACTTCTTCTGGAACACTCCGGAGCGAGGCGGTGCGCGACTATATCTCACACGAGGTGAGGCGGGTTTCCTGGAGCTCGACTGCTTCCAGGCTAAAGCGGTTTCTACTAGCGGTGTGGTTCCAACAACGAGCGCGGCGGGAAGAGAGAGGTGTAGTTCCAACGACTAGTGCGGCGGGAAGAGCCTGCGCGTCGGTCGCGCGTGCCTTATATATCTTCGGTTCCGATGATTACGTGACATTCTAGAATCATCTTCTTTCCCCTCCCACCCCACCACCCCGATGTGTCGATAGGAGGGTATGAGTGATATCGTTTTGGAAAGGAATAAACGACTTGGCACCTACCGTCAAAATATAATAATACGAATGGTTTTCCGCGCAACCAATAAGTGTAAATTGACCTGTTAGTGGCTACACGAGCTCCGCCCACTCCTCCGTTCTATTATGCATGTATTATAGTATACAATTGAAGAAAAACTCTTTGGGTGTACTGTTTACATCTGGCTGGTTTTATTATCAGTACATATAAGACGTTAAGAAAAAGAAAATTTAAAAATAAAAAGCATTTTCCTACCATTTTTGATTGCTTTTCTGTCCGCCAAAATGAGTGAATCAAACGAAGAAATTCGATACATTCTGAAGTTTTATTACAAAAAAAAGTAAAAATGGGACTCCAGCCGCAAAAAATTCAGACGTTTATGGGTAGCACAAATAAAAAAGAGAGATTTCAGTTTGCGAATTTTGTTGTCAAAGTTGCAGCACGCTCTGGTCGCCTTCATTCGGATAAAGTCGTTGCCATTTTTAAAATCGTGTTACGAAATAACCGAAGATTTGAGAATTGACCAGTAAGCAGTTTGATCCATTTAAAAATGTAGGACTATACAAAAAACTCGATATTTGGGTACAACACGAGCTTACTAAATGAAACCTAAAGTATCGTGTACTCATTTGCGATTCTTTAATGAAACATAATGAAACCGAACCATTTTTGAAAAGATTGATCAGTCTCTGGATCTCTCTCTCACACTCAGCATACAAAACACAGCAGTATTAAGCTGATATTTTATGCCGGTATTCTGTATGAGCGTGGTCTTTTTCCCGTCGAGCCGACCAATTTGTGATACAACTATAATATAGATGCAGCGAAGCTAAACCACGCATAATACTTTAGCGATACCCGTATTTAGACGTAATAAGGAGATGCTGGTATGTGTATAGTGAAATAAGAACAGCATTGTTTATTATGAGCTTTTAACTCCGGACAAAGCCATTGCTTTTGATATTTACTGTCAACAAATTGAGAAAAAACGGCCGGAATCGATCAACAGGTATAAAAGTGGTCTTCCATCATGATGACGCCAGATCACACACATCTTTGGGTACTCAGCAAAATTTTGAGAGCCATTTTGGGAAGTATCCTTCGGTTCTTTCAGAATCCTTAAGGTAGTGTTAAGTTAATATCAAGTGTGGACCGTTAAAATTACTAGACGAATTTTTTTAATCAGCAATCCCAAAATTTACAAGTTTTTAAGCAAAATGATGCTTATATATTATAATTAAATGTAATTAATCTTTAAAAAAATGTCTCGAATTCGTATAAACGAAGTGAAAAGTTAAAATTTAACAGGTGAGCAAAAATCTTCATATCTTCTATACTATCTACAAACCTACTTTTATACAATGTACTCAGTTAGAAATAATTTGCATTTAATTGTAGGATGTCAAATTTTCCTTGAGGCTTTTATATTATTTAACAATTTTTTTTAAGAATGGTATAAGCTCATTATCATAATTTAGCTTACTACTTTCTTATTTAAGGGCGTTGGATGTGTTCAAAGGAGATTTGAGTAATATTTTTAACCCAGATGTTACTGTAACTATTTTTTGTTTTCGATCTTGGTGATATTCGGATATGATAGTTAAAATGACTCGTAATAACCAGGAAAAATAGTAAAAAAAATTACATGTTTTCAGCAAAGCCGGAAAAGGGTGGGCTTTTAAAAGTCCCGTCGTAATATGGGGATTATTTACATGTATGTGGCGGTCTAATAATAAAACAAACTGTTATTGTATTAGTTTTTTATTATTACGGTAAATTTTAACTATACAAAAGAAAATATACATAGGTATAGCAAGTTATGTGATATGATGTCTCACAATAAAACAAAAGCACTTCACTAAGTATATCACACTAAAAGTCAGTAAAGTTCACTAACTTTACTGAGTTTTAGTGTGATATTCAAGGAAATAGTTCTTAGGATGTAAATGAATCTTACACTTTTGGCAAATAAAAGAACTTTTAACTTTGCAAACTTTGCATCTTAGTTGGGGAGTGCTGTACTGGACCAATTGATCAACCCTATCATATCGAGACGATTCAAGATGAGATCTACCTGTGGGACATGGTCCTCTCTTATCGCTTTTTTTGCAGCTTTCGAGCAAACCTTTCGCCAGTAGTCTACGAAAAGTGAGATGATCATATTCTCCATCGTCTCGCTTGTAAAATTGCCATGCATTACGCACAGCCATATCTAAGGTGTGACAAAACAGTGAAAAATACCATTTCTTGCCACGAATAGAAGTCCGATACAACCCTATGTTTTGATCGGATCTATCGACCCCTCCCATATTTTTATTGTATTTTCTTATAACCGACGGTTGGTCAATATGTACAATTCTTTTTAGTTCTTTCGAAAATCTCTTGACTTTTTGCAGGGGCTCCACAGTTTCAGTATTCGAGGCAACAGTAACGACACTATTGTCATCCACTTGCAAACCAAAATATTGGTAGGCAAACTGGATTTGAATACAAATGAACCTCTATCAGTATTTTTGAAATATTTGTTAGACTCGAGAGGACACTTGGACGTTCTGTTTTCACGAATAGTTCCAGTGGCTCTCAGACCTCTATTACTAAGTTCATGCAGTACAGGAATATAGGAAAAATAATTGTCGAAGAATAAATGAAATGGCAATGCTGGATCACGACCTTGTAGAACATCAGAAAACTCCAAAATCACACTCCACCTAGACCAAACTGTTTGTAACCTTCTGCAATGGTTGAAAATTTTCCCTGGTAAGGATCAAACCAAATCACGTAGCCTAATCTTGTAACACCAACCCACAGTTTATACCCCCAACGAATTGGCTTGCCACGTATAAACTGTTTGCAACTGTGACGTCCATAGTATGGAATCATAGCCTCATCTATGCTGTAGTTCTCTTCTAGCGGAGCCATTTCAGTAAAGATTTTATTTAACTCGTCAAACAGAGGTCTCAACTTAGCGAATTTGTCAGGAGAATCACCAAGAACTGTATTATCACAGCAGTGGAGATTTGACATAATAAAAGTAAAACGATATCTTGACATAGCGTTGTGCACAATCCTAAAGTCGGCATCTGTTAATATCTCCCAATACATAAACCTACGGGGTACTACTACATACCCGCTGTACATAAGGATGCCCAAGAAACACTTCATTTCAGAAACAGTTACTTTGCCCACTTTATTCCTCTGTCCTGCATACAAATTGGTATATCGCACTAGTAATTCAATAACATTGTTGTTGAACAAGCAGTCGAAATAATATAAGGGTGATTGTAAGTTTTTTGGACCTTGTTCGTCATTCCATTGATTGAAATGGTTTGGAATATGACGATTCTTCCATATATAGGTTTGGTTTCGGGGAACTGTAGGCTGAACAAATGTAGAATTAAATGACACATCTGAAGTACAAGAAGGTACGGCGTCACTATCTTCTAAAGTCAAATCCATCGTGCGTCTTCTTTTTGACAAACTTGACAAAGGTACATCATCTTCTTCGTCGGAACTCATATGAAAAGTGACATCGGCTGGAGCTCGTAGTTGAGAGCCTATAAAAAACAGATAGAATCATTGATACGTAGTTATATCAACCCGAAAACAAATATTTTACCTGGTAGATTTTGCAATGCAACAAATTCTTCATCTCCAGAATCCTCATCTGTGACGTCGGCATTAGCGTTCTCAGGTGGAAAAATTGTAATTTGAGTTGGCAACAAATCATCATCCTCACATCGCTCTAATTCATCAACTATATCGTTGAGATTGAGTGCTCTCAAAGGTCGCGTGCTAAAAAGAAAACAACAATATTATGGACCCCCATATTGCGACGGGACTTTTAAAAGGCCATCAATTTGAAACGTGAAAAAGGAATGAGTTTTTGTTGCACCAAAACAAATAGATAACCTGATATTGTAGATAATATATCTAAAATTAAATATCAAAATGTATTAGCAACAACATCCCCATATATAAATGATAAAAGCTTACCTTTGTCCAGACATCATGACACTAATACTCCTAAGTCTTCAATGACACAAAAACTTTAAATTAACAAGTGTCTAGTTGTAAACAACACCGCATGAAATCATACACGGATAGGTACTAAGTAACCTGACAGTGCAATATCTTAGAGAATTCATTTTAACAACTCGAAGCTTGAGGGTATTTTTAATAATTTTTTCGGCTCTTTTAAAAGCCCCGTCGCAGTATCTGGGTCATGTTGAGAAAAATTTAATTATTTCATTCATTTAAGGTTTTATAGGCGTCTATTTTGTAAGCATGAAATTCGAACTTTTTTGACCTTGAACTTTTTTTTTACATTAAACTTTACTCACTCATCATTTTCAGCTTTCACCGTCAAAGGCTTCATAAAAAAGTTCTCGAAATGTCTTGTGCAATTTTTTATCATGTTTGATTTCAGTTCCACCACTTTTAATCTTGATGCTATATAATACACACACATATATATAAATATATATATATATATATATATATATATATATATATATATATATATATATATATGTATATATATATATATATTTATATATATATATATATATATATATATGTATATATATATATATATTTATATATATATATATATATATATATATATATATATATATATATATATATATATATATATATATATATATATATATATATATATATATATATATATATATATATATATATATATATATATTTAAATTCAACGACCGGGTAAATCAATGGTTTCTCTTTTTCTTTGCATTTTCCATATTATAGAAAAATGATGAACACAGGGTAGATATTTATATCCCTGTTCTGGTAATTAATAACAAACAGTTTGACAGCTTCCTTTTAAGACAGGTGACTCGCAAAACCTCATCGTGGTGATTTTAACATTGTGGCTTCGTTTGCTTCTTTTTTCCTTCAAATTCTTGCTAGCAATACATTATTGATTTTGCTTATTACCCAGAGTGTACTAACATAACATGTAGCTATAACTATCATGAATAAAGTACTTCTCCAACACATGGTATATTTTGATGAAAAAAAGTAAGTCGACAGATTCATCTGATTCACTAAGAGTGACAGTGGACAGATTCATCTGATTCACTCTTTGAGCTGAATCTAAGTTATCATAGAACGCTTGTGTTTTCTTTTGATGATATTCAAGTTTAAGAGTCGGTTGGTTGCACTGAAATTTTCTTTTTCAATTGTAGCTTCAAGCTCTGTGCACTTACTTCAAATATCTGTGCGAAGCTTGCCAAATGAGTGGTTATAGTTGTCCCGATAAATTTTTCTGTAACATTGATACAAACAAGTGCTATTTGCTTTTTTCATGTCAATATTATTATCTTTTTTAGTCTGGTATTCCGTTGGATAGTATTCTTAAATAAATAAAATAAACATCTTTATCATATCAAGAATGAACGACATATTTTCTTGGATCCAGTTTTCCCATAATGACATACTTGTATGAAAAATATTATATGTGTGATTTTGTTTGTGGAACTAACTCATTAGATTTCTTATGTCATCGTGAGTCACGACAATCTTTTATTTTCAGGTAGTTTTCCTTGAGATTTTAATGTATGTAATCTTCCTATTCTTTTAACGTCAATATCATGAATGTTAACGAATGCCTCACGACACACCCTCTGTCTAATCTCACCAATGCGTATTTCATATGAATAACTTTGCAGGTTATGTCTGTTTTTGGTGGGTGATACTTTTATTAAGATTTGGAAGTAGGCATCTTGAGCATTTAAATGACATGACGAAGAAAATATTTTAGAACTTCACCGGTTCTAAAACCATATCGACATTTCTTAACTTCTTTCGTGGCCAGAATAACTTTGCATTTTCTATTAACTAGTTACCCTCTGCTAGCTCGCAGTTGCATAAGTTTATTGTCGTTTCATTTTTCAGGGTTTTCACGCCTTTTTGGTCTTATTTCGTCACACATATGAAAATAATCAAAATCTATAAAGATATAGATACAACTATAATACTAATATAGCCATGCTGCAGCTATATTAGTATTATAGTTGTAACAGGAATGGGTCGGTTCTACCGGGGAAGGACCACGCTCTTACAGAATACCAGCGTTAAATAAGATAATATTTCTCGCTGGTATTCTGTGAGAGCGTGATAAAGCTGTTGTGTTGTGTGCATATCGTGAGTGTAAACTATCGGAAACCCTTTTTAGTGAAAAAGAGAAATTCCATCTTGGTCCTCAGGGATGGCAACGCATCTGAATTTTGATTCATTATAAAGGATAGTTGTTGTAGAACACTTGCCATCAGGTGAAATGTGTGCTCGTTTGTCATCCTATCCTTTAAAAACATCATCGATGGGCAAAACCTAAATTGTACGAGTCGAAAAGAAAGTATATCCAAAAATACGTTATTTAAGAAAGGATATAAATATCAATATTTTATTAAAGTATCAGTCGTAAGCGTTTGTACTGAGCGGACGTGTCTCCTGTCGTTCTAATTTTATCTGTAGTGACAACAATCAAAAATAAATCTTTAAGTAATCAACGTAAAGACGATAACCTTGTGCATTCATTAAGGAACTTAAGCCTGTTATTATTTGTGTGAACAGTTTAGCAGTGTTTCTCAGTCAGTGAACCCCCACACCTCACCCCCTCGAGTAAAGAGCACGGACTCTTAAATTTTTTGTCTCACTTGACGCTCGACATAACTGCATCACAGGCCTAATAATACTGGTTTGCGATACATAATGAACCCGCAAAAATCTCCGCCTGCGACCAAAGTTGGTCTTGTTAGTTCCCAGCCCGATAATGCAAAATGCGATACCGAGGTTACACAGCAACGTAATATTACCCTCCAAAGATCAAAAAGAAAACAACCAGAAGAAGCAATGAAATCCGAATTAAATGATTTTAAGAAAGAGATAATGTCCTTTCTTACTGAATTCAAAACCTCGCAAGAGGAGATTATTAAAAAAATACATGATGAAGTATCGTCATTAAAGGAACAACTAAGTAATCTAAAACAAATTTCAGATATTCTTTCTCGGGACCAAGTAACTATTAAGGATACTTTAACTTCTATACACTCAGCTCAACAGGCTACGGCAAACACAATTACCGAAATGCAAGCCTCCTTGGAATTCTCATCCAAGCGCATCGATACCCTACAGGAACGTGCAAATTGTTCAGAAGAAAAACTTAAGATTCAATGTCGTGAAATTACCGAAATGCAAGTGATATTAGACAGGCTGTCCTTCAAAACCCAAAGACAAGAGCAGTGGGCACGTCAGTTAAATGTAGAAGTGGTGGGAGTACCAGAAATTAAAAATGACAATGTAACAAATATAGTATTAAGTATAGCAGAAAAAGCAGGTGTTGTGTTGAGCGCCGGCGATATAGAAAGCTGCACAAAAGTACAATCTAAAGATCCCGTTAAAGGTCGACCCCGCAATATTATTATAAAAATGTCCTCCCGTATTCATAAGGATAATCTCATTGCTGGCGTCAAAAAACGTCGTGGCATCACTACTGGAGATCTTGGGCACGGAGGTGAACTCAAGAAAATATTTGTTAACGAGCATTTAACTCTTGATAACAAGAGGCTATATAAAAAGTGTCGAGAAATAGCTACCGAGCTAGGCTATAGGTACATCTGGATAAAAAACTGCAAAATATATGTTCGTCGAAACGATACGTCACCACACATTATTGTCAATTCAGAATTGGACTTAAAAAAGTTGAAATAAAGTATACAATAATAGTAGGTATAGACCTACTTAGCAAGTTTTTTTATAATGTAAGGATACATTGTGAAAACATGTCATATTATTGTCATAAAGGTACGTTATTTTATTCTAAAATATTGTATAAAAATACACACACACACATTAAACACTAACACACAACACATCATAAACACCTTTATACAATTTACAAATTGCAACCATAATCAATTTCAAACAGCAGTCGATCTACATTATACATCACAAAATTACCTTGTTTACTTTCTATCTATCATTACACATAAAATATACGCATCCACAAATCATTCCCTAGTTTTTTGCATACTGTCGGTTTATTTAAACTCACAAGCACAACAACTGTGCCTATTAATATCAATTGCTCAATCAAATAATATGTTTTTCTATTTAATTAAACTGTTTATCTGTTATAATCTTTACCAGCTGATACAAATTAAAATATTATGTATTAGGTTAGGGTACATATTTACATTTAAGTATGAATATGCATGTGTGTATATACATTGTGTATATTTATTTATATGCATTAGTGAGTTAACTATGTTTAAAATCTATTATTTATTTTATTTATTATATGTTAAAATAACAAGGCAAAACGATAATTTACACAATAGGTAAGACACCAATATCTCTCTATTATCAAAATGCACGGGGATTACGTACAAAACTTCATACGCTTTATCTAGAAATATTAAATAATAATTATGACATCATTATTTTAACAGAAACCTGGTTTCACGATGGTATCTTGGATGGGGAGATCAGTGATAATCGGTATATTGTGTACAGACAGGATCGTATACTAATGGAAACAAGCAAATCATCAGGTGGAGGTGTGGCAATCATAATTCGTCGTACACTTAATGCGACTATGGACGATCTGTGGAAACAGCCGTGCACTTCTATCGAGACGCTTTGGATAACAATACCGGTACTGAGTCATACGCTCACAACACGAAGCGCACACGTTCCCTCGCGCCATGCCCCTCACACCCCGCTTGGATATAAACTGCATATCATAACTACTTATATACCGGGTAAATCGTCAAAGCATCGTCGTACGGACGAAATGCACGCAAAAGTTATTTATTCGTTCTTGGAATCGCTTAGTAGTAGAATTATCTCGCGCGACTTTTATGTAATTGCAGGTGATTTTAATTTATCTAATATACACTGGAATGAGAGTAGACCTACAATACTAAGACAGGGTTCTACCGAGCTACTAACTATAGGGGAGCAATTAATAAACGAACTAGCCTACCATGGTTTCCGACAATACTCCAATATAAAAAACAGTTGCAATAACACATTAGATTTAATTTTCTCTAATATAGACATAGAAATAATATTATGTGACAAACCCTTAACTAAGATAGATATATTTCATCCCCCCTTCGAATTTGACTTAAATGTGGCTATCCCTCCTCTCAAATGCTCTTTTATTAAGAAAAATAAGTTTTATTCAGCTGATTTTGTAAAAATAAACACATATTTATGTAAAATTGACTGGGCCACTCATTTATACACTGGACATGTTGAAGAAGCTGTAGATTTCTTTTACAAACAACTCAATTATTGCATAGACAAATATGTACCAAGTGTAATATCTCCACCTCACAACACGAAAAGGCCCCCGTGGTATAATAAAACACTGATTAATATCTTAAAAGAAAAAGCTAAGGCTCACAGAAATTGGAAAAAGTTTCATAACTTAGCGGATTTCAATATGTTCTCTTTATTACGTAAGTGTGCGTCAGTTTATAATAAACAATGTTATAATAATTATTTGGATACTACTCAACAAGCCATACTGAATAACCCTAAATGTTTCTGGACTTTTATCAAATCAAAACGTGGTAATACTTATTCTTATCCAAATAAAATGTCGTATAAAAATACAACGCATAGCGAAGGCCCAGTAATTGTAGAAGTCTTCAGTTCATTTTTCAAAAGTGTTTTTATCCCGCCTGCTCCTTCATATCCTGATGTTACATTACCTATACCTTCTAGTAGCAACGACCGACATTTACATTGCTTTCGCGTTTCCAAGGCAGATGTTTTTAAAGCGCTACAGAAAGTAGATGTAAAAAAGGGACCGGGTAGTGACAAAATCCCACCTATATTTATATTCAAATGTGCTAAGTCATTGTCTGAGCCTCTTCGCATTTTATTCAATAGATCTCTTCAGGAAGGTTATTTCCCATACATCTGGAAAGAAGCTCATGTAGTACCCATATTTAAAAAAGGAACCCGTATTAAAGTTGAAAATTATAGACCTATATCTATACTTAATATATTCGCGAAAATATTCGAAAAATTAGTATTTAATTACATTTACCCGAACTTAAGTCGAGGTTTACCAGAATCTCAGCATGGTTTCCTCAAAGGCAGATCAACTATTAGTAACCTAACACATTTTATCACAGAGACTATCAATCATATGGATGGCGGGGGGCAGGTTGACGTGATCTACACGGATTTCGAAAAAGCCTTCGACCGCGTGGATCACGTCATCTTGCTTCGTAAGTTAAAAATACTAGGAATACACGGGGACCTTTTGCGATGGATTGAGTCTTACCTAAAAAATCGTTCCCAAGCAGTAGTTGTAGGAGGACACAGATCAAATTTTATAAAAATTACATCTGGTGTGCCACAAGGGTCTCACTTAGGGCCCCTCCTGTATAACACCTATCTATATGATATATATACATGCTTTAAACACTCCTCATTCTTGCTGTATGCAGATGACAAAAAAATTTATTAAAATTAACAATT